>JARQOC010000002.1:144480845-144788449 GCA_033576535.1 Allobates femoralis
ACCTATTAATGACCTTTTTCGCTAAAAGTTTTAGTAGGATGAAAAAGCTATTTCTACATTTCCATCAACTTAAAAATAAGAGTTAAATAGTCCTATATACCATCATTTATTTGGGGCGTGGGGAAAGTAGGTAGTTATAATGACACTGGCTATGCAGGAGATAAGAGAGCTGACTGTGGCTACGTGCATCATTCAGTTTTGTCTTGTTTGTGTTCTTATAGCACAATAACCTTTTTAATTTGAGCAGAAGAGACTCCTGCAACCAGGATTAAGAGAAGAGACCCTAAAGATCATCGAAAAAAGCCAAACAGCAAAAGAAAAAGGTAACAAGAAGGACGCAGACAACATCAGTAAAAGACTAAAGAAACTATTGAAACAAAGAACTTTATTAACGAAAGATATGTACAGAGATAGAAAATGAACATCTGAAGGGCAAGACCAGGGGGGACACAAAAGATCAAAGAAATACGAAAAACATTTCAACTAAGAGTGGGAATGTTGAAATACATCAATGGGAACAAACTAACTGAGCCAGAAAAGATCAACAAAAGATGAAAAGAATACATGAAGCACCTTTACAAAAATGAGTCAGTGATACAGGAAGAAACTGGAACTGGAAATGATAGTGATCCACACATCTTGAAAGATGAAGTCATTGCTGCAAAAAGCACAAAAAAACACAAAGCACCTGGATGTGACAATATTCCAATAGAGCTAATAAAGACTTCTGGGTCAGCAGATATGGACAACTGGTAAATGGCCAAAGAACTGGACAAGATCATTGTGTATTCCTATTCTAAAGAAGGAAAATGCTATTGACTGTGGAAACTATTGCTCTCATACCTCATGCAGGCAGAATACTACTGAACATCTGACAAAGATGGCTGAAGCCATACTTTGGCAAAGAGCTGTCAGACAAACAAACAGGATTCAGAAAAGGCAGAGTAACATCACATGTATTTGCTACCATTAGATGGATAATGGAAAAACCAAAGAATATAATAAGGAACTCTCTTTTTTGGTTAATAACAGGGGCGTAACTACAATAGGTGCAGGGGTTGCGATCGCACCCGGGCCCTGCAGCCTAGGGGGCCCCAAAAGTCCCTTTGTGCTATAGAAAAAGACTAATACTATTAAAGATTTGCAATCATTGGGGGCCCCGTTGGAGCTTTTGCATCAGGGCCCCTGGGCCTGAAGTTACGCCACTGGTTAATAACCTACAGCGAAGTCTTTGACATTGTTGAACTTCAGATACTTTGGAATACAATGAAGGATATGGGAGTGTCAAACCATTTGATTATCCTCATTAGGAACCTTTACATCATCTAAGAAGGAACAGTTCGAACAAAATATGGTGGCATGGCATGGTTGAAAGTAGAACAAAGTGTCAGACAAGGCTGCATCCTGCCACCATTTCTCTTCAATTTATATGCAGAAGCTATTTTCAGGAAGGCTGTACTTGACAAAAAAGAAGAAAGAATAAAAATTGCTGGGCATATCATCAATTATTTTAAAGAGAACCAACCAGCAGGTTTTAGGGCTATAAAGTGAAGCCAGAGCCTTACAGGCCCTGGAATACTGAGTGCAGTCATACCTTTACTTCAATGATTACATGTAAGATTGCAGAGTAAAGTGTGTCATCAAATTTTGGGAAATCTGTGCAGCAAATTTGCATAAGTGCAGCAGAATGTGGGGCTCGGTTTCTTTGTATTATTCCCCTGTTTGCTCTAAGCCAAAATCTTCCCCCTCACTCTCTCCTTTCCTTCTCCCACCCTTCATGTCACTATATACCCAGGCACAGACCATAAGACACACCCAGGTTTCAGACGAGTAAAAAAGGGGAAAATAATTTGAACCATAAAATGTTGTCATGACACACTGCTATAGGGGTGATCTGCTGCTGAGGCTGTTATGAGAGTAATGTGCCCATTCTGGGCCACTTCCAGGTATATATGTCCGCCATCCTGGTATATGTTCGTTATTCTGATATATGTCATATGTCCTCAATCCTGGTATATGCTTTTCATCCTGGTATATGTGCCCCACATCCTGGTATGTGCTCCATATCCTGGTATATGTTCCTTATATCCTGGTATATAATCCCCCACCATGGTATACATCTTCCATCCTGGTATATGATCACCCATCCTGGTATATGATCCCCCATCCTGGTAAATGTCCTCATCTGTATATGATCTCCCATTCTGGTATATGGCCCCCATCATGGTATATGTCCCCTATCCTGGAATATGATACCCCTTCCTGGCATATATATATATATACTTTACCATGGTTTATGGCCCCACATCATGGTATATAGCCCCCCCATCCTGGTATATGTCCCCCATCATGGCATATAATAATAATAATAATAATAATAATAATAAAGCTTTATTTATATAGCGCCAAATATTCCGCAGCGCATATAATCCCCTATCATGGTACATGGCCCTCATAATGGTATATGTCCTCCATCCTGGTATATGATCCACTATCCTGGTAAATGGCCCCTCATCATGGTATGTCTCCCCATCCTGGTATATGATCCCCATCCTGGTATATGATCCCTCCATCTTGGTATATGGCCTTAATCCTGGTATATTGGCTCCCATCACAGTGCACACTTTAAAAAAAATAAATGATTGTATTCACCTCCCATAGCTCCCCCTGCAGCAGTGCGACATCCTCCTCTGTGGGCATTTTCTTGCTGATGGCTGATCGCAGTGTGAGTGCTCAGCGATGTCATCGCCTGTGCACACACACTGTCAGCCGTCGGCATGAGAAGGTTGCAATTCTGCATGGGAAAATGATCGATGTGAGTATAATCTTCCACAGAGATATTCACTGCCTCCCAAGCTAATGATGATGAGTGGAAGCAGTGAATATTCACACTTACAATCGCCCGTGGCTGCAGCAGCGATGGGAGATCAAGTGGGTCAGCTATTTAAGGTAACTTAATATTCACCACTCCTCTGGTCCATCATCCCACTTATTTCTCAGTGCCAGCTTCAGTGCTGAGAGGTGATGGAAAGTAGGATGCAGTGAATAATAATTGACCTTAACTAACCAGCACAAGTCGTCACCAGCAGGCGCTCTACAGCTGCTTACTGCCTCCGGTGACCAGCAACAGCCCTCTCCCCCCACAACCAGAGCCAAAGCCACAGTAAAACCGTAAATCCGGATTTTAAGACACACACCCCACTTTTACTCAAAATAACCTTTGAAAGTTCAATATATTTCTTATTCATCATACCTTATAGTCATACTGTGACTTGCTCCTTAAATCTTGGCTTTTACATTTCCCATTTACAATGGATGTGACATAGCTGGAGTCATCTACATTCTTGATCCAGAGTATGATAGTTTAGGAATATTTCTATTACTTTTAATAAACTGATCACATTTGAAAAATTAACCTTCCAGCTGTGTGTTTTCACAAGTAGACAACTTCCATATTTTCTTGTCTAACTTGAGCATGTTTGCATGAAACACTTTACTCTATGTCCTATCTGTGCTATGTAAGGTTAAAGAACATTAGCGGTGTAGCAGAGAGGAGTCATTATATGTAATATCTTACAATGTTTTATGTATATTTAGCCTTCATAGTGCGTTATTGCCTGTCTAGCAAAAGCATTTTACATGTTAGTTTGTAGTATGACTGCTATGTATTTGATACTGTATTCTAACAGATTAACTGTCTGACGCCTGTCTTTATTTTCCTTTGTATGTGCTATGATCAGTATGGAAATTATTTAAAGGAGTAGCAAGAGAGAAAATTCAAAAATGAAAAGGGGTTGTTTAATTTATAACCAAACTGAGGCAGGTAATGTCAAATTACACAATAAACTTTGCTTACTGGTAAAGTTTCAGCCATTCACCATTGCCTAATTATGCTCCTACCCATTTTTTGTTTATAGGGTTGCAGGGATAATATGTGCCCCAGGTGACCGCCGCAGTCAATCACTGACCCCAAAAGTATTTACCTTTTATCTCAGCATGATCCAAGACATTGATGACAGCGGTGAATCACATGTTGTAGAAGGGATAGAGCTGATTTGCTGTAAACAAAGGTTGGTAGGGAGCAGGACTGAGGCTGTACAGGAGAGGCAAAGGTTTAAACAGTAAAGTGGCCTAATTTATGTCTAATCAGATGACCCTCTTAAGCTTTTGTAAAGTTCTGGGCTCTCTTGAAATTTTTAGACTATGCCTCAATAAATTTATTGTTGAAGATTTGGGACATCAAAATTCTTTGTACAGTTTATGGTCAAAAATATTATTGAACACATACTCACCCTTACTGATGCCCTATCACCAGGTAAAAGTGACCAGTCTTCGCTCTTACTTTATTCCTGTGATTCCCCTGAATATTCCCTTTTTGTGTTCTTAAAATCTGTCATACAATTTCAGTGATATGATCCTTTTCATTTAAAGCGTAACCGCCTTTTACATTTTTATTTAACAATAATTTAGAGCAATTGATTTTAATAAACTTTCAAATATACTTTATCAGAAAAATCTGGTGGAAAACCATAAACCTTCCACAAGGTGTCCCCACGAGACTGTGTGTGAAGCAGACATATGTTTGTTATCAGTCAGATCCATCTTCATACTGAATATGGGCATATAAAAGAGGGAGCAGGGCCTACACTGCTGACTGCAGCTGGTAAGGAAACAATACATACGATTATCTCAAGGTACAGCACAGTTCTGAGCAATGCCAGAATTTCAGGATCACTGCAAACTCCTCTTTCCTTGGCACAAGCTTCTGATCTGTCATCTGGCTTCACACAGCTCAGTCAAAATCTCTGTTAATCCCTTGTTTTCTGGCACATCACACTGCTCTCTATCAGCCTGCTTTCAGAAGCTGTGGAAATACACGCACAGTGCTGGCAGACACTGAGGGATGCAGGCCATGCCCACACAGCCATAAAATGCAGTTTTTAAAAGAGCACAGGAAAATGTAAGAAAATAAGTCATATGGCACAAAAAACATTATCTTAGCTGCTATGTGACCCATCATTAACAACCAGTGCAAGTATTGTGCTTTTTTCAATGAAATTACATTTGCACTTTAACACTATTTTTTATGGTCTTTACAAAGGGGGGCACCATTCAGTGGGTAATTGTGCAGAGAAGTCTCTATGAGCCATGACCCCTTATTAAATCCACATAAAGTATCCCTAAATAAAAAGTCGCACATCTCTAGAATTGTGTGGAGGATTTAAAAAATAAATGAATACTCAAGGGAGCATCGAGAATAAAATGAGAACAAAAACTGGACACTTTTGACTTAGTGACAGGTCCCCATTAAATCCTTTCTCTTACTGCTCACATGGACAGAATCCAATGGTGCTCTGCCAATACCAACATGTCATAATATATTATTAGTTACTATATGACTCTGTTTTCTACTATACATTTTGAACAAATAGGTAATAGCCAGTGGCGTAACATAAGGCCCAGGGGCCCCGATGCGAAAGCTCCAACGGGGCCCCCAATTATTGCAAATCTTTAATAGTATTAGTCTTTTTCTATAGGCCAAAGGGACTTTTGGGGCCCCCTAGGCTGCAGGGCCCGGGTGCGATTGCAACCCCTGCACCTGTGGTAGTTACGCCCCTGGTAATAGCACATATATATAATTACCATCGGTGCCAAAAACAAAAACCAACACTGCACTTGTAGGATCCCACTATGTAAAGCAAGCCCAAGTGCAGGCTAATAAATCACCTCAACCTACAACAAGGTGTGGGAGGCGACTTGCCATGCACATAATGGGCTTGCATAGAGCACCATTCACACTGATACATAAGATGCAGAGTGTCTGAAAGCTAACCAACTACTCTGCTGCCTGAGCAAATGGGCCGCACAGTACAATGCCTCTGCACCACTAGATGAATGGCACCCCATGGGGCCCAACTGCACCCTGAATTGATAAAAAAAAGTGCAAAAACGTTTTTTATATGATAAACAAAAACCTTTATAAATGGGATATTGGTTCATGCATTGGCCAAGATACTTAAGCTCATGATCCCCATCACGGATCCCCATGCTCATGAGTCCTAACAAATTTGTACAAAAACTACTAAGAACTACTTTTTTTCTGATGCTGCTTTTTCTTAGTAGTTTTTGTACAAAATATTACATATATAGCCTACAATACAATCATCCACTATATTTTAGCTTGTAAAAATAATTCCAGGCTTTGTACTTCTCAAAAGTGTAAGGTTAAAAAATCAATAATTTCAATGGTCATAAAAGTGTCACAGATGCCCATTCTCTGTGACAGCGTCTGTGATTGGCTGTTGGGCCCTTCGCCCTTTGACTGACATCATAGTACTGTAAAAATAAATAAATAATTTTAAAAAATTACATAGGGCTTTGCTGTATTTTTGATTGTCAGCACAGATACAGTGGACAGCCATGGGCAGCCACCCCCAGCTGTCTGGCTTTATCTTGTCTAGCAATCAAATTGCTGAGAAGCCCATTATTTGTTTTTTATTATTTAAATAAATAATTAAAAAAAATGCTTGGGCTTCACCCTATTTTTGATTGCCAGCCAAGGTAAAACCCAGGCAGCTGGGGACTTGGATTCTCAGTGTGGTAAGCCCCAAGAATTGTGGGCCCCCCACACTTAAAATTGCAGCCCGCAGCTGCCCCTGAAAATGGTGCATTCTTTGATAGTGCCACTTTTATGCGCTTTTCCTCGCTCTTCCAGTGGCTCTGGTGGCGTTGGCATGCTGGGTAATAATGGGGTTGATGCCAGCTTTTAGTGCCAGCTGGCACCAAGCCCAAAGTTCATAATTTCAGGCAAATGCTAGGCCCACCCATTATGAATCTTTAGTAAACATTAAAAAGAAACACAACAGAGAGAAAAAACTTTTAATTGGAAAAAAAGGCAAAGACATGTCCCTGGCCTGACAGTGAAAAGGGAATATTTACAGGGAATAATGTCAGTCGTGACGCCACCCACGGCTTGTGGTCAATATTGGGGACCACCGCTGCCACAGAACCTCCGGGGATGATGTAATGGCAGCTAAGATGGAATAGTTCTCCGCGGGTAGAACTAGGTTCCCTGGGGAAGTGATGACAAAGTGTATAGTGTAGGGTATGATGCTGGCTGGTGCTGGGTGCAGTGCACTTAGTGTCCTGATGCTGCAGAAATCCTCCTTCAGCGTTCGGAGCTGACAAGCTGTGGCTCTCCAGGCTGTGATCTTCTGCAGACCTGTTTGGAGGGAATCATGTGCAGTGGAAACATGTAAGGGAGTCAGAATCAGGGTTCACCGTGTTTACTTCTCAACTTCTCAGTTACAGCTCACAGTCACAGTTTACAGTCTTTACACGGGCATAACTCTCCTCTCCGGGTTCCTTTTCTCCCTGCAGCCAGGTTGTTCCTTTCTATGACCCCTCACTTGTTCTCTGTCCTTTCCAGGCTCTGATTCTCTCTCTCTCTCTCTCTCACTTTGTTGTGCGTCTCCGGACAGTATGGCGGTGACTAGGGCCCCTGTGGGTCCTCCGGATTGTCACTGAGCTGCCTGTCCTTTGGGGTGGGAACCCTAACGTGTAGCTAGAGTTTCCCGTCGGTTGTCTGGGGATACCGGGTGAAGCAACGGTCCCCTTTAAAGCTGACACTCTACTGCCAGCCTAGCCTCCAATAGTCCTCTTGGGTGAGGCTCTACCAGGCTCCTTCTAATCGTGTCTTTGGGTTCAATAGGAGGGCTACTCCGCCTGAAGTCTGCCGTCTCAGCCGTGGTTCTAGGAACCAGTATCACTGGTCCTCTCGTCCCTCACACTTCTGGGGTGCTGGGTCCGGATGGGCTTTCTCTCTGTGGCTCGCACTGGCTCTCCAGATTCTGCGCTCCTTCCACCCCACTCTTCCAGGACATGTGCCTCTGTCTTTGCTGCTCAGCCTACACCGGCCTACTGACTCCTTTCTCCTCCCCCTTTTCTATATATACCCTCTGTCACCTGACCTACTTGTTGGCCCTCCCACTGTCTCTAAACCCACCACCCCTTGCCTGCCTAGAGTTCCAGGCTCCGGGTTGGGTGCTGCCCTCTACTGGTATGTGGGTTGTGTGGGCTGTGAGGGTGTTGGAGTTCAATTGTCATTCCTACCTTCCTGGCTGCAGTTCCCTTTGTGGCTTCCTGATCGCAGGGGCGCCACATATACACCTGATGAAGACGGCTACCTGACTGTCGAAACGCGTTGGGTGTGTTAACTAAGGGACGTAATAAAGGTTTGATTACTAAGAATCCTCCATTATCTGGTTCCTCCAGTGCTCCTAAACAGACAGTTTTTTTTATTTCATACAGCGAGTAGCAGGCTCACACTGACACTTGGGTGTGATCCAAGCGCCGTGAGAAAGTTCATCCAAGTTCACAGCTGAACTGCATCACCTATTAACTCGGAAGTACACGACTCTGATGTCACCAGAATCATTGCCATAAGTGAGCAGTTCTCGGTAGTAATCACGGTGAAGTCAGAGTCTTGGTCATCCAAGGTCACCGTTGACACGGCTCAGCTGTGAACTTGGATGAACTTTCTCACTGTCCATGTATGTATATTAATAAGCATTATGGGTAAGGCCACTGGGCATTGCAAAATTATGTTTGCCTGGTCTCTAATGATTCAGCAGTGTAGGGAGTTGAGATTTTTTTTGTGAGCCTTGAATTGAATCTCAAAATGTTCACATTGTCATCAGTGCTTCTCAGAAAGCGGTGCACATCGCACATTGCGTCTAGCCCATGTTCCCTGAAATATTTGTAATTCACAGCACTGTGTTTGAAAAAGGTCATGATCAAATTGTCACAATTTTTACACAAATTTTCAACCAAGGAAATAAAAGCCTAATTTGTTCATCAAAGTCATCTTTTGAGTGCCAGATCTTTTTATAAACAAATTTGGATCAAACCAGAAAGATCAGAAAATTCAACTCAAACTTAATCTTCTTCATATCTATCTGCTAACTCTAAGTAGCTGACCCACCCCAGAGCCATGGGATACCTGGTCCCTGGTGTTGTAGTTCACGGGGATGTCACAGGCAGCCTGTGATGCCAGAGATGCGGCTCATCATGTGGAGATGCAGATTGAGAGTCTGTGGGAACAAAAGTATGGCTCCTCTGGTGCAGGCTAATAAACACACCACACAGTCTTTGTCTGTGAACTGAGCTTTACAGGTGACTTAGGTAGCAAACAGTCTTTACACACAGTCAACAAGTACTGCTGGCCTGGGTAATCACCAGAGGATTAGGACGTCTCACTGAGGACCTTCTGTGATGTGCCTGCTTAGTCCTTTCTAGAGATGAGCGGTGTTCGATTTAAATTGTTCGCCAATCTCAAATTTGAGCTGTTTTGGGCGGTGTTCGAGTCATTCGCCGAATTCAAATAATTTGCTTCAAATTCGGCAGTTCTAGGTTATGTTTGCTAACACTTCGATCACCAAAAGCTTAACCCTAACCATAACCCTGTTAATGAATGTGAAGATCCAGTTTCTTTAGATCAGTGCTGCAGAAATAATGGCGATCTCCATTCTCCTAACTGCATATACAGTGGGGCGGTGCAGGCTGTCAGCCAATCACACTCACACACAGCAAAGTGCATTTTTTGCACACAAGCAAGGTCAGACATCATTGGCTGTGTAAGCCACATGTCCTAGCCCTATAAGACCTGGCCATTTTCCCCATTGTCACCATTTGCTCATTGCTGCAGCTCTGTGTCAGACGGCACTGCTGCTGCTGTGAGCACTATATAGTGAAAACTGTCAATTCTCTTCTTATTCAGCTAGTGAGCAAATATAAAGTTAGATAGATTGGTTTAGGGAGTAGGGACTGGAGGGAGGGTGTGAATTGTAGGGATATCAGCCCTTTTGAGGGCTACTTCATAAGAGTAGGGAGTATGGACTAGTTTTAATATCAGCCCTTTTCAGGGCTACTTCATAGAAGTAGGGACTAGTTGTAATCTCAGCCCTTTTGAGGGCTAGGTTAGATCAATTCATAGCAGTTTTTGCCAGGCAGGTGTGTGCCAGTGCTGTGCAAGTGTTTTTCACAGCATCTGGCCACATCTAGCTCATGGAATCCTTTAGGGCAGGTAGTGTAGCATTGCTGTGAAGAAAGCTACACCACCTGTCTTAACCTCCCTGGCGTTACGAATAATTCTGGAATTTTATGCTAAAAGCGTTACATTTTTTTTTTTGGAAATTTTGTGTTATGTACAGTAGGGCTGCAATTCTTAGTAATTACCTGATCAAAGAAGACTCTAGTAGACCTCTCAGATGTGATAAAGTTCGAAACATAAAATCATGAATTATAATTAAATAAATAATAAAATTTTATTCAATAATCAATAATCTTATACCTGGCGGTATGATTATGTCAGGATTTTTGTACTAAGGGTACTTTCACACTAGCGTTTTTTTGTAAATCGCGGCAGATGCGGTGAAAATAACCAATCTGCCGCGCTTACCGCATAACCGCGACACAGTTGTGGCAAGCCCCATGCAATGTCTATAGGGCTTGCGGTAAGGGTGGGGCAGGTGCGGCAAGTGCGGTTTCAGCACTTGTGGCAGGTGCGGCCGCGAAAAAAAAACGCGGTCAGCCGCGTTTTTTTTTGCAGCCGCACCTGCTGCAAGTGCCGACACCGCACTTGCCGCATCTGCGGCAAGCCCCCATAGACATTCCATGGGGCTTGCAGCAACTGTGCCGCAGGTGTCGCGGTAATGCGGTAATCGCGGCAGATTCGTTTTTTTCACCGCATCTGCCGCGATTTACAAAAACCGCTGATGTGAAAGCAGCCTAAATGCGGTACCATTTTTTTTCATAACAAATTTCTTTTATTGGCCGAAATGTTATATTTTTTTTTTTTTCCCACCCAGTTCCGCCTCCAATGAGCCGCTGCGGCTCACAGAGACGGAACCAGGAAGTCATATGAGGCATCCGAAGGAGCTCTCACCGGCGATCGCAGCGGGGACATCGCTGGATGTCTCTGTGACAGAGGAGGGGAGGGTAACTGAGGGAAGCATCCAGCTTTCCTTGGGTGTTCCCGCCCCTCTTCTCGTCTGCAGCCCAGGCTCTACCCTAACACCCTAGCCCTAACGGCCCCGTCACATGGGGCGACGGGGCTGGAGATGTCAGCGGTGAATGGTGGGGGCGTGCATGCTCTCGCCGCCCCCGCCACCAGCGCCGTCCCCCGTTTAGACGGGGCGACTCCTCCAGCCCCGTGTCGGCAACCTCTAGGGCGACAACCCCGGCGGCGATGCAGGACAATGGGAGCCTATGGCTCCCATCGCCTGACAGGTTACTGCCGCCCGGTTACCGGTGTGCACATCGCCCCATGATGGTCGCCAGGTTTCACAGCACTGCTGTGAAACCAGGCGACCGGCCGGGACCGGCAACATCGCCCCTTTACATGTGGCGACGTAGGGGCGATGACGCCGGCAATAGGCCACGCCCCCACGTCTCCACATGAATGGGCAGCAATATCGCCCCCTTACCCTAATGATGCTGTCACACCTGGCGACGTCGCTAGCGACATCGCCGAAAAAGTGACGTATCAGCGATGTCGCTAGCGACGTCGTGCTGTGTAAACGAGCGGTCGCAGGTTGACAGGTTTACGGGAGGAACCGTAAACCTGTCAACCGGCGACTTGCGGTAAGGCTGGATCGCGCCGTGTGACATCGCCAGAGCGATGTTGGCGGCGATCCAGCCTATGCCGCAGCGTTGCTGCGGATCGCTCGCTGGGCTGAGCCCAGCCCAGCGGCCGATGTCACCGCCCGCATCGCTGCGGTGTCGCCGGCCGCAGCGATGCTGTGTGACAGCTGGCCAGCGATGTCGGAAGCGAGCGGGCACCCGCGCATCGCTTCCGACATCGCTGGCCAGATCGGGCTGTGTGACAGCACCATAACAATAGCCCTAACCCTAGCCCTAACCCTAGCCCTAACCCTAAGCCTAGCCCTAACCCTAGCTCTGGAGAAGGGTGCCATATCACTCACACGGCGCCGGTGGCAACTGGCAGGTAAGACCCGATGCCCCAGCCCCCTCCCCCCGGCTCTGACAGCACCCCGGTCCTCAGCAGCAGGAGCAGGGGCAGGCAGCGGTGCTCCCCGCCGACACAGCACGGGGAGCAGGGGCGGGCGGCGGTGCTCCCCGCCGACACAGCACGGGGAGCAGGGGCGGGCGGCGGTGCTCCCCGCCTCCGCAGCACCGGGAGCAGGAGTGGGTGGCGGTGCTCCCCCGCCGGCACAGCACAGGGAGCAGGGGCCGCGGGTGCTGGCCACAGAGGGCACCCGCGGCTGCAGTGACCGCGGGTGCTGGCCACAGATGGCACCCGCGGCTGGAGCAGGGGCCGCGGGTGCTGGGCACAGAGGGCACCCGCGGCTGCAGTGACCGCGGGTGCTGGCCACAGAGGGCACCCGCGGCTGGAGCAGGGGCCGCGGGTGCTGGCCACAGATGGCACCCGCGGCTGCAGTGACCGTGGGTGCTGGCCACAGATGGCACCCGCGGCTGGAGCAGGGGCCGCGGGTGCTGGCCACAGAGGGCACCCGCGGCTGCAGTGACCGCGGGTGCTGGCCACAGATGGCACCCGCGGCTGGAGCAGGGGCCGCGGGTGCTGGCCACAGAGGGCACCCGCGGCTGGAGCAGGGGCCGCGGGTGCTGGCCACAGATGGCACCCGCGGCTGCAGTGACCGCGGGTGCTGGCCACAGATGGCACCCGCGGCTGGAGCAGGGGCCGCGGGTGCTGGCCACAGATGGCACCCGCGGCTGGAGCAGGGGCCGCGGGTGCTGGCCACAGAGGGCACCCGCGGCTGCAGTGACCGCGGGTGCTGGCCACAGAGGGCACCCGCGGCTGGAGCAGGGGCCGCGGGTGCTGGCCACAGATGGCACCCGCGGCTGGAGCAGGGGCCGCGGGTGCTGGCCACAGATGGCACCCGCGGCTGCAGTGACCGCGGGTGCTGGCCACAGAGGGCACCCGCGGCTGGAGCAGGGGCCGCGGGTGCTGGCCACAGAGGGCACCCGCGGCTGGAGCAGGGGCCGCGGGTGCTGGCCACAGATGGCACCCGCGGCTGCAGTGACCGCGGGTGCTGGCCACAGATGGCACCCGCGGCTGGAGCAGGGGCCGCGGGTGCTGGCCACAGATGGCACCCGCGGCTGGAGCAGGGGCCGTGGGTGCTGGCCACAGAGGGCACCCGCGGCTGCAGTGACCGCGGGTGCTGGCCACAGATGGCACCCGCGGCTGGAGCAGGGGCCGCGGGTGCTGGCCACAGATGGCACCCGCGGCTGGAGCAGGGGCCGCGGGTGCTGGCCACAGAGGGCGACCGCGGGTGCAGGGCACAGATGGCACCCGCGGCTGGAGCAGGGGCCGCGGGTGCTGGCCACAGATGGCACCCGCGGCTGCAGTGACCGTGGGTGCAGGGCACAGAGGGCTGGGCTCTGACAGCACTTTCTTCCCCCCCTGCGGCCTCACACTGAACAGCAGCAGCAGCCGCGAGTATTCCCGAGTGTGACTCGGGGTTACCGCTTCTGTTAGTGAAAATTAACCCCGAGTTACACTCGGGAATACCGCTAGGAAGGTTAAGTAGGCATTTTTTTGCTGCAGCTAGTCCAGGCAATTTGTTTGTAGCAGTGTCACTTAAACAGTGGTGCAGCCCACTTGTGAAAGAAGCTACACCGCCTGTGTAGTTCCTTGTAATTTTTAACTGCACCATGTCCAGGTCTCACTTCGGGTCAAGTAGCAATGTCACAATAAGCAGTAGTGTTGGCCACTTCTAATACAACCAACTGCAAAGCCTGTGTAGTTCCTAGTAATTTTTAACTGCACCTAGCCCACGTCTCACTTCAGTTCAAGTAGCAGTGTCACAAAAAGCAGTAGTGTAGGCCACTTCTAATACAACCGCCTGCGTAGTTCCCAGTAATTTTTAACTGCATTTAGCCCAGGTCTCACTTTGGGCCTAGTAGCAGTGTTGGTTCAGTCACCTCTGCTCGATTTACATCCAACTTTTTCTTGTCCAACAACTGCAGAGTTGCCAATTTTGTCACATACAAAATGAGTGGCAAAAGGCCGGCTGCTGGTGGAAAGGGAGTAGGCGTAGTGGAAAGTGAAAAAAGATTTGTGTCCATGGGGTAGATGCTAAAGCTACATTAACATCTGCTGAAGAAAGACAATCTTCCAGCCAAAGTAAGATGTCTACTTCTTTACGTGGCCAATCGGATATGATCCCTTTCTTACAGACACGACCATCGATACCACTTGTAAATGAGGCACAAAAACAGCGGGTGCTTGAATTGATTGCAAGTGCTCCATCAAGTAGCATCTCCTCCACCTCAACTTCTACATCACAAACCCTTCAGTCATCTAAGATGACAGCCCAATCGCACTTGATTCCTCCCAGCTCCCAAATCTCCAGCCGCCCTAATGAGACTCAGATACCGGATTGGATTGACAATTTAAGTTTTTGGTCAAGGTAGGAAGAGGTTGTCTCTGAGGATGAGGGGTGTGAGAATACAGAGGATGATGAGGTTGGAGATCCCACTTACTGTCAACCCACAGTCAGCACAGTCGATGAGGTCAGCAGAGGAGGTGGAGGGGGATGCTACTGACGACGAGGTTAGGTTATGCCTTCCTGGACATAGACGGAGTACTGGAAGCTCATCAACAACTGCATCCGCAGCCACAACTCTGCCTCTGAGCAGAAGTTGTGGTGGCTCTGCAGCTCGCATGGCATCTAAGCCTTGCCTAGCCTGGGCCTTTTTTGACATCACCAAGGATCTCCCAACTCATGTCATCTGCAAGATTTGTCACCAATCTCTGAGTAGAGGCCAAAAACTCACTAGCTTGAGTACTTCATGTATGAACCGCCACAGGGACATGAAGCAGAAGTCGCAGTGGGAAGCTCACTGTGCTAGAATGCGGGTTAGTGGGGCGGGCCTACCACCGTCTGCCCCATCAAGTGCATCCATGTGCTCTTCATCGTCTGTGACTGTGGGGACAGCTGTCACATGTGCGTTTGGACGCAGACCTTCCACCTCTTTCCCCGCAACAAGCAGTGTGATTGGCAGGTCATCACTTGGTTTTCAAAGGGACAATGCTGCTGGTGTTGAGCTTTCTCAGACATCGAGAGCACCACGTTTGGATGAAGGCAACATTACATCTTCGTCTGCGCCTCCCTCACAGACCAGCAGTTTACCGGGGACACCCTGCTCAGCCCCGTGTCAGCACAGCAGCCAGCCCTCTGTCCCTCAAATGTGGACAAGTAAAAGACCATTTCCTACTAGCCATGACAAAGCTAAGAGCTTGAATTTCACCATCTGCAAGCTGTTGGCTACAGAAATGCTGCCTTTCCGCCTGGTGGACACAGAGGATTTTTGAGACCTTATGTCCGTCGCAGTGCTCCAGTATCAGATGCCCAGTTGCCACTACTTCTCCAAGAAAGTTGTGCCTGCTCTACACCAGCAGGTGACAACATCACTGCTTCCTTGAGAAACTGTGTGTGACAGGCTGCATTTCACCACAGACACTTGGACCAGTAAGCATGGACAGGGGCGTTACATGTCGCTGACTGGACACTGGGTAACTATGGTGAGAGCTGGAGAAGGGTCTGCTGTCCATTTTTTGCCGTCCCCACGAGTTGTGCGTCAATTCTCTGTAGGTTCCTCCACTGCTTCTGCCTCCTCAACCTTGTCTTGGTCCTCCACCTCCGCCCAAAGCCTGTCTGGTAATGCCACCCGCGTTGTAACTGCACAGAAGGAATCCTGCACACCTCCTTGCTGGCAGCAAGGCTCAACACCATCAGGCGGTCTTTACCTTGAAATGCCTGGGAAATGTGAGTCACACAGCTCAGGAGTTGTGGTCAGCTCTGGCGACCGAGTTTCAGAAATGGTTGTCTCCATTCAACCTGCAGTCAGGGAAAGCCCTGTGCGACAATGCTGCAAACCTGGGTGCGGCCCTTCGCAGGGGCAATATCACACATGTGCCGTGTATCGCTCAAGTGTTGAATCTGGTTGTCCAGCAATTTTTGACACACTATCCCAGCCTAGATGGCCTTCTGCAGAGAGCACGGTCACTGTGTGCTCACTTCCGGCATTTGCATCCCGCAGCTCAGCGACTTGCTTCGCTCCAGAAGTCTTTCGGTTTGCCCGTTTACTGGCTGAAATGCGATGTGCCGACACACTGGAATTCTACTCTGCACATGTTGCAGCGACTGTGGCAGCACCACCAAGCCCTGGTGCAATACTTTATGACGTGTAGCCTGGGCCAATGAGATCCAGAGGTGGGGCAGATCACACTGCAGGAGTGGTCTCAGATGAAGGACCTATGCACCCTTCTGCAAAGTTTTGAGATGGCGACAAAGATGTTTAGTGCTGATGATGCCATTATCAGCATGACTATTCCGGTCATTTACATGCTGGAGCACACTCTAAACAATATTCGGAGTCAGGTTGTGGGACAAGAGGAGGTGGAGAAAGTACAGGAGGAGTCCTATGCGGAGGGATGAAAACAACTCCAAGGTCCTCACGGTGGGCAGCACCAAGACGGCAGGCATGGGAGGGTGGTGTAGAGGAATTAATGAGGGCGCATGGTAGCAACCAAACTCTTGAGGAAGGTGCATTAGCCCAGGAAGAAATGGAGGAGGAACTGGCGATGGGCATGGAAGAGTCAGCAGATGAGGGAGACCTTGATGACATTTCTGTTGTGCAAGGTTGGGGGGAGAGGGCAGAGGAAGGAAGCATGATTCTCACCTCCCCACCACCAACACAACAAGGACTTGGTCCTCCTGGATGAGCAGGACACATGAGCGCCTTCTTGCTGCACTACCTGCAACATGACCCTCGGATTGTCCGAATTAGAACTAATGCCGACTACTGAGTTGCCACACTCTTAGATCCCTGGTACAAGTCCAAATTTGCCAAAATAATTCCTGCCATACAAAGGGACATACGCATGGAGGAGTATCAGCAGAAACTGATACATATAATAATAATAAAGCTTTATTTATATAGCGCCAACATATTCCGCAGTGCTTTACAATGTAGGGTTAGAGTACAGAAAATATACAGTAAGTAATTACAGTAGAGAACAAATAAAGTACAATAATTGGATACAAAACAATAGGCATAGAATCAATGTGAAAAAAAAAATACAATAAATAAAGCAAGAAATGAAGGTGAGCCTGCTCAAAAGAGCTTACAATCTACAACGGGATAGGGGTTGCACAAGGTGCAGGGGCTTATTGCACTGATGGTCCAGGCATCTTGAGGAAATGGGGCATAGGGCTAAGCTTACATGAATGGTCATTATACAGTCTGTGTAGACCTTTATGGTTTGGTGGAGTTTGTAGAAGAGTAATGTCCAGAGGGATAGCCCATTCACTGTCTACAGTGCAATGGACTTCTATTAGGGAGTATGATAGGCCGCCTTAAAAAGATGCGTTTTTAGGGATCGTCTAAAGCCATGCAAGTTGTGGATAGTCCTGATTTCTTGGGGTAAAGCATTCCAGAGGTTTGGTGCAGCTCTGGAGAAGTCTTGGAGCCGGGAGTGGGAGGATCGGATTAGTGCAGATGTTAGTCGAAGGTCATTTGAGGAACGTAGAGAGCGGGTGGGGTGATAGACAGAGATGAGGGAGGAGAGGTAGGGGGGTGCTGCTCTGTGAAGAGCTTTGTGGGTGAGAACAAGCAATTTGAATTTGATCCTGTAATATACGGGCAGCCAGTGCAATGACTGGCACAGAGCAGAAGCATCTGAGTAACGATTGGCCAGATGGGTGATCCTGGCTGCTGCATTAAGGATGGACTGGAGAGGAGAAAGTCTGGTGAGGGGGAGGCCGCTTAATAGAGAGTTGTAATAGTCAAGGCGGGAATGGATTAGGGCCACGGTGAGGGTTTTTGTTGTTTCCAGGGTGTGAAAGGGGCGGACTCTAGAGATATTCTTCAGGTCTAAGCGACAGGAGCGGACGAGAGATTGGGAGGAGAAGGAGAGATCGGTGTCAAACATAACACCCAGACAGCGAGCCTGCTGTCTAGGCGTTATCGTGGTGCCGCAACCAGAGAGAGATGTCCGATTTAGGGAGGTTAGTGGATGGGGGGAGCAGAAGAAGTTCAGTTTTGGAAAGGTTTAGTTTCAAATAGAGAGTGGACATGATATTGGAAACTGCAGCTAGACAGTCATTGGTGTTCTTTAATACCGCAGGGGTAAGGTCAGGGGCTGAAGTGTATAGTTGTGTGTCATCAGCATAAAGATGGTACTGAAAGCCAAATCTGCTGATGGTCTGTCCAATCGGGGCCCGTGTAGAGAGAGAAGAGGAGAGGGCCAAGGACTGAACCCTGAGGGACCCCAATAGTGAAGGGAAGAGGGGAAGAAGTGGAGCCAGCAAAAGATACACTGAAAGAACGGTCAGAAAGATAGGAGGAGAGCCAGGAGAGAGCAGTGTCCTTTATGCCAATGGAGTGCAGCATAAAGAGTAGGAGCTGATGGTCGACAGTGTCAAAAGCTGCAGAGAGATCAAGGAGAATAAGCAGAGAGTGGTCACCATTACGTTTTGCTGTCAGAAGGTCATTGGTCACTTTGATGAGGACAGTTTCTGTAGAGTGAAGGGGGCGGAAACCAGACTGTAATGGATCTAGAAGAGAGTGAGCGGAGAGGTAACGGGTGAGGCGGGAATAGACCAGGCGCTCCAAGAGTTTAGAGATGAAGGGGAGATTGGAGACTGGTCTGTAGTTATTTGTGCAGGTTGTGTCGAGAGTGGTTTTCTTTAATAATGGAGTAATGATCGAGTGTTTGAAGGAGGAGGGGAAAATGCCAGAAGAGAGGGAGAGATTGAAGATTTTGGTTAGATGAGTGGTGACGACTGGAGAGAGGGACTGGAGCAGGTGTGAGGGAATGGGGTCAGTAGTGCATGTGGTGGGACGAGAGGAAGAAAGGAGCCTGGAGACTTCTTCTTCTGTGACTGGGTCAAATGTGGAGAGTGAACCGGAGGAGATGTGGGGAAGAATGGGGGTGGCAGCGCTTGGAGGCTGAGAGCTGATTTCCTGGCGGATGTTGTCTATTTTCTCCATGAAGTAGGAAGCCAGGTCATCAGCACAGAGGTCAGTGATGGGGGCCTGCACTTTAGGACTGAGGAGAGAGTGAAAGGTGTCAAAGAGTTTTTTTGGATTGTTTGATAGTGAGGAGACCAGGATGGTGAAGTAGGTCTGTTTGGCAAGGTGAAGGGCAGAGTTGTAGGTTTTTAGCATGAATTTATAGTGGATAAAGTCTCCTGGTGAGCGAGTTTTCCTCCATAGACGTTCAGCACTCCTAGAGCATCGCTGGAGGAATTGAGTTTGTGGTGTGAGCCAGGGCTGTTTTGTTCTCTGTTTGGAGGTTCTGTGGGTGAGGGGCACTACTTGGTCCAGGGAGCTTCTGAGAGAGTCATTGTAGTGATTTACTGCTTGATCTGGACAGGAGATTGAAGAGATTGGGGACAGAGATGAGATGAGGACATCTGTGAGTGCTTGAGGGTTAATGGCCTGTAGATTTCTGGATGTGTGATAGGTAGGATTGGGCTGTGTTGGCCGAGGGTTAGTGAGTGAGAAGGAAAGAATGTTGTGGTCAAAGAGTAGAGTTGAGTTATCCAAGGGGGAGGATGAGCAGAGCCAGGTAAAGACAAGGTCAAGGGTGTTACCGTTTTCGTGTGTCTTAGAGGTTGAGAGCTGTGATAGGCCAAGAGAGGTAGTTATAGATAGGAGCTGGGATGCAGATGGGGAGATGGGGCTGTTTATGGGAATGTTAAAGTCTCCCAGAATAAGGGTTGGTAAATCTGAGGACATGAAATGCGAGAGCCAAGTGGAGAAATGGTCGAGGAACTGGGTGGGTGACCCTGGGGGGCGGCATACCACTGCTACTTTGAGGGGGAGGGGATGGAATAGCCTAATGGTATGGACCTCAAAAGAAGGGAATGAGAGTGATGGGGCTGGAGGAATGACCTGGAAAGTACATTGTGGGGACAGGAGGAGGCCAACTCCACCGCCACGTCTGTTCCCAGGTCTAGGGGAGTGAGAGAAGTGTAAGCCGCCGTAAGAAATAGCAGCAGGGGAAGCAGTGTCTGAATCCTGGATCCAGGTTTCAGTGAGAGCCAGGAGGTTGAGAGAGTTAGTGAGAAAGTAGTTATGAATGAAGGGAAGTTTGTTTCATACAGACCGCGGATTCCAGAGAGCGCAATTAAAAGAGGGAGATGAAGGTTTGCAGGTGATATTAATAAGGTTAGTGAGGTTTCTGTGTGAGGTGGGAGAGGGGTTGAAGTTAGCAGAGGGTGGACCAGGGTTGGGAGAGATATCACCTGAGAGGAGCAGCAGTAAAAAGAGAAAGAGCAGATAGTTTTTGGAATTAGGACATGATTTATTATGACAAACTTTGGAATATGATGGGCTGAGAGTCTTCAGTAAACTGAAGATAGCATGGGAGCTGTACATAG
This sequence comes from Allobates femoralis, assembly GCA_033576535.1. Lineage (NCBI taxonomy): Eukaryota > Metazoa > Chordata > Amphibia > Anura > Aromobatidae > Allobates > Allobates femoralis. The sequence continues at coordinate 144,501,281 of JARQOC010000002.1, forward strand.
AGTAGGGCAGGAGAGAGGGGCTGATGTGAATGAGTGGTGATGGAGGGGGGATTAGGTGATAAAAATTGGTGGCGAGAGCACATAAGAAAACAAACAGTGAAATACAAGACATGGTAAAGATTAGTAGTGAATGGAGTTATACACAGTGTTTGAGTGTCCCTCTATGTCATTGTCTTCCAGTCACACGACATGGACAGCAGAGAAGAGTGGAGGACTGTGCAGTTGCACATACCACTGTTATTTTAAGTATTGAAGACATTGAAAACAGACATTGAAGTAAAGGACATGGGAAAGGGAGGAGGAAAAAAAAAAAAAAAAAAAAAAACAATAATAAAGAAAAAAAAAATTAAATTCAAAAGTAAAGTAACAAAGACAGTACCTTCTGGTTACTTCTGTGTTATTTCTGGGATATTTCTTATGTGACACTTAAAATGTCACACTTTAATAATGTCATGTCTGACCTGCTCCATTCAACTTATACCATTCAAATGACCAAAAAATGAGTCCAGGTGAGAAAAGGGAGGAGGGAGCAGAAGGACAGCTCACAGCAGGGAGTAATTAACACAATGCAGTTAAGAGAACATTTGACTAGCATGAAAGCTGCACAAAAAGACATTCAAAAGGAAGGAGAATTATAGGTGTAAGAAGCAAAAGACTTATCAATATGCAAAACCTAAATTTGAAGTACGATGCATGGAATTGTAATCAGGGAAATAACAGCAGCGTACCCATTAACACAGAGGGAGAGGAGTACATAGGATTCTAGGGTGCAGTGGATATTCTGGGTTCGCAGTTCAGACGTACCCGTTAACACAGAGGGAGAGGAGTACATAGGATTCTAGGGTGCAGTGGATATTCTGGGTTCGCAGTTCAGACGTACCCGTTAACACAGAGGGAGAGGAGTACATAGGATTCTAGGGTGCAGTGGATATTCTGGGTTCGCAGTTCAGACGTACCCGTTAATACAGAGGGAGAGGAGTACATAGGATTCTAGGGTGCAGTGGATATTCTGGGTTCGCAGTTCAGACGTACCCGTTAACACAGAGGGAGAGGAGTACATAGGATTCTAGGGTGCAGTGGATATTCTGGTTCGCAGTTCAGACGTACCCGTTAACACAGAGGGAGAGGAGTACATAGGATTCTAGGGTGCAGTGGATATTCTCAGATCGACTTTGCCACAAAACACCTGTGGTACACAGAGTGAATCTCACAGTTCTAACTTGTCAACCGTGGGACTGTCGAGTCATCATCACTCACATCGTACCAGTAAAACCGTATCTGGTGGTGGTAACAGCAATTGTGTGGCCTCGTTTCACTATTTTTTTAGACCATCATTTGCAAGGCCTGAAGACTCGAGAAGTCTGACACATAGTCAATGCCTGGAGCGGATGGTACACGAGTATCTCCAACTTAACATCAATGCCATGACTGGGGAACTGGAGCCTTGCTCATTTTGGGCTTCCAATCTGGAAAAATGACCTGAGCTCGCCACTCACACCTTGGAGATCTTGTTGTGCCCCGCAGCCAGCATTCTCTCGGAGTGTGTCTTCAGCACTGCTGGTGGTGTGCTGACAGAAAGGTGCACGCGTCTGTCCACCCAGAATGTGGACAGACTAACGTTCATAAAGATGAACAAGGCATGGATCCGCAAGGACTGTTCTACCCCTGTGTCATCCTGGGGAGACTAAAGCCTTGTGGATTTTTGCCTAAAAGTAACCATTTAAAGTTTGCAATTGTGGGGCAATTGATGCCACAGAAGTGGTGTCTGTGCCCAATTTTTTGGAAAAATTGAGACTCTTCTTGTAGTCCCCTAAATGTGACACAATACCCATCGTCTGCACGAGGCCTTAAAGAATTATAGATACTGAGGAAAAACATCACCAAATACTCATCGTCTGCATGAGGCCTTACAGATACTGAGGAAAAACCTCACCAAATACTCATCGTCTGCACAAGGCCTTACAAATACTGAGGAAAAACCTCACCAAATACTCATCGTCTGCACGAGGCCTTACAAATACTGAGGAAAAACCCCACAAAATAGTCATCGTCTGCACGAGGCATTACAGATACTGACTAAAATCATCACCAAATACTCTTAGTCTGCACGAGGCCTTACAGATACTGAAGTAAAACTCAACAAAGACTCATCGTCTGCACGTGGCCTTACAGATACTGAGGAAAAACATCACCACTCATCGTCTGGACGAGGCCTTACAAATACTGAGGAACAACCTCACCAAATACTTATCGTCTGCATGAGGCCTTACAAATACTGAGGAAAAGCCTCACCAAATAGTCATCGTCTGCACGAGGCCTTACAGATACTGAGGAAAAACCTCACCACTCATAGTATGCATGAGGCCTTACAAATAATGAGGAAAAACCTCACCAAATACTCATAGTATGCACGAGGCCTTACAAATACTGAAGTAAAACTCACCAAATACTCATGTGCATGATGCCTTACAAATACTGGAGTAAAAACTGATTTTATGACATGCCTATATCTTGTCTCCTCCACCTTTTACTCGTCAATCTCTTTTCTTTTCACATTATTATATGTACTTGACACTTTTCCATGTGTTTGTTGTATCTTCTGAGTAGTTTGTCACCTTTTGGACACCTTAGAAGGTGTTTTCTATGTGTTTGTATGTGTTTGTCTGCCATTGTTTTCAATGGAGTTCGACTGTGTATGACGAACATTCGACGAACACCCCCCCAATTTGACTAATCGAATTTAAACACTAAGGTGGTGGCTCATCTCTAGTCCTTTCATTTATCCTGGCTGTGCTCTACCACAGCTTTTTCTTTGCACTCCCGCACACAGAGCCCACTGCTGGTCCCCACAGATCCTTCTGGAGTCTGTCGCCCTCCGGGTCTCCTTCTGGAGTCTATCGCCCTCTGGGCCTCCTTGACAATATGTTGGGGCCTTAGGGGATTTATGCCGGAGTTGGCTGCGACCTCTAAAGAAGTCTTAGCCCTACGGTTCTGCGGCGCGGGGATAAACACCCTCACCACCTCGGAGCTGGTCCACTTGTTTTGGCCTAGATCCTTCCAGCCGGGAGTCGTACCAGCACGGATTCAGATGCAACTCAACACCCTAGGATCCCCTTCCGTTCCTGGGCCACCTCTCCTGAGGTACCATCCACTGTGCTTCTCGCAGGGTCCTTCTCCAACCGACTTCTCTTCATACTACTCCTGACTAACTTTCACGCTCTCCACTATACCACCTAAGCTCCTCCCACTGTAACCAATTTCCTAGCAACGGATTAACCTATTTGTCCCCTGACCTAAGGTGTGTGGATGCATGTGGTGAGGGTCCCCTATTGACATCCCTGTCCCCTGATCACAGGCATACTACACACTCTGGTCTGGGTGCAGTACTCCTCCGTGGCGTCCTGACCAGTGGGGCGTCACATAATTCCATAAAAACAGCATTTTTTTAGTCTTCAGACACAGCAAACAAAGATGGTAGTTTAATACCTTTTTTCCTAATTTTTGCTTCAGAAGAAAAATGCAAAAACCAAGGCTTGTGCGTCACAGAAAGAATGCTCTCTAGCCTGTGAGATGAGCAAGCCATCATTTTTGGTTTCTTTATTTAAAAGACAAAAGAAATATCTCTATATTCCAGAAAATGAAATGGAACTTTAGTCTCTCTACCTCATATACGTATTGTAAAAAAATATCTTATTTTTTTTTTTTGCATACTTTCCTAAGGGTGCCAATATTGTCCCCTGAGGTCCTGGATATTTTTTGGAAAATTTGGGGCTTAGTCATTTTTTCACCAAAATTGCATATGCGTTAACACATGGTGCCTATATGTACCATGCGTTAACGCATGCGTCTCCCAGAGGGCCCCATGTTAAGAACGCATGCAGTTTTTGAAGGCACCCCAAAAATGCTGCTAGCAGCATTTTTGGGAGGCTGCATGAAAACGCATGCGTCTTTTGAAAAACACACATACACATGCGTTAACGCATATGCGTTTTTGGTCTTTGAAAAGAAATGTCCAAAATGTTCCCAAAAACAGATTTAGAACAAAAACGGATGGTATGTGTGACCCTGACCTAAGACTTTGGCGAAAAGGCCAATACGGAGTGGATGTGAGACAAAGGTGCCTCTCTCCAGTAGTGCTGTCGCTTTGCATATGGCGAATCCCTGTGGGTGGGAAGACGAGGATCCAATGAGGGTAAAAATGTTTTTTTTGCAAAGTACCCTGATGCTGGATTGGGGGTAGTAAACTGACTCAAAATACTAGAGAACCCAATTGCTGAGGACAAGGAGGAGTATGTGTCTCCAATGGTGTCCCATTCAAAAATCCTCTAACTCCAAGTGGGAGAACCAAGAACTATGAACAGACATATGGCCCCAAATCTAGAGATTGAGTTAAATGAATTTACTGCAAGCTGGGCCCCTGGTCCTTCCTATCACACCAACACCAACTCTAATGTGCATGGATCGACCTTCACCAGCGACTGTGAGTATTAGGCTCTTCACTAGGACTATGGTTACCCCTTACATCCCTCTTGTCTAAAGAGGATAGGGCTTCCAGAGAAAATTAACCAGGAAGCTAAAATTCAGTTCATCTCTGGGCCTGGGTCTCGATCTCCACCATCGTGAGTGTGCCCCTTGGAGATACACTGGAGAAAAGGGATTTGAAAGTAGACTGTTGGGTAGAGAACTTTACTTAAAGGGAACCTGTCACCTGGATCTAAGCCCCTACACTATCACTACCTGTCCCTGCACCTTCCTAGCTGCTCCCTATCTATCCCTCTCTGAGCTAAATCCGCCCTATAAAACTGCAGAAAAATAACTTATAACTTACAGCAGTCCCTGAGGCTGGGGACTGAGAAGGCGGCGCCAGGCTCCATTCAGCCTCTCCTCCATGCAGCAGCACACGCCCCACTGGGCGGCATTATTCTTTCTTCATCGCCGCCTCCTCCATTTGGAATCTCCCACCCACTTTACACTGTAAGGTAGCGGTTAGGATCGGCACGACAGAAGGCAGTGACTCAGGTATTTGCTCACACAGCACACAGTTCAATGGCACAGTTCAGGTATTCACAGACCTCCAGATTCCGGTGTAACAGGTCAGACTAACCCCCCGACCAGAATATACCCGAAGTATAAACTGGGCTAGCCCAGAATATATCCCCCTGGGCCAGAATATACCCTTGGTATATTCTGGCCTAGCCCAAACTATACCCCGGGGTATAAACAGGCCTAGGCCAGATTATAACTCTCCGTATACACACGCAGCTGTAGATCAGGGCCCCAAGCCGTGCACAGGGCCCCAAGCAATGCATGAGGGCCCGAGGCAGCACAAGGTGGCCCCAGGCAGCAGAAAGTGGCCCTACGCAACATACAGGGGCCCCAGGCAGTGCTAGGGGCCCCAGGCAGCGCATGGGGGCCCGAGGCAGCACACAGGGGCCCCAGGCTACACACAGGGGCCCCAGCCAGCATACAAGGGCCCCAGGCAGTACACGGGGCCCCAGGCAGTGCACAGGGCCCCAGGCAGCACAAAGTGGCCCCAGGCAGCACAAAGTGACCCCAGGCAACATACAGGGGCCCCAGGCAGTACTAGGGGCCCCAGGCTACACACAGGATCCCAGGCTACACACAGGGGCCCCAGCCAGCATACAAGGGCCCCAGGCAGTGCACAGGGCCCCAGGCAACACAAAGTGGCCCCAGGCAACATACAGGGGCCCCATGCAGTACCAGGGGCCCCAGGCTACACACAGGATCCCAGGCTACACACAGGGGCCCCATGCAGCATACAAGGGCCCCAGGCAGTGCACAGGGCCCCAGGCAGCACAAAGTGGCCCCAGGCAACATACAGGGGCCCCATGCAGTACCAGGGGCCCCAGGCTACACACAGGATCCCAGGCTACACACAGGGGCCCCATGCAGCATACAAGGGCCCCAGGCAGTGCACAGGGCCCCAGGCAGCACAAAGTGGCCCCAGGCAACATACAGGGGCCCCAGGCAGTACCAGGGGCCCCAGGCTACACACAGGATCCCAGGCTACACACAAGGGCTCCATGCAGCATACAAGGGCCCCAGGCAGCACAAAGTGACCACAGGCAATATACAGGGGCCCCAGGCAGTGGGCCACCTGGGGCCACTTTGTGCTGCCTGGGGCCCCTGTGTGCTGCCTCTGGCCCCCATGCGCTGCCTGGGACCCCTTTGTACTGCCTGGGGCCCTTGTATGCTGCATGGGGCCCCTGTGTGTAGCCTGGGGCCCCTGTATGTTGCCTGGGGCCACTTTGTGCTGCCTGGGGCCACTTTGTGCTGCCTGGTGCCCTGTGCACTGCCTGGGGCCTGTGCACTGCCTGGGGCCCCGTGCACTGCCTGGAGTCCTTGTATGCTGCATGGGGCCCCTGTGTGTAGCCTGGGATCCTGTGTGTAGCTTGTGGCCCCTAGTACTGCCTGGGGCCCCTGTATGTTGCCTGGGGCCTCTTTGTGCTGCTTGGGGCCACTTTGTGCTGCCTGGGGCCCCGTGCACTGCCTGGGGCCCCTAGCACTGCCTGGGGCCCCAGCACTGCCTGGGGCCCCTGTATGTTGCGTAGGGCCACTTTCTGCTGCTTGGGGCCACTTTGTGCTGCCTCGGGCCCCCATGTGTTGCTTGGGGCCCTGATCTACAGCTGCTGTGGTATACGGAGGGGTATAATCTGGCCTAGGCCACTTTAACCCCGAGTATATTCTGGTCGGGGGGTTAGTCTGGCCTGTTACACCGGGGCGCAGCCGAGTAGAACCTCACACAATCCCAGCAGCTCCTGCTGCTGTCCTGACACACTCCACCCCCTCCCCACAGCCCAGGGCAGCTCATATCATCTCCTATTCACCCGCACACCTGGGGGTCAGTGCTTTCAATCAGCATTTAGCTCCAGTAGCAGCTAACCCTGTGTGTGCTGCTACCGAGCAGAAGATACAATCTCCCATATGCTGTGTCTCAGTCAGGGGACACATCGAGGTCGCATCACCACAACATGATAGGTGTAAAGCACAGATTCCAAATGGAGGAGGCGGCGATGAAGAAAGAATAACGCCGCCCAGTGGGGCGTGTGCTGCTGCATGGAGGAGGGGCTGAATGGAGCCTGGCGCCGCCTTTTCAGTCCCCAGCCTCAGGGACTTCTGTAAGTTATAAGTTATTTTTCTGCAGTTTTATAGGGCGGATTTAGCTCAGAGAGGGATAGATAGGGAGCAGCTAGGAAGGTGCAGGGACAGGTAGTGATAGTGTAGGGGCTTAGATCCAGGTGACAGGTTCCCTTTAAGACACTTTAATGCTGTGTACCTGGAGTCCAATGAAAGAACATGCGAAAGAAATGTGCGCGCTGACTCACTTGTAAAGTCGTTTGTGTTGAACTAAAAGAAACATTGAAAAAGAACTTTGTGCTTCTGTCTTCAATGTGGGAAGGAATTGGGTCACCCAGACCACTGATGACATGCAGCCGCTCAGGAGGTATAACCTACAAAACACAGACCATCACATCCACCATCAGGTCTTCACCACCACCAAGCATAACATTCCCCAACCTGTGGGGGTGGACGGGGTATCCAGCGACTAAGCCTTGACCATGGGTATCGCCCCGGGGCACCCTTACATGAGAATAAAATAAGATTTTTTTTAAACTGGCTATTTATAACCTAGTGTCAGGTCTACTGTAGGGTATCAAACAGATTTGTGAAACCGATACAAATGTCAATCTTTGATGACTATAGGTTTTTGTTGCTCTTTGTTTGTTTAGTCAATGTTAAATTATACCTGTGATGTCTTTGAATTCACCTGCCCTTGTAATGCCTAAACTCATATATGTGGATGCTCATCTTTTATCACATCATTCTATTGTTCTGTATTCACAATGAATATAGATTAGTCCTTTAGGTTATATCATTGTAATGTCAGATTCGCAAGAATATTTTCTTTTATAAACACGTCAAGAAAATCACACAGAAAATAGATATATTATATTTTTATTATATATTTGATATATTTTAAATACAGAATTGTTGGTTTGATCTTAGAAGGCAGGGAAGAAAGAAAACCCATTGAGCTCCAATCAGCGAATGTGTCAACAACATGTCATCACTCAGAGGTTAAAAAAATGAAGCCTTTGTTCACCATAGCAACTAAAAGGCTTTTTATCAGAAATCCATATATTTTCAGATAATATGTGGTTTTCATAATTATCCTTTCAGCAGTCCTTAAATGCCTTTGAAGCCATTACCAATTAAATATTCATCTTCGGTAAGTATATATTTGAGATACTGTAAAACATGATTAATTTATCATCCTGAGATCTTAAATCATGGTTCACTGGCTCTAACAATACAATTGATCTCCTTGACCCATCAATTCACTATGGCATTAATTAGATTTGAATATGAACTGACTATTGTGGAAAGTGCTATAAAAATTTATAGGACTAAATTTGACACATGTAAGAAAACAAATCATGCTAGCTTTTTACTGTTTCAGTATAACTATCAATGTAGAATCATTCTCAATTACACATGGTGATTTTTTTTATACTAGAATTTACTAAAGATTCACAAATCTAATGGAGCCCATTCCCTGAAATGGACAATTTTGAAGTTATCAGCTGTATCAGTGATATAAATGATCAGTCGTTTTGACCACTGACCAGAAAACGTCAATTTCATTTCAAATCCCCAATCAGGCAGTTTGGATTTTTTTGGCTGATGATGAGCACTTGCAGCATAATCAGCTGCAAAAATATGTAATATTAGTTGATGTAGTCTGAGATGTATTTCGGGCAAGTGAAAAAGGATTGTTACTGTCACTTTCCCCAATTTATAGTGACATTGGGATTAAATATAAATATTGCAAATTTTGCCCCCATATAGCTCCTTTCAGTCTCTTTTTTTCATGGATGACTGCTTACAATTAATGGAAAACTAGACAAAGCATTATGAGAGGCTGATTTTGACACAAAATATGTCTTTGAAACAAAAAAATACAGTATATAGTTTTTTTCCATGAACATAGGCATTGTAAAAGCCCATCCGCCTATGCCTTATCAAGTCAAGTCCCATCATCGTAAAGTGTAATCCAAAGTAGGTAAACAAAAAACCCTCTGGTAATAGTAATTGTGAATTTTTTTTTTAATTTTTGTCATTTTCTGTGAACTAGTTTTTGAATTTAGAATAGGGATTGTCAAGACAATGAGGACCTTTGACATGGGTGGAGAGCTTGTGTACTCTTGTCAAAATTATTACCAGGAAAATAGATATAAGGATAGGGACTTGTGGCCGCACTCCCGCTCCAACAAAATACAAGATTTAAGGATTATTTGAATTCATATGGTGGTATTTATTTCTACACATTTCAGGGTAAACCCCTTCCTCAGGAATGTACATTCCATTATTGTGGTATTCCTGAGGAAGGGGTTTACCCTGAAACGCATAGAAATAAATACAGTGCTAAGCAAATTAGTTGGGACAAAGCATTTTTGTAAGTAAAATCGAAAGTTTGTTGCCAGTCAGTGATTCAAACCAGTTTTAACTGCTTTGAACAGGTGTGAGTGTACAACCTTGAGTAACAAAATGTGCTTTGACTGGTTTTAGTCAGAAAGTGACAGCCCCCTCAGCTTCAGTTCAGAGCTTGTTTCTGTGAGGAGTGGTTTAGTGTACTTTTTCTCTCAGTGTGATTCGTGCCTGTAAAAATGGATGTTACTCCACGGAAGAGGTCTAGAATTATTACTCTTAATGAACATACAAGTCTGACTGTTAGAGAAATCGCTTTACTCCGTTGGTATTGGAATATCTACCGTTTCAAGAATAATTCGTACACCCAATGAAACTGGATCGTTTTCTCCAAAACAAAAAGGGAAATGTGGAAGAAAAAGGAAAACGACACCACAAACTGATAAAACACTTATCAGAAATAGTAAAACTAATGCAAGAAAAACAAGTAAAGATTTGCTTTGTCCCAATTAATTTGCACAGCACTGTACCACTTTATGAATTCAAATAATCCTTGAATCTTGGATTTTGTTGAAGCTGGAGCACGGCCACAAGTCCCTATTCTTATATCTATTTTCCTGGACTACTACTGGAGGGAGGACTGCTGCAGACCGTGAAAAAAGCTTGACATCTAAAGTTGTCACAGGAGAAAAGGGTGGTTTTGATACCCAAAAAGGTGAGCAAATCCACCACGAATTTCTACACATACATCTTTTTCATTATTTTGTTGAACATTTTTAAATATTGTTACAGAATACAGTCAGGCACTTTAGTGTTGGCTGGGTGAATTAAGGTGTCTATCTATGTGGAGCGCACTCATATAGTGCTGGGCAGCCTACCTGATCTAATAGTATAGGTGTCATCAATAAGCTGTAAGTTAGACTCTTGGCATCATACACATCTGTGTGACTGATGCCCTATGCAAGCCTCATTATATGCATTTATAATATTAGCCAAATATCCCCTCCATGAATGGTAGGTTTGTAAGTGGCTGTATCATTTGTATCATTAGTATTTTGCATCTGTGCTGCCCCGTTTTTATCATGGGTGACTGTTGCATCCCATAATTCTTTGGCATTGTGATCTATTGTTGGTAAGGTAAGCTGCATTTTTTTTCAGTGAGTTACTCCAAAGTAGGAATGAAAAAAACTGGATGATATTTCATCATTTTAGCTGGTAAAATGCTTCCCAATACAACCAAAATTTAGGATAAATCCATGGAACAATGACTCAGCTCTAGAAATCTAAGAAACTTCACTTGTGATAGTGTTGAGGGACCAGTCTTACGGGGACTTGTTAGTTATGAGTTAGGCAGGGCCTCGGCTGCGGAGCAGCCCTGGTTTTGAGTCACGGGGCCAAGCTGGCTCCTCAGTGAATAAGTTAAGTTCAGAGTCGCTCTCGGTGAGGGTCAAAGCACACACAAAGTCAATCAAATTTCTTGTGCAAATTTTACTTAAATAGTCTCGTGAAATACAGGCACTCAACATAAACATTACTCCTTTTAGGATATTCAAACTAATACAATTTGCCGAAGACTGCTCTCCTCAACCTGGCACTTCCATACTCGTCCCCTGACATCACTGTAGCCCACTGTAAACTCACGTTGTCTCTCTCAGTTCCAGCCCTATCCCACCCAGGGGAATCCATTCAAACAATCAGGGCAACTGTCAGACGAAAGTTCCTTTACAGCTTGCACTGTGGCAACCAGTTCACCTAGGTTTACACTGAGATCCACCAAATCAGATAGAAACGCTGTCTGGGGATCTGTCTAAAGCAGAAGGTAAACATCAACGCCAGGAGGAGCACACTCACAGCATGTTCAGCTTCCATGTCCTGGATCCAGGGCCAAAATCCTGGGTTGACCCAGGTGGTTGTGTCAAATCAAAATGGGGTTGCTGTTCCTGTTCTCCCTTAATGGTTCTATTTTTTTTCTGGACTCTCCAACTGAAACTATACTTTAGGCCTTTTGGTTAACTAGTCCCCAACCTTAGGGAATATCAAGAACTACTATTGATAACTTTCATAACTTTAAATGGACCAGGGTGCAGTCTTTACCTTGGCTGCTAGATTGCCATACAAATACAATTAGACTTATTAACTCTAGACATAAATGCATAATACACATACACCATATTTTCCCCAGGGGAAACAACCAACCCTTGACCCCCTTACAATTACAGTCAATTAGGCCATTTTAAACCATAAAGCTTAAAGCATATCCCTGGCACACTTAAAGGGATCCTGTCACCTCCAGAACGCCTGCTAAGCTACCAAAACATGTCTCTGCAGCATATTATCACTAATCTCACACTTCTTTTGTCTCCTAAAAGCATCCTGTGAAAGTGCATAAAAACGTTTTAATACTTACTCATTAGTGATTATAATTAGCAGGAGCTATATTCTTTAGTCCCTTAGGGCGTATTGTTTTGCAGGCTCCAGGATCCACCTTCTCTCTATCTGTGTGATCTGCTTGTGGAGGCTTTACCCTCCCCCTCTCTATCACTCACAGAATGCAAATCATTAGTCTTACCTTCAGCTCCACATCACAGCAGCACAGACAGAGAGAGGGAGGATCATTCGGGGCGTGAAAATGAGCACCTAGGGAGGGCTTAGAGTCTCACAGGGGACGCCCTGTGAGACTTATTCAGGGACAAGAAGTCTCAGATTTGTAAGTATATATTGTTGATTATTCCAATGTTATAGAGCGCTTTTTATATAGAAAAGGAGCACTAATACTGATATGTTAGGGTACAAGGACAGGTATTAATAGGGTTGGGGGTGATTTGGAGGGGTCAGGTTCCCTTTAAAAAATGATAGAGGGAGATAAGGTAAAGAATATTTATACCGTGTGAGCCAGTAGATAGAAAAATATATTGCAATCTGAGAGTCCTCAGTGGTTGATACCTTTTAATGGCTAACTGAAAAGACGGTAAACATAGCAAGCTTTCGGGACACTGTGGTCCCTTCGTCAGGCTGGTAACTGATTACCAGCCTGATTACCAGCTGATTACCAGCCTGACAAAGGCACCACAGTGTCCCGGAAGCTTGCTATGTTTACCATCTTTTCAGTTAGCCATTAAAAGGTATCAACCACTGAGGACTCTCAGATACAGGAAGATTAATTATTTAGATGATTTTTATTAATTTGCAGTGCTGACGTGATATTTCATAACGTTTCGGCTCGCATGAGCCTTCTTCAAATGATTCTGTACAAGGTTCAAATTAAAATAAGAACAATAAATCAAACAATTGTCATGTAAATATGACGATCTAGCGTGTTCTGCCGGGTGCTGTTGGTCAAAAGTGCTTGGCTATGGAATGTGACATTTGATGTGTGAGATACTATACGCATAAAGTGATTATTTATGTGAGAAAATTGAGAGAAAAAGAGGGAGTTGTGTTAAAAGAGGAAGGGAGAAGAAAGGGAAAAAGAGAGATTAGAGAAAAGAGTGAGAAGGAAGGGCTTAGGGAAATAGAATGGACTATATAGAATGGTTGTTAAAGGCAAGTGCTGGAATAGATATATACCTTTTCATAGAGTGGTTATTGTAATCTGGAATGGATATATATCCCTTTGAATTGGTTCAAGGAATGACCTTGTGATCTAGTGAAAAGAACCAGTATAAATTGTATGGTATAGGAGTCCTTGTTGTTTGTTAAAAAAGGAAAATATTGTAACGTATCACATGGTCACTATATGCCAGTCTATAAATTCTGGTTTATTTAATGATTAAATGCTTGGAGTACGATGAATAAAAGAATAGGAGTGACCATTTCTGTGTTAAAAAGTAAGTACAATATGCTTCGTACCTGTTTAGGACTCGTATTAAAGTATGGTGTCATTAAGGAGTATAGGGCATCATCTAGAAAGTGTCCATCTATGGGGGTGTAATAAGTTAATAATACAAGATCTAGGTATAGCGAGTATAGAATAGGTATATCAGAGAGGGTACATACCACAGTCAGATATCAAGTCAGTGACTCCTGTCCTATAAGTAAAGTGGATCCTTGTTAAGGATTTGTTAATACAAGTAGCACAGTGCAGTGAAAGCCAGAGGGGCTAGTTAGCAATTACCTTTTGCTCTCATGTGGGGTGCATGGTGGCCTGTCAGGTGAGGAGGTTCAGGAGTGTGGAATGTCCTGGCCACCCGCTTCTTATAGCAGTCGGCAAGTGCGGGACACAGTGATAACCGGAAATGCGTCATCGGTTTACCACGCGTCTGCGCATGCGCGGCGACCGGCGCCATCTTGGTAGTGGAATTTTTGGCCAAAAATGATCAGTGCGCATGCCCGGGCCGGGGAAACCGGAAGTGTACACTTGAGGACCAAAATGGGCACCTTTTTTCTGGTGATGTCAAGTGCTCAACAAGGGGGAAAAAAGGAAGCATGGTTTGCATCTTCTTTCAAGTAAGGGATACAACAATATTTCATCAGATTATTTTAACAAGTCACCAATGGTTTGTGCAAAATATAATTGCCTGAGAAATCATCCAAATAACATGTAATAAATGTATGTTGTTGCGGCTTTGTAAATAAAATTATCAAAACAAATATTGTAATGTATAATTTGCCATTATACACTATTAAATTATATGCAACTATACATCAGCTTTAACCTTTTCAACCCTGAGCCTGTTTTCGCCTTCGTAACCAGGCCACTTTTTTCAATTCTGACCAGGGTCTCTTTATGATATAATAACTCTGGAACACTTCAATAGATCCCAGTGATTCTGGGATTGTTTTTATGACACATTGTACTTCATGTTAAAGGTAATTTAGGACATTATTCTTTGTGTTTATTTAGGAAAAACCGAAATTTTGCAAAAATTTTGCCATTTTCAAAATTTGGTTTAACTTAATAAAAATTCAGAGTTATGTCACACGAAATATTTAATAAACAACATTTTCCACATGTCTACTTTACATAAGCATAATTTTTTTAAATTATTTTTTGGGGATTAGAAAGTCAGAAGGTTTAAAATATTATCAGCAATTTGTAATTTTCCCCCCAACATTTACTAAATCATTGTTTTAGGGACTAAATCACATTTGAAGTGACTTTGAGGGACCTATGTGACAGAAAATGCCCAAAAGTGACACTGTTCAAAAAATGTAACCCCTCAAACTGCTCAAAACTAGTGATGGGCGAACCTGTCAATGTTCGGGTGTGGCTGACTCACCCAGACTTTTTTTAAAGTCCACGTGTGGGGCCAAACATCACTCGAAATTGAGTCCGAACCCCAGACCTGTACTTACTCCCTCTCTCCCGCGACTTGTACTTCCAGACCGCTCATTATCTTTCTGGATATTTACTGCAGAGGGACCCAACAGCTAGTCACAGATGCTGTCACAAAGAATGGGCGTCTGTGATTAGCTGTTGGAGGAATCTGCAAACTACTCATACATTCTAGAGATAGAATGTGGTGACCACTTTAAACCCCCAGGTGCTTTGGAACGTTGAAATGTTAAAGCAAAAAAAAACAAATTTTCTCCTCAAAAATATTTATGAGCTCAAAATTTTCATTTTCACAAGGGTAATAGAAAAAATTGCACTGTAAAATTTGTTGTACAATTTCTACTGAGTACGCTGTTACTCCATATCTGGTGGAAAACTACTGTTTGAGCACATGGCAAGGCTCAGAAGAGAAGGAGCGCCATTCAAACTCAACATTGACTGTAATCAATGCAAATTTGAAGCCACACAGAAAACCAGGAATGGAATAAAAATATTTTCCTCTTTATTAGAATATTATTTAAAATGTCAAGATGGAGTCCCATTGACGTGTTTCAACGCAATTAGCGTCTTAGTAATAGAATTCTAAACGAAATGCTTCAGAAGCCCGCTATCAAGACATTTTAAATAATGCTCTAATAAAGAAAAAAAATATTTTTTTTCCTTTCCGGGTTTTATGTGCAGCTCCAATCTTGCATTGTATGGCCCTCTGGATCCAGCAGGACTGAGCTGGAGTCTTTTGTGCATGACTGCAGAAGCAGATGGCAGGAGGAGCATGTGGCAGCTTTCCTTTCTTTTTCTGATTGGCTGGAATCCAATTCAAGTTACCCCATTTACAAACTGCACCTTTCAATGAATTTATCTAGAGGTGCAGTAAGCATATTGACACCACAGGTGTGTCACAAAATTTTATACTATTGGATGCCTGAAGAAAAAAGACATTTTTACTACTAAAATGTTTTAACTCCAGATTTACAATTTTGAAAAGGGGAATAGGTAAAAAGGTGTTAAAATGTGTTACACAATTCCTCCGGAATGTGGTAACACCCCACATGTGACTGTATAATTCTGTTTGTCCTCAAGCCAGGTCTCAGGAGGGAAGGAGTACCATTTCATTTTTGGAGCACAGATTTCCCTAAAATAGTTTGCGTACTCCATATGCAGAGTCCCTAATTGCCAGAACAGCAAAAAACCCATCAAGAGACCACATTTTGGAAATTACACCCCTCTGAAAGGTCATCTAAGGGTGAAGTGACAATTTTATCTTTGGAAAACACCCATGAACACAACCCATAAATTAAGTGGGCTCTACTAACTAAAGAAATGCCAAACATATGAATGTTAACTGGGGTTTATGTGGCGCCCCGCAACGAGTGCGTCACAAGAGTGTATTGCAGCCCAGACTGCAGCTGCAATATTCTCTGACTAAGCAATGACATGGTTAAAACTCAGAGCTCCATACCCTACATGCACATCAGAATAGAGGGCCAATAAGGTCCTGGTGGGCGTAGTGTAGGAGTAGAGTGTAGGAGAAGTTAGTCTGCAAGACACAAGAGTCTGCAACACACAAGAGTCAGCAGAGAGTCTGCAAGAATGTAGGAGAAGGAGAGAGGATAGGTGGCCGGGAGGAGCGTAGGAGAGGGGGCTCTGCACAGTTCCGTGCAGCCCCTAGGCCACTACCGGTTGGGTGCCTCAACAACCGGACTCTGGGCGAACATCCACGGGTCAAAACACACCCGTGCCCATCTACAACCGGATTACTGGTTCCGAAGCTAGCAAGTCGTTTATCACTGCTATGCAAACCAGGAGTGGAGGGACTGCTCTACAGGAGTACCCCACCGCCGCCGCAAAAAGAGCCGTCTTGCCAGCGGAGTACCCACCAAAAGGACCCAGGTTACCCCTCACACCGGAACGTACACACCGGCTTGGAAATTTAAGTAACCCCTTGTACCCGACCTTGGCACTCAAAGGCGACCGGCAACTCACTTAGAACAAGCTTAGAGAGGAGGAACACCGCGGAGCTCTGAGAAACACCAGTCATTGCCAAGTCCACCCAGTCCGTTACCCGTCACCTGTATACCATGTATCACCTGCTGGTTACAGTAAAGTACCCGTTGCAGAGACTAATGGTGTCCGTGTTTCTTGAGAACTGTTTCACTCCACGTGCAGAAAGGAACTGAGCTGCCTCACAACATCTTGCGCCATTCCTGGCTCCGGGTACTCCCGCACATCCTGTGTGGAGCGTCCCATCTTGCTGCATTCCATCCCCCGGAGGCCCAAGCAGCGCCGGTGAACTCACCGGAACTCTCACAGGTGGCGTCACGACAGTATATCAACCTTTAATCTGTTGAGCCAACTCTATTGATTCTGGACCACCGGGCCCCACAGCTGCAGGTGCGGTTCCGTGACAGGGAGAAGAAAAACGCCTGCCCCGTGAAGTCCCGGCTACGGTGAGTCATTTAGACATTTGTGGGGCTCAGAAGGGTAGGGAATATTTAGAATTTGTGAGCGGAGATTTTGCTGGTGTTCTCATTGGGGGGCAAGGAGCCATGGCACTTTTCCAGAGCCTTTGTGCTACCAGTAATTTCGAGGCTGCCTATATTTCCATTAATAGATGACAGATTTTGGTGTAGACTTGTTCTTTTTGTGGGTTAAAATGAATAATTTTGGTGGAAATTTAAGGACAAAACATTTTGGACCTGTCCACATTTACCCTGTGTACTATGCCGAGCACTTACATTCGTGTTGGTATCCATATTTATTCCTGAAATACGTGATTCAGGTAAAGCCCCAGATGGATCCATAGATGAAGCAGCAGAGTTACTACAGATTCTGTTCCGCATCTGTTCAGAGGTGTCTTTCTTTTCAAAGGTGTCACATTCCTACTAGTGATGAGTGAACTTTGCCCAAACATGTTAAAAAATTTCAAATTCGGCACGAACATTGCAGATTCAGATTCAGCAAACCTGGCTTAGTTGGATAACTGATCGGATGAAAAAAATCATTACTGTGTTTAATTAATGCTTTTCGTCTACCTTCTAATTGTGTAGTATAGTGAGCAGGACATGTTTGATCATGGAAGGGGGTGGTGAGAGGTCAGAGGAGCGTCGGATACATTTTTTATTCACGGCACCTTCTGTGTTGATGCTTTGGGCAGCCAATCAGGGGGCATAAAACAACATAAGGGCTTGTGTCATTGGTTGGCTTGTCTCATTGGCTGCCTAAGCCACATGACAGTTGGGACATAAGATGAGGCCATTTGCCGTCGTCGCCATTTTCAGAGTGTTACTGCTAGGGACAATGTTGCTACCACTCTATGCTAATCTGTCCTGTCCCATCTGTGCTACATGAACAAATAGCTAGCTACTCATTCGCTTTTTAGATAGAATAGGAAGGCAAGAGGGTCCATCTGGACATAAGCATTTTTTTGCTGAGAACAAGTGTAATTACTAAATCTGCGTGCATTGCCAAAGCCATATATTTTGCACAAAGTGAATACCAAATCTTTGTGTTTCCCCAAAAAGGAATTTTTTTGCCTCAAACAAGTGATTGCCAAATATTTGTGTTTTTTATTGAAAATAAGTGATTACTAAATCTGTGTGCATTGCCAAAGCCACGTTTTTGCATACAAATGATTTAACACATTTTTGTGATTCCCCTAAAATACTTGCCTCAAACAAGTCATTGCCAAATATTTGTAGTTCCCCTAAAAGTCTTTTTTTTACCTCAAACAAGTGATTGCCAAATCTTTCTGTTTCCCATATATTTTTTTTTTACCTCAAACAACTGATTGCCAAATATTTGTGTTGCCCTTAAAGGGCTATTTTTGGCCTCAACAAGCCATTGCCAAATATATATGTTTCTCTAAAAAATACTTTTTTTGGCTTCAAACAAGTGATTACCATTTCTTTGTTTTCCTTATAAATGTTTTGTTTCGCCTCAAACAAGTGATTGCAAAATCCTTCAGTTTCCCCTAAAAAGGCTTTTATTGGACTCCGAAAGTTATTGTCAAATCTTTGTCTGTTGTCAAATAACCTTTTATTGTGCTTCAAACAGGTGCTTTCCAGATCTATATGCATTAAACATGACTGGGAAATCCCGAGGTCATGGTGGAAAGGGGAATAAGCATCGTGGAAATGGGAATAAGTGTGTTGAAAAAGGCAATAGGCTTGGTGTTCGAGGTGTACGTGGGATAGGTGCTATTGCTAATGTTACTGAAAGCTGTACTGACCAAACACCGACTAGTCGTACCCCAAGCCAAGTGACACAACTTCTGTTACTGGATGGCCTACTCCAGTCTTTCTTTGGCAGCAGCAGAGTGATACTACTTGTGGATGAGACCAAGAAAAAGCTCTTGCTACAGTTCATGACAAGTGCTGTATTAAGTGGCCTCTCCTTCTCTTCTGCCACCTCAATATCACACACAGTAAAGTCCTTTAAGATGGCACCCCAATTACCATGTTTATCCCTGGTTCACAACTCTCCAACTGCACAACTAACTGTGGGGAAACACAGATGGGTGATTCTTAAGAGATGTTCACACATTCTATTCCATGGGCATCAGAGGTCTGCTCAAAAGATTCACAGACTCCGGAGGAGGAAAGCACAGATGCCCAAAATCTTTTGGAGTTGGATCTGGGGACGGACGAAGTAGGGTCCAAGAAGAATGAAAACCCTCATCACCAGACATTAACCCTGAGGGTGGAGGTAATAATGATTATACTCTAATACCTGAGGAGCACCAGAACTGTACTGTGTATGCGCATTCAGGGAAGGAAGAGGAGGAGGTTGATGACCCACCCCAAGGCCTTGGGTACCCGGTCATGGGCATTATAGCAAAGGGGAATGTCACAAGTGGCTTGCCCGAGCCTGTGGCCCTGGAGGTCACTAAAAAATGTGTAAAAATAAAAAGGGAAAAGGATAAATCAAATAATGTTTCGTGATGCCACTTACGGTGTCCGGTGATGGCACCGGCGCTGCTGCAGACCTCCGGGGATCATGGATGGGCAGCCAGATGATAATGCTCCCCGTAGGTGGAGCGGGGTCCCCGGGGCAGTTTGGTAGGATTGGGACTTTACACAGGGAGGTGGCTCTGCAAGTATAATCTCTAGGTTGGACAGAGTCAGGGGTTGGAAGAATTGACACACACATGCTGGGTTCTGTTTCCGTACCTTTTACTGGTGATAAAGCAGGCACTGTCCAGGGTACACTCCAGGTGGTCGGGAAGCACTTCAAGATTTCCACACTCGATGAGTTGTGAGGCCTCCTTGTCCCTGTTTGTGTCTAAGTCCTGTCCTGTCTGAAACCCTGGCCTGACCTCTCCAGTGCTTTTCACTTGTATGGTAGGCTTTAATAACCTTTTGTTGGGTACCGCTTCTCTCCTGCAGTGCCTGGCTCTCTTTAGTTCTGTGTCACAAGTGTCCCAGAAGACTAAAGTCTCGTTGTTCTCCAGTGCTTTCTCTGCTGGGCTGACTGACCCTTACAGACTCGGACTCCGGTGTCCGGGTTGCTTCCTGGGGTGAAACAGTATGGTTCCTCTGTCCCCACTCTGCTTCTCGCCTTGCCTCCGACCTCCACTCTTGGGCCCCTGCACTGGCTAGTCTTTCCACTGGCACGGGCCTAGTGAGGCTCCGCTCACCAGTGTCTTCCTCAGTGCTGCTCTGCACTGAACTGCCTAACTCCTCCCCCGGGCCTGAATTTATAGGGGACATTGCCTGAAGGTGGCAAATAAAACTCCCCCTTCAGGTCTGGGGTGGAAGGTGTTGCATGTGTTGGGTACCTGATGTGGAAATCCCTCTGTGCAGCAGGTGGTTCTGTGGCTACCTATACCGCATGGTGCCACGTTGACTTTCAGGGCGAGGAGTGGCACAACACAGAGGACGATGATGGGATTCGAGAATCTACTTGGAATTAACCCAGACTCACGCAGCTGAATAGCTCAGCAGAGGAGGTGGAAGAGAAAAACGAGGAGGTTAGGTTGAGTATACCTGCACAGAGACTGAGTACTGAAACCACGACAAGCACTGCATCCTCAACCACAATCATAAGGAGAATAAATAATCCAGCTCACCTACTCAATGAATCCAACATGCAAGGATCGACATACTGACAATGCCCAGGAATCCAATATTCAGGGAAGGTAAGAGAACCAGCTTCCAGTATAAGTAAATGTGTTTACAATTTTGCAGTTCCATTAAAATAATTCCATACATGATAAGGTGAATACAGTCCTACTCAAAGAGCTAGATGGTTACTGCTATGCAATGATTGACAAACTATTTTAATGGAATTGCAGAATTGTAAATTAATTTACTTATCCCAGAAGCTGGATCTTTTTTATTCTCTGAATGTTGGATCCTCAGCCACAACTCTAGCTATGGACAGCAGCATTTGCAGGTCTGCAGTTGTCAGGGGTAGCAAAGGTTGCCTAGCATGGGCCTTTTTTTTGAGACCACAAAGGATGATCCAACTCATGTTATTTGCAAGGTTTGTAATAAAATTCAGTAGAGACAAAAAAAAAACAATTTGACTACTACATGTACGAACTGACACATGGCCAAACAACATGTGTTGGTCTGACTAAGGTACTGCACTAAAACAGAGCCTAGTGGGCATCCCCGAACACCATCCATCACATCAACTGCTATATCTGCTGCTGCTTTTTCCTCCTCCATCACAGTGTCAAGTGTTGTCACACAGGTCTCCAGCAGCATAACCTGAACTTGTTTACCCGCTACAGCTTAAGTGAGCGAGAGCTACTACAGAAGTGGACAGTCCTACTGTTTTTGACTGATCTCAGGCACTGAGAACACCACTTCTTTGTAAACCACCATAACATCTCTGCCTGCACCTCCTTCAGAGTTCAGCAGTTTGTTGGGTACACGCTACTCCATCCTCTCTCAGCACAGCAGCTAACCTTCAATTCCATATTTGTGGTCACGTAAGGCTGCTTTCACACAACGTTTTTCTGTGATCCGTGGCCGTCCGTTGTAAAACGGACAGCCACGGATCCGATTTGGCCCCCATGTTAGTCTATGGGCACGGATCACATCGGATTTGGCCTTATTGGCATCCGATTTTTGTCGGATCCGATTCTGGCCGATTTTTTGCTTTGCCCAAAATCGCAGCCTGCTGCGATTTTTGGCACAGCGGGTCAAATCGGACCGAATTGGATCCGACCTGATCCGCGCCAAATAACATGGGGCCTATGGAGCGCCCATCCGAGGTAACAGGAGGGAGGAGGGAGGATGCACACTGAGCCCTGAGAGAGGGTGAGAGCTAATAACACTATTTATTGTACACTGACCAGCGGCAGCATGGGGAGGCTTTACTGTGGTGGGGGCGCCATACTGTTATGGGGAGCCTGTAATGGGATATGCACTGCTCCCCCCGCGGATGGGTGGGGGATGCAGTGCATATCATGAATAAGTTATGAGCGGCTCCACGTCACGAGACGCTCATATTATAGCCTTCCCCCACCTCCACCAGCCTCCTCCTGCTCCCGGACACAGCCCCCACCTCGTACAGAAGTATATGACTCGTGTATAAGCCGAGGGGGGGACAATTTTTGGGCTGAAAAAGTCTGCTTATGCACGAGTATATACGGTAATTTCACTTCTGCAATGTATATTCATACATTGCAGAAGTGACATCTAGTGAAAATAAAGGGTTAAAAATAAAAAATAAACTTTATTTTCACCTGTCCCACGATCCAGCGCTCTATGCTTCTAGGACCTGGCCTGACGTCACAGTGCAGTCACATGACCGGTTACCGCGGTAACCGGTCATGTGACTGTGACATCACGCCAGGTCCTGTAGATCAGAAGAAGACAGCTGGAAGCGGCGCGGGACTCGTGGATAGGTGAGAATAAAGATTTTTTTTTATTTTTTAAGGTCTGGAAAGAGGGGGCGAAAGAGGGGAGAAAGAGGGGTCAAAGAGGGGACAAAAGGTAGACAAAGAGGGGTCAAAGAGGGAGACAAAGAGGGGGGGGCGAAAGAGGGGACAAAGAGGGGAGACAGAGGGGACAAAGAGGGGAGACAGAGGGGACAAAGAAGGATTAGAGAGAGGAGGGGGACGAGGTGACAGAAGGAGCAGGGAGAGGATCCAAACTGATGCTGCAAAATATCGGAATCGGATGCCTATTTGGCATCTGATTGCAGGCATCAGTTTGGATCCGTTGCTGTCCGAGGGGTGCTGCAAAAAGTCTGATCCCCTCGGACAGCACAAAAACGCTGTGTGAAAGCAGCCTAAAAGATTATTTTCTCCTACACATCCCAAAGTAATGAGCTTGAACTTCACTATCTCGAATTTGTTGAAATGCTAGTTTTCTACCTGGTGCATACAGATGGTTTCTGAAAGCTGATGTCCAGGGGCGTAACTACAACAGGTGCAGGGGTTGCAATTGCACCCGGGCCCCGGAGCCTAGAGGGCCCCAAAAGTCCCTTTTCAGACAAAGTACCTTAGGTCCGCGCTGCTGCAGGATCGATGTAAATGACACCAGAGAAGGGAAGGAGCTCGGCAAGTGGCTCTGAAACGCGTCGGCAAATAAAGTTACTCATCACTTTCAACCAGACATCCTGGTGTCTCTGGTGTCATTTACATCGATCCTGCAGCAGCGCGGACCTAAGGTACTTTGTTCGGAAGATTGATTGTTTACCGCAGTAACCTGTGGAGGTACGGTCCCTGCAGCAGCTGCATTTCTGAGCGATCAAGCTGGTTGTGTGTGACACAACCTTATCAGGTGAGCGATTCTGATTTAGACCATTTTTAAACTGATTTAGAAAAAGATAAGATCCTATTGTGCATTCTCAACTTTTATAGATTACCAAAAGTCCCTTTGGCCTATAGAAAAAGACTATTGTTAAAAGATTTGTAATAATTGGGGGGCCCCCGTTGGATCTTTCACATCGGGGCCCATGAGCTTCAAGTTACGCCACTGCTGATGTCTGTCGCAGTTCCGTAGTACAAATTGCCCAGTTGTCATTACTTCTCTAAGAAAACTGTGCCTGTGCTGCACCAGCATATCACAGACAACATCACTCATTCCTTGAGAAACTTTGTGTGTAACAAGGTGCATATCACCACTGACGCCTGCAAAAGGAAACATGGCCAAGGTCATTACATCTCCCTCACTGGGCACTGGGTGATTCTAGTGGCTGTGGGGTCATGTAGGAAAGGGGCTTCTCCCCATGTCTTAAAATCCCAAAGACTTTTGGGACAAACCTCTGAATGTACTGCTTCATCCACTGCTGCTGCTTCCTCCACCTCATTTACAACCCCCAGCTGCACCATTGACCTCTCCCTTAATGTTCCAATAATCCAGAAAGAATCACCACCACCTCTATATTTCTCTACCAGTGCTCACCGCCATCAGACAACGTTGAAATTAAATTACCTTGGATATGTCATTCACATAGCTGAGGATGTGAGGGCAGCAATGCAGGCTGAGTTTAACTAATGGCTGTCTCCATTAAACCTGGAGCCAGGGAAGACCGTGTGCGATAACACTGTGAACCTCGTGGCGGACCTACGCTGGGGCAAACTTACAAACATGCCTTGCATGGCTCTCATCCTCAACCTAGTTGTACATCAATTCCTAAGCCACTATACCAGCCTGGATGAGCTGCTGCAGAAGGCATGGACGCTGTGTGCTCTTCTCATTCTCTTAGGACGTGTCTTCAGCACTGCTGGAGGTGTCCTGACGGATAATCGCATCTGGCTGTCCCATGAAAGTGTAAATCAATTAACTTTCATCAAGATGAACAAGTCATGGAACTTCAAGGAATTTTCCACTCCTGTTGCAGACTGGGGAGATTAGGGGATGTTATACTTTTCAGTGTGCTACATTGATCTTTTCATTATACAATTTTAATTCTGGGTCAACTGATGCCACTTTCATGGTATCTGGCCCTAATTTTTTGAAATGTGCAGACTCTTATTGGAGTTTCTTTCTTGTCTGTTTCTTGAATTTAGCAGAATTCTTGAAGCATCATGCCCACACCTCTCAGTGACTCATTTGAATTATTTTTCCTGTAATAATGAATTAAACTGATATTTGTGGCACCTGAGTGTGGTGGATCAGAAAATCTATTAGAGCTGTTGCATGAGGTTGAGGACCCCCATGCCCACAAGTCCTACACATGTCATTGAGTCATCTGTATAATTTTTACGGTAGTAGTCATTGAAGCTTATATTTACAGCACCTGAGTGAGGCAGAGCATAAAATTTATTGGAGCTGTTGCATGAAGTATGAGGGCCCCAGGCCACTAGGCCTGCATCTGTCACTGACCCACCTTCATGAGTCCTCCAGTAAGAATCAATGAAACATATTTGTAGGGGATCAGAAAATGTATTGGAGCTGTTGCATGAGGAATGAAGTCCCCCAGCACACTACACCTGTCCCTGACTCACCTTAATATTTCATACTGTAGTAGTCTATAAAACTGATTTTTGCGCCACCTATGGGTGGCTTATCACAAAACCTGTTTGAGCTGTTGCATGAGGTATGAGGGCCCCCAGCCCAAGAGACCTACACATGTCAATCATCCCCTGTTCCTGATCAATGTTTAATCTTCAAATCTAGGCTAGACCCTATTCCAAACCCTGCCCCATGCATCCAGGCTACGCCATTATGCAAATTTTATTCTGGGTCAATTGATGCCACTTTCATGGTGTCTGGCACTAATTTTGTGAAATGTGTAAACTCTTCTTGGGGTCTTCTTTTTGTGTGTTTCTTGAATATAGCAGGGTTCTCTGAGCACCATGCCTACACTTGTTATTCATGTCCCTGTTTCTGATCAATGTTGAAGCGTGAAATGCTGAGCCAGACCTAGTCCTATGCACCTGTATTCATAATGCACCATGACAAAAATTTTAACTCTGGGGAATAGATAGCACTTTTCCTGGTTTCTACTCCTAATTTGAGCTGTCTTGGAGGCTTTTGGGACCCCCTGAATGTGTTTTCCATGCCTTTGATTTTGCCTTCCATTGAATCCAATGTGGTTCAGGAGGTTAAGCGAACTGTTTGTCGAACTAGTCTGCAAACTTCATGCTGTTCTGCAAACCGAACTGAACCCAGATTTCAAAAAATTCACTCATCTCTAATTGTGATGTCATGGGAATTGCGTTCTATATCTTTGTAAATAATGCAATATGTGAATTGTGATGTAACGTGTTGTAATATTTTCATGAATAATATATACCACTTTATGTGTCGTTTGCCTGATTGTAGAACAAGCAATACAGTAGTTAAGTGTTAGCTTTCTGCGGTTCTTCAGATAATAATGTAGAAAAATCCAGCACTCATAAACTTGCAATTATGAGGATTTATTCAAACATGACCACCATCCATCTAATACAGGCAGGATGTGCTAACACCGACGCGTTTCGACAGAGAACTGTCTTAGTCGTGGTTCAAAGATGTCTGGAGGGAAAACCCTGATGGGTTTCCTTTTACCTTTCCCCTGCTACCGTTCTTCAGATAAGGACCAGCATAACTGTATCAGACCTATGGTCTTAGAGGTCATCAAGGCTGCATGCAGTTGATAACCTGTGGCAGCATTGAGGAAACCAGAATGAGATAGTAAAAAAATGTGTGTACCGTGTTAGCCAGTAGATAGAAAAATATATTGAAATCTGAGATTTCAGGACTTTCAGATTTCAATATATTTTTCAGAATGAGATAGCGTGATCCTGAAGTGTTGAATGACACATAGAGAGCATGAGTCAATGCTAAGGCTAGAGATCAACCTTCTAACAAAGTGGTCCCAGGCAGAGGATTCCTGAGGATGGGACGTTAGCGAAGGCCCCAAGCTTAAAAGGTAACGGGTCAAGACGGGCTGATACGTTAACAGTCTTGTAAAATATAAAATAGGGAGGGGGACAAGAGGCGCAATAGTGCCCTATCACTAGTGACACTGATGTAATGTGGTGGTGCTATGAAGCTGCTCACCTGTTCCAGTTGTGATCCCCACAACTGGTTTGAAGGCGTTTAGGAAGCAATGTTCCAAGCTGCTGCAGGACCTCCACCCACCACTGGATAGTGGTATCAATCAAAGAAATGATGGGAGTGCTGGTGTATCACGGTCCGCACTGCTCCAGGGCTAAATAAAACTCACCAACGAGCCAGTCAACTTTTCATCCTCAGGGATATCCCTGAGGAAGGCGCCGGATGTGGCGCTGAAACGCGTAGGAGAAGGAGGAATAAAAAGGATGAAAAGTTGACTGGCTTGTTGGTGAGTTTTATTTAGCCCTGGAGCAGCGCGGACCGTGATACACCAGCACTCCCATCATTACGTTAACAGTCTTGACTTTCCCGGGTGGAGTCTCCCCAAGATTCTGAGACTACCAAGCTCTTTCCTGAAACTACTGGTAAACCCCCTACCCCGTCCTCTAGAAGAGGAGAATAGATGTAGATATGGAAGTGTCTGGTAGCAAAAGGCTGTAAGAACAGGGCATGTTGTCCTTGCTTATCTGAGCTCTGTGTTTTGATCTATTGCTGCCAGACTTTAGACCTATTCTGACCATCCATTTGCCTTGTCCTTTGCTCTTACATGCAATCCTCCTGGTATTCGGACCCTGAATTTTGACCTGACTAGTCTTTTTCGTCTTTTTGTATCACCTTAGTCCAGGGGTCTCAAACTCGCGGCCCGCGGGCCGCATGCGGCCCCTGGGGCTTCCCTGTGCGGCCCCCGACACCTTGGACAATTGACCATGCTGGCAGCGGTCCAGTGCATGGGGCCGCCGCGGTCTCCTCTTTAATATTACTTCCGGCCGCTTCACTGTCTCTGCCGCTCGCTCTGCCGCTCTGTAAGCTCAATACAAGCCCTCAGCCAATGAGAGGCCCGCAAGTCACGTCATACGGCGACGTCACCTGCGGGACTCTCATTGGCTGACGGCGGCTTGCATTGAACTAACACGGTGGCAGAGCGAGCAGCAGAGTGAAGCGGCCGGAAGTAATATTAAAGAGGAGACCGCGGCGGCCCCATGCACTGGACCGCTGCCAGCATGGTTAAAGTAATAAAAGTGTGTGTTAATGTGAGTGCCTGTGAGTGTGTGTGAGCGTGAGTGCCTGTGAGTGTGAGTGCCTTTGAGTGTGAGTGCCTGTGCCTGTCTGTGCCTGTGCCTGTCTGTGCCTGTGAGTGTCTGTGCCTGTGAGTGTCTGTGCCTGTGAGTGTCTGTGCCTGTGAGTGTGAGTGCCTGTGCCTGTCTGTGCCTGTGAGTGTGAGTGCCTGTGAGTGTCTGTGCCTGTGAGTGCCTGTGCTTGTCTGTGCCCGTGAGTGTGAGTGCCTGTGAGTGTCTGTGCCTGTGAGTGTCTGTGCCTGTGAGTGTGAGTGCCTGTGCCCAGGGCCGGGACGACAGCTAGGCGAACCTAGGCGATCGCCTAGGGCGCCATCTTGGGCAGGGCACATTCCCGCCTGACCGGAGTCCGGTCACCCACGCCCGGCCCTGGAGTTGCGGGGAGAAGCTGCGGCAGGGACCGGTGGGCGCCGCCATGTTCTTTGTAGCTGGCGCCCACTAACAGTACAGCCAGTCAATAGAGGTTGAGACCTCTACACAATGGCCGCGGTCTCCAATTAGCCGCGGCCATTTTGTTGAAGTCTCAGCTTCCACCGACCGGCTGTACTGTTAGTGGGCGCCGGCCACAAAGAACATGGCGGCGCCTACCGCTAGCTGCCGCAGGCCCGCAGCTACTCCTCGCAGGCAGCGTCCTGCAGATGTGCGCCCTCCGGGCTCCGGCACCCCAGCTCCGCATCCACAGCTCCCCCAATGGTAAGGTATGCTGGTGGCTGTGGGGGAGACAGGGAGGCTGTGGGGGAGACAGGGAGGCTGTGGGGGAGACAGGGGGGCTGTGGGGAGACAGGGAGACTGTGGGGGAGACAGGGGGGCTGTGGGGAGACAGGGAGACTGTGGGGGAGACAGGGGGGCTGTGGGGGAGACAGAAGGGCTGTGGGGAGACAGGGAGACTGTGGGGGAGACAGGGGGGCTGTGGGGAGACAGGGAGGCTGTGGGGGAGACAGGGAGACTGTGGGGGAGACAGGGAGGCTGTGGGGGAGACAGGGGGGCTGTGGGGGAGACAGGGGGGCTGTGGGGAGACAAGGGGCTGTGGGGGAGACAGGGGGGCTGTGGGGAGACAGGGAGGCTGTGGGGGAGACAGGGAGGCTGTGGGGGAGACAGGGGGGCTGTGGGGGAGACAGGGGGGCTGTGGGGGAGACAGGGGGGCTGTGGGGAGACAGGGAGGCTGTGGGGGAGACAGGGGGGCTGTGGGGGAGACAGGGGGGCTGTGGGGGAGACAGGGGGGCTGTGGGGGTGACAGGGGGGCTGTGGGGGAGACAGGGAGGCTGTGGGGGAGACAGGGAGACTGTGGGGAGACAGGGAGGCTGTGGGGAGACAGGGAGGCTGTCAGGATTGAGGGATGCAGTCAGGATGGAGGGAGGCTGTTGGTATGGAGGAAGGATGGAGAGAGGCTGTCAGGATGGAATAGGCTATTGGGATAGAGGGAGGCTGTTAGGATGGAGGACCGCTGTTGGGATGGAGGAAGTATGGAGGGAGGCTGTCGGGATGGAGGAAGGATGGAAGGAGGCTGTCAGGATGGAGGAAAGAAGGAGGGAGGCCGTCAGGATGGAGGGAGGCTGCCGGGATGGAGGGAGGCTGTCGGGATGGAGGAACGCTGTTGAGATGGAGGAAGTATGGAGGGAGGCGGTCAGGATGGAGGGACATTGTTGGGATGGAGGGAGGCTATCGCGATGAAGTGAGGCTGTCGGGATGGAGGAAGGATGAAGTGAGGCTGTCGGGATGGAGGAAGGAAGGAAGGAGACTATCAGGATGGAGGGAGGCTGTCGGAATAGAGGGAAGCTGTTGGGATGTTGTCTATATGGCTGGCAGCCATCTCTATTGCGTACGGCCAGCAGAAGTCTCTATTGGGTATTCTCTATTGTGTATGGCCAGCAGCAGTTTCTATTGTGTATTCTCTATTGTATGTATAGCCAGCAGCATTCTCCATTGTGTATACGGTCCGCAGCCATCTCTATTGTGTATAGAGGTAGCAGGTGTCTCTATTCTGTATTCTCTATTGTATATACAGCTATTGTGTTTAGCGTTATAGAAAAGAAGTTGCAACACACAATCAGCGGTGTTTATTCACTCTTTGTGGGGTGGCGCTTCAACAGGCATATAGTCAACAGGCATATGGTGGACTATATGCCTGTTGAAGCGCCACTTGCGGTGTGAAACGGCCATCGCCTTTGAGATCCCCCCGTCCTCCCACCCGCACCATGTAAGACCACACGAAGAGGGAATAAACACCGTTGATCCTACGATGTTGCAACTTCATTTCTATAACGCTAACCGGAAGTGATGAACCACTAACTGGAAGTGTGGACTGGGTTGTTTGAGTGCTCAGCAGGCTGAATGCCAGAGCGCTGGTGATCAGGAAGGGGGCACCCTGAAGCGATCTGCAAGCTGCAGCTCTCCAGAAACACCGTGGACAGATTGGTGCTGGCACCAAGAATCATCAGAACCGTGACTGATACAGCTATTGTGTATTCAGCCCAAAGCAGTCTCAAGTGTGTGTGTGTGTATGTAATATATTAATAGAGAGAGTGTAAAAAAAGGAAAAACAGCACAATAAATAGAAAAAAGTGGACTTTATTGCCCAATGCGTGGCCACGGGGGGCGCCGTTTGCCTTACCTGCCTAGGGCACCAAAATGCCTTGTCCCGGCACTGCCTGTGCCTGTCTGTGCCTGTGAGTGTGAGTGCCTGTGAGTGTCTGTGCCTGTGAGTGGCTGTGAGTGTGAGTGCCTGTGAGTGTGAGTGCCTGTGCCTGTGAGTGTGAGTGCCTGTGAGTGTCTGTGAGTGTGAGTGCCTGTGAGTGTGAGTGCCTGTGAGTGCCTTTGAGTGTGAGTGCCTGTGCCTGTCTGTGCCTATGAGTGCCTGTGAGTGTCTGTGCCTGTGAGTGTCTGTGCCTGTGAGTGTGAGTGCCTGTGAGTGTGATGTCTGTGAGTGTCTGTGCCTGTGAGTGTGTATGTCTGTGAGTGAGTGCCTGTGACTGTCTGAGTGCCTGTGACTGTCTGAGTGCCTGTGTTTGTGAGTGCCTGTGTTTGTGAGTGCCTGTGTTTGTAAGTGCCTGTGAGTGTGAGCATCTGTGAGGGTGTGTCTGTGAGTGTGAGTGCCTGTGAGCGTCTGTGAGGGTGTGTCTGTGAGCGTGAGTGCCTGTGAGCGTGTGAGTGCCTGTGAGTGTGAGTGCCTGTGAGTGTGAGTGCCTGCGAGTGTGAGTGCCTGTGAGTGTCTGTTAGTGTCCGTTAGTGTGTGTGTCTGTGAGTGAGTGCCTCTTGAGTGCCTGTGAGTGTGCCTGTGGGTGTCAGAGTGCGCAAGGGTGTCAGAGTGCGCAATTTTGTACAGAAGTGTGTGATTATAACAGAAGCGCTAGAGCACAGGAGGCACACGTTTAATTACCTTTAATATACCACAACGCGTTTCCATGGCGGTCCACCGTCTTCATCAGGTGGATTTACCTGATGAAGACGGCGGACCGCCATGGAAACACGTTGTGGTATATTAAAGGTAATTAAACGTGTGCCTCCTGTGCTCTAGCGCTTCTGTTATAATCTCACACTTCTGTACAAATATCATATCCCCATCCTAGGGTTGCAGCAGGAGCAGCTGTGAACCAGAGTCTCCGCTAACAGAATCCAAAGGACCTGCGGTGACGTAACCGAGAACGTCACAGGGTCAGGTGATCGGATTGCTCGAGTCAACTGACTGGAAGAAGGAGCTGCTCGTGGAGGAAACCCCGACTGCTGGAGTCTGGAGCCTTCCACTGCGATACACCGAAGTTGTGCAGGGTTGCAGAACCTCCAAAGGTGAGATGCGAACCCCCCACATCTGTTATTGACTACCCCACTAGACCACCAGGTACCGCTCATGGGTTGTGCTTCCCCCCCCTTTTGTTCCACATGAGTGAGTGTGAGTGAGTGTGAGTGTGTGTGTTAATGTGAGTTTGTGTGTGAGTGTGAGTGGGTGAGTTAATGTGTGAGTGGGTGTGATTGTGAGTGAATATATGTGTTTGTAAAAAGAAGGCAGATCAGGTTGGGGACATCATTAAAAAAGGGGTCCAGCATGGGGGACATTACTTCACTATGGGGGTGAGGATGGTGACATCACTACAAAAGGGGATCAGCATGGAGGACATTACTACACTATGGGGGCCAGGATGGGGACATTACTACACTATGGGGGTGAGGATGGTGACATCACTACAAAAGGGGATCAGCATGGAGGACATTACTACACTATTGGGGCCAGGATGTGGACATTACTACACTATGGGGGCCAGGATGGGGACATCACTACAAAAGGGGATCAGCATGGGGGACATTACTACAAGAAGGGGATCAGGATTTGGACATTACTACATTGACCAAAAAAATCTGGTATTACTAAAAATGTCACTTAGGGTACCGTCACACCAGGTGACATCGCCGGCGATTTTGCAGGCGATGCAGGGGCGTGGCCTATCATCAGCGTCATCACTGGCGAGTCGCCCCGTGTAAAGTGGCGATTTTGCGGCGAAAAATCGGCTGAGAGTGGTCGCCTGGTTTCACAGCACTGCTGTGAAACCAGGCAACCACTCTCAAGCGATGTGTAAGCATCGCCCCGTGTAACATCGCGAATGGCGATGTTACAGGCGATGGGAGCCATAGGCTCCCATGTTACAGGATCCCTACTGGGGTTTCTAGACACCCCAACAGCGACGTCGCCTGAAACATCGCCAAAGCATCGCCGAAGGTATCGCCGCATGTAAACACGCGACGCTGGCGGGGTGCCAAAAATGTGTGCGCTCCCGTGCGTCGCCTGCGATATCTCCGGCGATGTCACCTGGTGTGACGGTACCCGTAGTCCTACAAGCAATGCGGCCCCCCGATAAAAAAATGTTTCTATGTGCGGCCCACCAACCCAGCTGAGTTTGAGACCCCTGCCTTAGTCCATAACTTTCTTTCACACGAACATTTGACTACCCTGCCTCACTGCTTGTCCGTGCACTGACTAGTGTCACAGAAACTTTTTTTTTCCTACTCTGAAGACTTCCACTTTAAAGATCTCTGCCAGTGACATTACAGCACTGTTCCAGAAAGATGAAATTACTACAAAATGAAAGATTTGACTTTAGCAATGTCTGTCAGGATTAAACATTCATTCATTGGTTCTGTGGGATAATGATTGTTGTAGCAGCACAGCTACAAGCACATGAATACATTTTTCTTCAAGAAGGCTTTTACAGCATCTGTCATGAGACTTTATGTGGTAAAAGGACTGTAATTGACTTACAATTGCACTTTTAAATGTCTATGACAAATTATGACACACAAACTAAACGTATGCAACATATATTCTTGAGATGCATCATGTTTTTTTCTCTTCTGTAAACTCAGTTTTTTCCCCAAGACTCAATTCATCCTTAGTTTTATTATGAAAAGAACAATACAGTATATGTTGAACATCACTCTTTTCTACAGCTGTATTGGTTGGCAGTGTATATTTAAAGAGTCCAAAACTATTGCATAGGCAAATTGCAAAACTTTAATGAAACCCAATAAAAGTAGAAAAAAAGAAGAAAAAAAGCACAAACCTCAATCATCAATTCATACAGAACTATCACTCATGGTCATATAACATATATTACTTATCTATGCATGTAAGAAGGCTATGCATTTAACCACTACACTAGACCACCATATAGCTATAGTTGCTGATATAGTGTGCACAGCCTCCAACATTGGGAGACCGGGTATTAAATCCTGGCTCTGCCCTGTGAAAAATAAATTAATAAAAATTAATATCAATAGTCATGCCAGCTCAGACATCACCCAGATTAACAAGGTCCCTATCAATTGTTGAGGAACCAGGACAATCTGATTATAAATAGGCTACTAGAACAAACCATACATGGACAAGGCAAGAGAACCTGTATCTGATGAAATGCTACTACACCACCGCACAACCCCGGTTAGAGCGTAGAGTGGAGATTAGGCATGGAGGGCAGGGAACCCAGATCCCAGCGTTGAATTGCGTTTTCCAGAGCCAAACAAGGGACCTGATCATGTGACCAAAGTGGGTGTCGCAGTTTCCACATAACCAAAGGTCCTTTTGCTCTGGAGATGTTTGGAAGTAGAGCACAGCTGCTCCCACTGCTCACCCAATGGGCATATATGAATGGAAGCCAAGAAAGGAATGTGGTTATAGGAGTGCTAGCGCAACAAAGAAGAGTGAAGATTAGCTGTAGTTTGAAGGCACAAACCTCTTTATTATATTTTTTAGCACCCCACAACGTGTTTCAATAGCCACTGCTATCTTCCTCAGGTGGTACCACAAGAACTAATCACTAATATAAAAGCAGACTTCCAACAGTTTGTCAAGAACATGAAGAGCTGGACAGCACCTGACCCAGACATGAACCACACCTATTAGCTAAAGAAATTAACAGCAGTGCATGAACGCCTGTCAAAAGAGATGATCCAATTGATAGAAACAGGCCACCACCAGGCCAGGCTAACAGAAGGAAGAACAGTGCTGATCATGGAGGATCCTCACAAAGGAACATTTTTTTCCAAATACCACCCAATATCCTTCTTGACAACACCATGGAAACTCCTGCCAGGTATCATAGCCGACAAGCTACAGAACCATATGAACCAGTACATGAATCC
Source organism: Allobates femoralis (assembly GCA_033576535.1). Taxonomy (NCBI): domain Eukaryota; kingdom Metazoa; phylum Chordata; class Amphibia; order Anura; family Aromobatidae; genus Allobates; species Allobates femoralis. The sequence goes on from JARQOC010000002.1 coordinate 144,535,708, forward strand.
TGCTAAGAAAGTCATAGGGAATAAGACCAGAGGCTCTAAGCACCAGCTGCTAATAGATAGAGCAATCACTCAAGACTCAAGATCCAGATAAACCAATCACAGAACAGCCTGAATTGACTACAGGGAAGCCTATGACTCAATGCCACACACATGGATCTGTGAATGCTTGACACACTACAATGTCAAAAGGAAATTAAGAACCTTCCTCAGAAACTCTATGGGACTATAAAGGACAACACTGGATGTCAACTAAAGACAACTACCATAAGTGACCATCAATTGCGGCATATACCAAGGTGATGCACTGTCCCCATTGCTGTTCTGCATAGGCTTGAACCCTCTCAGTCAGATCATTAGAGAGTCTAGCTATGGATACAAGTTCAAGAGTAAAAGCACTATCAGCCACCTCTTCTATATGGACAACATCATTCTGTATGTGAAAAATGAACGAAACATCAATTCACTGATCCACTTGATAAGGATCTACAGGAAAGACATTGGGATGTCCTTCAAACTGAAGAAATGCAGCCGACTGTTAGTTAAGAGAGTCCAGGTAGTGATGACTCATGGAGAAGAACTACCAGAAAGGCACATAGCAGATATACAGGTCTGCTCCGAGTACCTCGGCATCCCACGAGGTTAACCATGCTAAAGAGGCAAGAAAAGCAGCAACATCCAAATATTATTAAAGGGTCAGACAGGTCCTGAAGAGCCAGCTAAATGAGGAGAATAAGATTCATGCCATCAATACATACACCTTGCCAGTGACCAGATACTGTGCTGACATATTGTGCTGGCTAAAAGTAGAAATGAAAGTTGTAGATGTGAAGCTCCTTACAATGCATGTAGGTTTCCACCTCAAGTCTACCACACAAATATTGTATACCAACAGAAAGGAGGGTGGTTAAGGCTTGATAGGCATCCATGCCACCATCAAGAATGAAACAAGGACCATCCAGGAATACATCAGAAAAATGGCACCAAAAGTTTAGATGCTGAGGGAGAGCCTAAGGCAGCAACAACAGTCCTGGAAGGAAGAAAAGGAACATGAAATGCTACCCAAGACACGCCACTGCATAGGATGTACCGTCGATAGATAATGAAGGTGGCTTACATGACAAGATCCCACCAATGACTGGAGAAAGCTGGACTCCAAGGCAGCACAGAGGCATTAATCATAGTGGCACAAAAGCAGGCTCTATGTACCAGATCCATAGAAGCAGGGATCTACGACACAAAATAAGACAAAAGGTCAGACTATGCAAAAACAACCTGGATAAAGTCCAGCACATAGTGGTAGCATGCAAAATACAAGCAAGAACAGCATATAACGAACACCACAACCAGGTAGTGGGAATTGTATACAGGAACATTTGTACAGAGTATGACCTACAGTATGTCCCTCTAAAAAGAAAGAATCCGACACTTAATATTTATAGTGAAAAAAAATAAATAAATAATCAATTTTTACCCTACTTTCGCAGACCAGCCAACCTTGGTGTCAGGATTCCAACCTTTCCATGCAGTCTTCTGTGTCTCCTTACTCTGATTCAAGATGACATCTGCTGCCTCACGATGACCATGTGTTCTCTGCCTGTCCTGCCTATTTAAGCTCCAGTTCCATATTCTGACCTCACCTGAGTATTTTGTGTCTAACCTTGGCTTCTTCACTGTTACTCCTGAGACAAGCTTCAGTTTCAAGTTTCTCCATATTAGCTCTTCATCCAGGTGCTGCTAATAATCTGCTCTGCTGAACCTTGCTTGTACTCCAGGTTTCCTCCAACAACAAGCCCCTGGCCTGTGAAGGACTGCACCAGTTTTCCTGATTCTGCCCGCTCCATGTAAGCTGCTGCCATTGCTATTTGTGTTTGCCTAGTGAATTATATTGCAGAGCGATTCTGTGGACTCTGTGTTAAACCACTCTACACTGTGCTGTTTAGGGACTATTTGCTCAAGTGACTATTTCAGCTCTGGCTGCACAACTGTGTGTGAACAGAGCTCTGCAAGAGTTTCTGAACTTTGCCCACATCTCTGTTTGCCTCCACCGTTACCTGCACCTTGTTTCACTTTACTGCACATGTGAAAATACAAACTTGAACTTTAAAACCTTGCCTCAGTCTTTTGGCCAGTTCCAAGCCACCAGAGTCAATGCATAGCCACTAAAAACATTACACTTAGCAACAAACTGATGAGAACAGTTATTGGACCCCTGGTTCCTAAAAAAGTTCAGACACATTTACTCACCCCCAAGAGGGGGACTTTCTCCTGTCTTGGTTGCCTATAAGTGCAATAATGTTCTTAAGGGGGATAAGGTCTACCATCCGCAGACAGGATTTGGATACTACACTAATGTTTTTTTCATCTGTGAATCCTCATACGTGATGTGTGATATAAAATGTCTGTGCGGCCTATTATAAGTTGGAGACACCACACAGTCCATATGGGACAGGATCTCTCACAGGATAAATCAACAATTCAAAATGAGAAACTGTCCTTTCCATGACCGTTCCACTTTCATTAAAACTCAGGTTCCAGGTTCCGAAACAAGTATCTCAATAGGGCCATGCTCCTCAGAAAAAGAGAAGCCTTTTGGATCTTCACCTTACAAACACTAGAACCCAAAGGTCTGAATAGGGACTTCGAAATTGCGAATTTTGTTTGATTGTATGTGATTCTCAATGTACTAACATTTTACCATTTTATGTTAGAGCATGTTCTTAAACTACTTGATGCTTCGGACCACATAACTTCAAGACTGGTATACTGTTCTCCCCCGTCCTTCTCCTTCTTTCTTTGTTTCATTTTCTGAACTTTGCTTTTTTTGTATCTTTATTATATATTATATAAATTAAGGGTCTGATGTGAAACATTATTTTCATCGACAAACGGGGGAAAGACTGAACCCAAAGTATGTTAAAAGAAAGTCAGTGAAAGCTGGTGGAGGAAGTGTCACAGTTTGGAAATGTTTTCTGCAGGGGTTGGACCTCTCATACAGCTACATGGAAGAGTGAATTGAAGTCTGTATCAGAACCTTCTTCAACAACATGTGGTTCCTTACTTGCATTCAGCACTCATTCAGCCAGCAACCTTTGTCAGGACAGTGCCCTCTGTCACAAAGCAAAACAGGTAAAGCAGTTCTTTGAAACAGAAAACATTGAAATAATGAAATGGCCACCCAGAGTCCTGATCTAAACCCAATAGAAAACCTCTGGAAAATCCTTGGTGACAAAGTTATGGCCAAGAAACTCACAACAGTCAGAGGACTGTGGAAGAGACTGGAAGAAGAATAACCAAAATCACATCAGGGCATTGTGAGAGACTAGTTATGTCCTGTGGCCAAAGATGTGCTATATTATTTAAAAGCAAAGGCCTGAATACTTCCTACTGATTGCTGACTGAACCTTAACAACATTTAGTTTTAATCTTTCTCTGTGCTCCAGTCATTGCAGTCCTCTAATTATGATCATCACGTTTTGTGTAAAATAAAGGTTTTAAGATGATAAACTGGTTATTTTGGAAAGCACTTTTCCAGTGGCATGGTGCACCCCTTACAGAAAAACCTTCTAATGTTGATCAATGTAGGTTACATTCTGTCTGAAAAAATCAAATGATCATATATTCTGTAATTTTGATCGTCTGTGTATATATATGTACATATAAATATATAAATGTACAAATCTAATATATAAAGCTATGTATCTATGTGTGTATGTATGTCCACTCGTGATGAGCAAGCTTTGGCTGAACATGTTTGACAATTTCAAATTTGGCCCGAATTTAGGAATGTTCACTCGGCCCCTCAAGCCCGAAAGTTTGGCTGAAAAGTCGGAATTTGGGATTCGTTCTATAATTGTTCGGATGACAAAAAGCATTGATGCATTTGCACTAATGGTTCTGTTCTACATTTTTAGAGTGTCAGTGTCTAGGATAGCAGGCGGGGGAAAGGTCTCAGGGTCTCAGTTTGCATAAGTGCAAGTCTCCATTTTTTTTCTCTCCCGCACTTACTGTGGGTGGTCTGGTTGGGCAGCCAGTCAGCACCCATGAAGCAAATTGCACTGTTTGCACACAAGGACTTGTGTCATTGGCTGGGTATGTGACATGTCGTTGGCATATAAGAACCGGTCATTTCCCCTCATCGCCATTTTACCAGTGTTAGAGTTCAGTGAATCTTACTGCTGCAGTGCCAACACTGCTGCTACTGTGTGCACTATTTAGGTAGCTAACGATTAGATAGCTAGCGATAAATAAAGAGCTAAATAGTAGGTTCCTAAAATAGCCCTTTTTAGGGCTTAAAGGGAACCTGTCAGCTCATTTTACCATCCTATCCCACCACTACCTGTCCTTGAACCTTGCTAGCTCATCCCTAACATCCCTCTGAGCTAAAACTGCTCTATAAAGCTTTAGAACAATGATTTAATAACTTACATATTCCAATGATAATGAGGGCTCCAGTGTACATCTGTAGACTGAGATGGGTGGGCTCTGGGTCTCCATTCTCCCCCCCTCGCAGGCTCTTATCACGCACCGCTGGGCATCATCATTCCTTATCTTCTCGCCCCCCTGTTTTGAAATTCTGGCCTCCTCCTGATAGTATGACATGGAGTCGGAACGTCGGTTCTGTTCCAGTGCATTGTGGGGGCTTATCAGGTGTACGGCCCGGCTTCAATATGCACACTGGGTATCCGCCAGAGCCAGACCGTACAGGCCATACACCCACACACTGTGCAGGACCGGAACTGACGTTCAGGCTCTGCGTCATACTATCAGGAGGAGGTGGAAATTTCAAAACAGGGGGAATGATGATGCTCAGCAGGGTGTGCTAAGAGCCTGCAAGGAGGGGAGAATGAAGATCCGGAGACCACCCATCTCAGTCTACGTTGTAGGCTGTATAGACAATGGAGACAGCTGTGGGCCGTATAGACAATGGTGACTGCTCCTGACCCTAAACACAATGGATACAGCTGCGGGCCGTATAGATAATGGAGACTGCTGCCGGCTATACTGTACACACAATAGAGAATACACAATACAGACTGCTGCTGACTATACACACACAATAGAGAATATACAATAGAGAATGCTGCTGACTGTATACACAATGAAAACAGCTGTGGGCCGTATAGACAATGGAGATGGCTGCAGGCTGTATAGACAATAGAGATGGCTGCAGGCTGCATAGACAATGGAGACGGCTGCTGGCCGTATACATAATGGAGATGGCTGCTGGCTACACACACAATAGAGAATACACAATAGAGACTGCTGCTGGCCGTATACACAATTGAGACGGCTATGGGACGAATGTGTACACCCGGTTTCAGAGAGGCTCACTGTGCAGGATCAGAAGTGCGAATAACTTTCAATCATGTGCACTATGCCTCTCTGAAGATGAGACAACACGTACATCCAGCTTCAGAAGCTGAATGATGTGAAGGAGCAAAGCTGCGTGAATGTACAAGCTTTGTATAGCACTGGCTAATATGCCAACTAAAACTGTGTGCATATACCTGCAATTTTGTAGCGTTTTTCATCACTTTATTAAAGTCAATGGATGAAAAAATCCTGCAAAACACACCAACAGCTTACATGCTGCCAATTTTTTCTACCCCAAATCTGCAAGAAAAAAATAACCAACGTGCGCACAACACTTCAGAATTCTCATTGACTTTGGAATCATAATGACAATAATAATAATAATTTTATATAGCGCCAACATATTCCACAGCACTTTACAATTCAATGGGGACATGTACAGACAATTTGAGACAATACAGAGTAACAAAAAATTCTACAGATACGATGAGGAGTGAGATCCCTATTCACAAGCTTACAATCTATAAGGAAATAGGGGAGACACACAAGGTAAATGGTAAAAGCGCTATCATATATGGTCCAGCCATCAATATTACAAATAGGGGATTGACATAAAGCTGCATGAACCGGTCACCAGCCAGGATTTGTACAAGTACAGATAAAGTGCTATTAAGTGAATAGGGGGTGTAGGCAGATGGCACAAGAGGCTCGATTTGCAAATGGGCAGAATGCGAATAGTTAAATAAGTAAGATGAGGTGATATGCTAGTCTAAAGAAATGCCCTTTTTAAGGCTCGCTCTATGGGTATTCGGAATTCATTGAATTGATCTTGGTAGTATGGTCCAGAGGATTGGCACAGCTTGTGAGAAGTCTTGGAGATGGGAGTGGGTGGTTCTGATTGTAGATGATGTAAGACTTAGGTCACTTGCGGAATGGAGGGCCAAGATGAGGTAGAAGATGAAGGGCGGTGCAGAACTTTGGAAGGCTTTGTGGATGAGGGTGATAATTTTATATTGTACTCTGTAGCGGATGGGCAACCAGTGCAATAACTGGCACAGGATAGAGGCAACAGTGAAGCAAATGGAGAGGAATATGATCCTGGTTGCTGCATTCAGGACAGATTGGAGAGGAGAGAATTTAGTAAGAGGGAGACCAATTAGTAGAGAATTGAAATAATCCAGATGAGAATGGATAAGTGCACCAGTAAGGGTTTTTGAAGAGTCAAGGGTAAGAAAATATTGAACACTAAAGATATTTTTGAGTTGTAGGTGACATGAGCGAGCGAGTGATCGGTTGTGGGGAGTGAAGGAGAGATCTGAGTCAAACATAACCCTAAAGAAAGTGGGCATGCTGCTGGGGAGTAATGATGGAGCCATGTACGGAAATTGCAATATTAGGCATCGGAAGATTAGTAGACGGAGGAAACAAAGTTCAGTTTTTGACAGATTCCATTTAAGCTAGAGAGAAGACTTGATGTTAGAGACAGCAGACAGACAATCACTGGTATTTTGTAATAATGCAGAGGTGATGTCAGGAGAAGAGGTGTATAATTGGGTGTCGCCAGCATAGAGATGGTACTTAAAACCAAATCTACTGATGATTTGTTCAATAGGGGCAGTGTGTAGAGAGGAGGGGACCTAGGACTAAACCCTGAGGAACCCCAACCATAAGGGGAAGAGGAGAGGAAGAGGAGCTGGCAGTCAGAAAGGTAGGAGGAAACCAGGAGAGAGCGAGGTCCTTGAGCCCAATAGAGTGGAGCACAGAAAGATGAAGCTGGTGATCAACAGTATAGAATGCAGTGGAGAGATCCATGAGAATCAGCAGCCAGAAGGGACCATTAGATTTAACTGTTAGTAGGTCAATAGAGACTTTAGTAAGGGCAGTTTCAGTAAAGTGTAAGGAACGGAAGCCAGATTGTAAAGGGTTAAGAGGAGAATTATCTGAGAGATAGCGGATCAGACGAGAGTGGACCAAGCGTTCCAAACATTTCGAGATGAAGTGGAGATTAGAGACAGGTCTGTAGTGAGCAGCAGAGTTCTAGTCGAAGGATGTTTTTTCAGTAATGGGTGTATGCTGGCATGCTTGAAGGAGGAGAGGAAACCACCAGATGAGAGGGAAAAATTGAATATTTTAGTTAGGTGGGAGGTGACAGAGAAAAGGATTGAAAGAGATTTAATGGAATAGGGTCACTGGTGCAAGTAGTTGGGTGAGAAGAGGAGATGGGTAACTTCTTCCTCTGTGACCAGATCAAAGACCAAAAGTGAGTTGGATGAAGTGCGGGAGAGATGGGAAGGCATGATATTATCAGGCTGATAGGAAATTTTCTGTTATATGTGGTCAATGTTTTCATTAAAATAGTTGGCCTGATCGTCAGCACTGAGGTTGGTGGTTGGGGTCTGTCAGGCTTCAGGATCAAAACGTATAAAAAAAGCAAACACACTGTGTGTACATGGCCTAGGAGGAACTAAAATCTTATTATATCAAATTAAGAATATTTTAGCAAATCACACGAATATTTGCTTTAAAGCCTGATTGAGTAAAAAAAAAATCAAGCAAAAGGACAACTTATAAATGTTAATTATAATATTGAATTGATTCAAATGATGTACACTTAGCATAAGAAAAAGGGTGGAATTCTGCAGCCTGCCCTGACCATTCACCCAGCTGATGACATATTATATTAATGTATCTATTAGTATATATGCAATTAGCTTTAAGCTTGTTCCTGCTGGTAGAATTGGAAAGCAGGTCTTATTTATGTCACAGTTACAATTCCCAGGAGAATGAACTCAGTGAACTTTGTCCAAGATGATGGTATTTTGACATTTTTATTACCAGCTTTAACCAAGTAAAGTTACAGGCAACTAAGGAAAATTGTTCTAGAAAATCTGAAAAGTAGCAATTTTTATCGCCCATCTAGATTGTTAGTGAAATTAATTAATGTTTCATGCTACACATACGGTAATTTGAAATCCTAGTCTTTATTTTCAATGGCACTATTAAATAGGTCTAAGTTGAAATACATATTTTACTTATGTCTCTAACAATCACTGGAACAAAAGTACGGTAGTTGGATTTAATATGAACATTTAAATTTTTTACACAATTTAGAATGATTATTAAACAGTCAGTTTAAGTTTTCATATCTAGTTATCTCCCATATGTTTCAGTGGTGCACAGAACATGTGATATCATATACACTACCAACTGTAGTGTGGAAACTAAATGGTGTCAGCCAACCTTGTACTTATCTTTTACCATAAAGCAACAGTGATCAAGCTCCAAAAACATTTAGAGTTTCCATAAAATCTGGTCAGGGTGGCTTCACACCACGGCAGCATCCGATCCGGGGCTGTCCGGTGTAAACCAGACAGCCCCGGACCAGATTTTGGCCCCATAGTATCCATAGGATGTAGCTGGATAGCAACCAACTGCCATCCGGTTTCCATCTCTCCGGAAGAATCCGGGAGAATTCGGATTTTTCTCCCGGACAAAAAAACGTTGCTTGCAACGTTCTTGTGTCCAGGGAGAAAAATCTCCCCAAATTGCGGTCTCCCGGATCCTCCCGGATTCTCCCGGATCCGGTGCAATCCGGCGCTCCCTAACATGGCAGCCTATGGGGCCTGATTGCCCCAGTCCAGGAACGGGACACCTGCGGCTGCACGCCGCTGTTGTTTCAGGACCTCGGCTAGCTCCCCTCGAGCCGCGTTCCTGATTCATCAGCAGCTGCGTCCGGCTGCACACCGGACCGGATGGCATATTAGCCCTCCGGTTCTGTGTGCTGATCCAGTCCAGGGTTGTCAGGTTCATCCCTGACAGCTCCGGATCGGATATTGCCGTGGTGTGAAGCTAGCCTCAGTGGGGTGATTTTCAGTATTTTTCCAGACTGACTCTACATTTATAAACATATGGCATGACATTAAAATATAAAGATTATTAAACTGTAGTAAGATATATAGTTACATTGAACCTTCATTAGTGATTGTTTTGGAAACCCCAAATCAATAATAGGTGAACAGAGAACTACAGATTTTATTTAAGAGCAAAGTGTATAAATCTCTTGATCAGAAAGTTCTAGTAAAAATTTGTATACAAGATGTAAAAAAGGGGGGGGGGTACAGAGAGAGAGACAGAGAATCTAAGTGTAGCAATAGGGTCCAATTCAGATTTATAAGGAATGCGGCTGCACTCATCTTCGTGGTTCAGTATGTTGGTTCTTTTCTCCCCCGGTCTGCAGCAAGGCCCTGGGAACTTGTGAAGGCACTAGGGGTGCTTTTGTTGAGCCCCAGGCCCTGGGGTACTCAGGTACCAGGCTTGGTGGTTGTTTAGGGAAGTCACGGGCGGCAGCGCCTGATCCCGTGGCCTGGGTGACACATCAAAAAGGGAGTATTTACAGGGGAATAAAAGTTATTGTCTCGTGACGCCACCTGTAGTGTCCTGTGATGGGTCACCAGTGCCACCACAGTCTGCCGGAGGCGGATGGTAGTGCGGCTTAGATGGCAAAGCCCCCTACAGGTAGGGCTGTTCCTCCGGGGCAGCGTTCCTGGAAGGGAACAAGATGATGTAGGAAAACTCACGCAGAAGCAAAGTCACTTTCTCCCGGGTACTTTACTGTCAACTCATAGCAGCATCAAACAAAGTTCACAGTTCAGCAAGATGTTATAATAACAGGTAGGTGCAGTACTAGGTGGTGGCAGCCGAACGGAAAGTCTCTGTGTAGCTTAAGTATGTGTCCTTTCTGTTGCTCTTCCAGGTTAGTGTGGGGTGAAGCCTGGCAGACCTGAAATCTGGCTTGGCCTCCTGTACTCTCTCACCCTTTGCTTTGTCATCGGGTAACCCTCTAATGGCCCACCGCTAACCCTTTGAGCATGGTACCTGGCCCCTGTGTTGACGTCGTGGGTGTCCAGGAAAACCTGAAGTCTTTCCCGGTTTACCAGATTCTCTTACTGGACTTGAAGCTTCCAGCAGACTTCGGGCTCCAAAACCTGGATAGCTGCTCTGCAGTAAGCCTATCAACGACTTCTCGGCTCCCAGAACTGCTCTTTCCCTGGAAGGCGCCTTCCTCCCACGTTCTCTGCAGCTGCTGCTATCCCCTTTGCTTCCTCCTCCTCCTGCTGCTCAGACTCAACTCTCTCTTACTCTTCTCACTTCCTCTCACCCCCACACTGCTTGCCCTCAACTCCTCCTACCGGGGCTGGATCTCCTAGTAAAGGAATTAACCCTTTAGTCCCCTGAGCTAAGGGTGTGTGTGGATGCGAGTGAGTATTAAAACGTTTTTATGCACTTTTACAGGATGCTTTTAGGAGACAAAAGAAGTGTGAGATTAGTGATAGGATGGTGCAGGGACATGTTTTGCTAGCTTAGGAGGCATTTTGGATGTGACTGGATCCCTTTAACCAACAGAAAATATATAGTGAGCAAAATACCCTAAAACAAGTGAAAATAAATTGCAAGTGGAAAGAGATAATAAAATAGGGTACTTAGTGACATTATTTGATCAAAAGTGCACAAGCCGTTCCACCACAACAAGGTGACCCCACCGGGATGGTCCCTACCTAACAATGTTAAAAACCTTACCAGTTGGTGTTAAAATAATTATAACAAAAATCAAGTAGGATCTGGGTCCCAGTGGAAAACACCAAGCAATGCGGAGCTGTGAACACTAAATAATGTCCAGCTCTTCAAGGTAGGCCACACCCAAGTTTGCAATGACTGCAAAAAAACATAAAGAAAAAAAAAATGTGAGCTGGAACTAAAATGGAACAATGTAGTAGGTGCCTGTTCACATTGGCCTGAAAACAGCAAACTCAACAGAAAATATATGGTTAGCAAACTACCTTAAATTGAGTGAAAATAAATTGCAAGTGCAAGAAGATAAAAATAGGGTACTTAGTGAAATTGTTTGAACAAAAAATGTGCAAACTCTATTGAGCTTGTAGATGGCAACAGGTGGTGTTCGCTAGAGATGATAATGTTCATAAAAAAGGAAAGAAAGCAGCACTCTCCGTACTTTGCCTAAAACAGGATTCTTTATTTCAAGCCCATTTAAAACAAGGCAGGTGCAGAAATACACACCAGCATGGTATTCGGGACAAAACCTGTCTTGTGTGACTCCCACACTTCAACAGGTCCTATCTGTCGCTTTGTTTCCTTTTTTATGAACATAGTATTGGTAAATTGACACCTAAATTATTTATTTCCCACATCTGAAATTATAAAGTCACCTAAATTCCCAATAAATCTCCTTTAAGAATTGCTCACTGTTAATATTACCACATCTATGTATTGTCTTATTGTGAGTTTGTTGGACATTCATGTGCGACTTTAGTGTTTAGTTGGACATAGAGTGGTGAGGAATTCCTAACAAATACAGTATATAAAATAAGATGTAGAAAAAGAGAGGGGAACCAGAATATCAACAATAAGTGAGGAATTGTAAAGTTCAATATTCTACAATAAATGTGTTATTAAATATGACCTATTGTTCAGATCAAGTTTTTCTTTTAAACATATCTTAAATTTTCGTTGTTTTTTTACATTACCATTACAGATGAGCAAACCTTTTGTAGTTGGGTTATGACTCAGTTTGCCGAACAGGCATATGTTCACTGAACGGATCACTGAACTTCTTATTCCTATTCAAATCAATGGGAGGCAAAATCAAGGGCCTTGAAAACAACTTCAATAGGTCCCAAAAGTTCCCAAACAGCTCAAACCATTTTACTGTGGAGCCCCGTTGTTTTGGCACAGACATAAGCTTCCTAAATAAATGCTTACCAAGCTTCAGTGCCGCTGTCACCCTTCTTCCGGGCCATTCATTGTCCTTACTGCTTCCCCTCATTGATTGTTTAAAGTCAGACTTAGCCCCGCCCACACTCTCTGCCAGCACATGTGATTGGTTAGCAATATGGTAACCAAAATGACGTCAGATTACTGTATAAATAAATAATTGAAAAAATGTTGTGGGCTTCACCATATTTTTGATTACCAGATAAGGTAACCCAGGCAGCTGGGGGCTGAAATTCTCAACATGGTGAGGCCCAATTGTTCTGGTCACCACACGCTAAAAATTGCAATCTGCTATCACCCCAGAATTAGCACCTCCATGAGAGACACCAAAACTGGCGGTTACCCCACCCTTCCAGTTGCCCTGGTGCTGGTGGCAGACTGAATAATAAGGGGTTAATGTCAGGAGGATTGGCCAGCTGACACCAAGCCCTAGATTGATAATGTCAGACTTATGGTAGACCCAGCCATTAACAATCTATAAGCAAGTAGTAAAAAAACACAACACAGACAAAAATAATTTATTTGGAATAAAACACACAGACATCCCTGTTTCCCCTATTTATTACCACCAAACATACCCTCTGACGATAATCCACAGCCAACACGAGTTGTCTCATGATGAACGATCTACATCTCGATTAGCAGAGCTGTGTCCACCCACAGGGAGTTGCACTCAGGCACTGGCAGCTGGCTTTCTGAGCTGAGCAGTGACATCAGACAGTTCATCTGAGGACATGTGCATCTCTGTAGAGTTCTCAGATGAACTTTCTCATGGCATTGCAATCACAGGCACAGCCATGTGTCAATGTGTGTCTGCTGCCCCAGGTGAATGGACATGTGGCTGCTCACAGGGATGTAGTAGCACTGCAGATCTTTGAGGGACCTCAGTGTGGATTATCGTTGGAGGGTACGTTTGGGCCTAAAAAATGGGTGACAGCAGGTTGTCTGTCTGTTTTTTTACAATACAGTAATTTTCTCCTTGCGTTTAATTTCTAATCTCTGCGTCTATGTTTTGTAATTATTACGCACTGTATTGGTAATTCAGGGGTTGATGACAGTCACCTGTCATTAACCCTTTCTATTATCTGACTGTTACGGCACCAGTGGAATGAGTTGGGGTGAATCTCCAGTTCTGTGGTATATGCGGCTTGTTATTTTTAGAGTGGTGAGGGCCCATGAAAGATGGCCCTTCCTGTCACATCGCCATTGGACTCGGTGGCTGGTGTTCCTGCCTCGGCCGCTGGGAGGAGCCGGATTCCTTCGGCTGGTGGCGCCGGCGATAGGAGGGCCTTGTCCTCATATGGAACTGCTCCCGCGACGTCTGCCTCTGTCACTGAGCGCCGCTGTGTTCCCCCTCTGGGTGGTGTTGGTCGCAGAGGAGCGGGCCCTGCAGAGGTGTCCGTTAGGCGCAGCCTGCGTTCTTCTGTCAGAGGTGGCGTGGGTGGAGCCAGTCGTGCATCTCCATCTGGCCTGGATCTAGGGGCGGTCCGGATGAGGTCATCAGGTTGTGAGCTCCAGCCTATGGGAGGTAGCCGTGCCCTTCAAGTACATTGGAGCCTGGCTTGCAGGCCGCCAGATATAGTTTTGGTTCCCCAGTGATAGTGTGTGTGTTTAGTTTCGTGTCTGACCTTGCCTGGATTTCTGACTCTGCCTCTGCTTATTGATTTTGTACCTCAGCTGCCCTCTTGGTTTTTGCCCTTGACCTTTGCCTGGATTTTTGACTCTGCTACTGCCTGACGATTTTGTACCTTCGCTGCCCTCTCGGTTTTGACTCGGACTTCTGACTTCGTTTTTCGGGTCTTGATTTTCCCCTGGCGACCTCCCCGGCTCTGTTGCTCATATAGGCAGCTACCCCCTGGGCTCCGCTGTAATTCCAGATCCCTGTATAGGGGTTAAGGGTCTCGGGGTTTCTCGGGGTGCTGCCTACCAGCAGCTCGGCCTCACGGTGGATGGTCGTCACACTTCCCATCTTGAGAATACCAGACGCCAACTATTGGCTTTATCTTGGCTGGTAATTCAAAATAGGGGGGACCCTACACTATTTTTTAAACTATTTATTATTTATGAATAAATAGTTTTAAAAATTTGCTTGGGGTGACATCTGTTTTGGATTACCAGCCACAGTTAAGCCGCTAGCTGCAGTTGTATGCTGTACCCTAGCTGGCCATGACAAATAGGGCATACCCCGCATCAGTTTTATTATTAATTATTTATTTGTAGCTAAATACAAGGCTAAAACACTCTTCAGTGCAACATGAAAGGCACTAAAGGGTGTAAGCTTACACTATATTGGGGGTGAGACATTATATAGCTGTTTGACATCTATCTATCTCTAAATCTACAAATCAAAAAACAGGCAGCATTCCAAAAGCATTAAAAAAAATTGGACTTTATTAGCCTGAAATGGCACAACGTTTTGGTGTTTCCACACCTTCCTCAAGCACTTATTTTGGAGTGCTGCCTGTTTTTTTGGTTTGCATATTCCACTTGCATTGGACATATCATTTTTGCAGGATTTTTTGCACCCGCAGTAGCTTTATAAGTTTGTGCTGTTCCCATTTTCTTTTTCTCATCTCTAAATTTATTTTTTCAATAATCTATAAATCTATCTCTACTTTCCATTCATCTATTCTTTCTACCCATCTCTCTATCATCTATTCTTTTTATGCATCCATCCATCCATTTGGGTAGCTGAAAAGTTGAGTAATCTAAAAAAGTTAGTAGGCCACAGCCACCCCAGGAGTGACATGCTCCATTCCTGGCGCTTCACCCCTGCTCTCTCACTGCCATGTTGTATTAGCAAACAGGATAATGGTATTTACAGCTGATGCCAGCTGGTTAATGTTAGCTGACATCAAGCCCAGAGGTTAGTAATTTTGAGGCTTCAATCAGATACCTGATATTACTAACCAAGTCAGTAAGGACCCAAATAACCACAACAATAAATATTTTATTTGAAATTTAACCCCAACACATTCCTCATTCATCATTTTTTTTAAATTAAAATCAATTTTTGTAAAGTCTCCCATTCCACCCAATCCAGAATTCATGTAAAAAATAATCAGAATAATTAGGATAGAAAAAAACAAACAAAATGTAACCCAAATATTGAAGTAGTCCCAGCATATTGGGAAGCAATATCAGTGACTGCATTCCCTAAGGGTGGGGCAGCTGGTACTGCATGGCTTCCAGCAGTGTGGCAAGCCATGACTTCACTGAGGTTGCTTAAGGTTACACAGTGAGTATCACGCAGCAGGGAATCCGGCTGTGTAACCTGAGGTAACTTCACTGGTGACCAACGCTCGTAACACTAGCTGTCTCATGAGAGCCACGATATAGCGCGAGATGTAGCAGGTATATCTCGCTGGTATCATGAGTCAACACATGTAAGGACTGGTGACATCAGGAATTGCAGTGCAGTTTAAACTTGTGGGATAGCCCCTGTGTGGAACCTCGAGTCTGAACTGCATTAATCTTTCTGTCAGCAGTGTGCTCTCTGTTCCCCCCTGTGCCCCTTGTCTGCTCTATGTTCCCCTCTGTGCGCTTTCTCTTCCCCCTGTGCACTCTTTCTGCCCCCTGTGTGCTCTCTCTGACCCCCTGTTTTCTCTCTCTGTGCCCTCTGTGCACTCTCTCTGCTCCTTGTGCACTCTCTGTGCCCCCTTATGTGCTCTCTATGCCTACCCTTGTGCAACCTCCTTGCTCTGTGGTGTAAAAAGATGGCAGTGGAATGACTGGGTTTGCCGCCATCTTTACATACCAAGGTCTACAAAGGTGTCTGGTGCATGAGAAAGTGAGCCTGCACATACTCAGCATGAGCAGGCACAGTTACTGAAGGCCACTGCCATTATTGGGTACACGCAGGAGCACTTCCTCATTCGGCATTTTGTTCAGCGGTCGGCGGGCTGCTTGTGGTGTGTGTAGCGGTGAAATGTGGCGGCTGATTCCTGGCATCGGTTTTAGGTTGGATTGAGTGTGGGCCGCTGCGGCACTGCTTGCGGTAGTGCGCAATGGGCCTTCACCACCAGTGGGCACCATATTTGCACACCCATCACTTGGGTGTGTACATATAGCTGCCGCGGTATGTGCTGTTAAGTCACCATAATGCCAGAAGAGGATGACAGGTGGGACAGTGCAATTATGCAAAGTGCAGAAATCTCTTGAACAGAAAGTTGTGGTAAAAATGTGTATCCAAGATGGTTATGGGGATCCAGGAAACATTGTTTGTGTAAGTTGACACCTAAATTATTTCCCATGTTGAAATGATAAAGTCACCTAAATTCCCAATAAACTTCCTTTAAGATTTGCTCACTGTTAGTATTATCACATCTGTGTATTGACTAATTGTGAGTTGATTGGACATTCATGTCCTGATGGTGTGACGTTAGCCACAGTGATATCCCTAAAGTGGTCAGGAATTCCTAACAAATACAGTATATAAAAGAAGATGGAGAAAAAAATGAGGGGAACCAGAAAATCAACAGTAATGGAGAATTTGAAAAATTCTACATTCTCCAATAAATGTGTTATCGAATATGCACTATTGTTGAAATCAAGTTTTTCTTTTAAATACGATATATTTCTTAAAAACATTCATTTTTTTTTACATTAACCATATCATTCTTTATATTTAAAAAAAATCTTAAAATTTGCTGTAATGGTGACACTCCCTATTCTTTGATGATCACTTAAAGTAGATATCTCATTATCCTCACAGGCAGTACACAGATTATACACAGATTATATTTCAAGATACAGTATATAATAAATGAGTACACAATTCAGAATAGATGATGGTCAAACTAAAAACTAACCTCCTTCACCTTCCTACACAATGATATGGCGCAGAGAAAGCCTGGAGAGAAGTCAATGAGTTAGATTCTATTATTGATTTCTATGGTCTTCATTGTACATCATATCTCTAAATTCTGTTAAAAGAAACTCAAGCAGGATGGCTCCCTTCATAACAATGTTATGAGTATAAAAAAAAAAAATCATCAGAAAATAAAAACAGATTTTAAAAGATTACATGATTTTAAGAATTTAAAAACTTGATTTGGATTATCTAAAAAAAAAACTACTAAATAATATAGGAATCATATTTACTTTAACTGATTGCAAACACCCCAGCATCTTAAAATGTCTGGGCAGTCTTTAAGCTGTTATAACTCTGCAATAAAACGATAGAACGTCATTTTAGAGTCAACAGCTTTATAGAAATTCTAGCAAAGGTAGAAGAAAAGTCCAGCACCAGGCGCCTCTTCATTGAAATCTTCAATATGGTATTTCCATGTCAAGAATAAAACATCATGCGAGGACGAAGCCCCTAAACACCTGACGTGTTTCAAACAAAGTTCTTAATCATAGGCAATTGCTCAAAATGCGTCAGGCGTTTAGGGGCTGCGTCCCTGCATGATGTTTTAATCTTGACATGGAAATAAAATATTGAAGATTTTAATGAAGAGACTCCTGGTGCTGTAACTTTTCTCCCTACTATGCTATTTCTAATGAGTGGAGCAATCAAAAAACCGGAGAAACAGGAGTATCATGCAAAACTTTCAATAATTTATTTTTCAAATAGACAAAAGTGGTAAGACGTGATAGACGGTATAAAAGATTACATTGATGGCCATAACGACAGATCAGACCGGGTATTATTACATTCAATGGGTATAATATAGACAAGGTAAAAATATGATCCAATTACATATACCATCCTGACTTTCAGTACATAGATAATCACAGTAAAGTGCTGGTGCTTCACTATGCTTGTCTATCTAGACAAAGCAATACATATAAACTGCAGAGTGCAAATAACAGAGATAAACCTAAACTACATTGTCGCATCAGACATGATGCATACCCATATCAGTCATGCTGGTCAGAATAAAGCGTATGGATCGTCATGTGGTCACCCAGGAGAGGAAAGGCATTTCACAATCTGGAAATAGCTTACCAGGGGGACACAGTGGTGGCGGAGCCATAGGAGTCAAGGTCATCGCTGGAATAAGTCAGCAGTGGCACCAGTGGGGGATGCTGCAGATCTGGGACCCAGAGGAGAGGTTGTTCCGGGGGCACGAGGTGGGTGTCATTTATCTGCCAGTGGTTGACACAATGGACTTCTGAAAAATGTCTGCAAAGGCGGTGTATATGCACATTGAGATCTCGGACAGCTGAGATCTCAATCTGTGCTCACACTGCCTCTGACACGATGAACTTCAGCAAAACGGCTGCGGAGGTGGTGCGCATGTGCAGATTGAGATCTTGGCTCTGCAAGATCTCAATCTGCCCACTCACGGCCTCCACAGCCATTTTCCAGAAGCGTCCCGGATAAGCTACACACTGAATATAAGACTCTATGATTGTAGGACAGAACCCCATTTTAACATTAAAAAAAAATTTCCTCTTTCCTCCTCTAAAATTGGGGTTCCTCTTATCAGGTGCATTTTATAATCTACAAAATACATTAAATGTTGCTTATGTTCTTACATAACCATCAATAGCGTCCTACAACTATGAGATAATTATTAATTTGTGACTAGTACCACTGTTCAGTTCACTTTATATGTGTGCCTAAATATTTTGCACTTACTGCATTTTATGTTACTGTTAGATTACTATAAAGAGATGCTGACCATTTCATCTTATCACATAATACAGGGCACTGAGGTTCCTGGTCTTGAGAGTAAATCACAATTAATGCCACTGACTCTAAATTCTGCCTAACAAGTCTTTTCAGCCTCTATTTCAATTTAAGTACCTGTGAGAACTACACTAGATATACAATAGCAAAAATACCGTATATACTCGTGTATAAACCGACCTGTGTATAAGCCGACCCCCCTACTTTTGCCCCCAAAAACTGGGAAAACGTATTGACTCGCGTATAAGCCGAGGGTGGACTCCAGCACAGGTATACAACCCCCAGCAGTGAGGTATACTGCAGCCTCCCCAGTGGTAGTATACAGCAGCAGCCCCAGTGGTATATACAGCAGCAACCCCAGTGGTATATACAGCAGCAGCCCCAGTGGTAGTATACAGCAGCCCCAGAGGTATATGCAGCCCCAGAGGTATATACAGCCCCAGAGGTATATACAGCCCCCTATGCAGCCCCAGAGGTATATGCAGCCCCAGAGGTATATACAACCCCAGAGGTATATGCAGCCCCAGAGGTATATGCAGCCCCAGAGGTATATACAGCCCCAGAGGTATATGCAGCCCCAGAGGTATATACAGCCCCATATGCAGCCCCAGGAGGTATATGCAGCCCCATAAACAGCCCAGAGGTATATACAGCCCCAGAGGTATATGCAGCCCCATATGCAGCCCCAGAGGTATATACAGCCCCAGAGGTATATGCAGCCCCATATGCAGCCCCAGAGGTATATACAGCCCCATATGCAGCCCCAGGAGGTATATGCAGCCCCATATGCAGCCCCAGAGGTGTATACAGCCCCATATGCAGCCCCAGGAGGTATATGCAGCCCCATAAGCAGCCCCAGAGGTATATACAGCCCCATATGCAGCCCCAGGAGGTATATGCAGCCCCAGAGGTATATGCAGCCCCATATGCAGCCCCAGAGGTATATACAGCCCCATATGCAGCCCCAGGAGGTATATGCAGCCCCAGAAGTATATACAGCCCCATATGCAGCCCCAGGAGGTATATGCAGCCCCATATGCAGCACCAGAAGTATATACAGCCCCATATGCAGCCCCAGGAGGTATATGCAGCCCCATATGCAGCCCCAGGAGGTATATGCAGCCCCAGGAGGTATATGCAGCCCCGCCCATCTATATACAGGCCCCCCCCCCACCGCAATCCTGTAAAGGAAGAGATTAGTATACTTATCCCTCCGCTGTCCCGCCGCCGCCATCACGCTCCTCCATCTTCATCCAGCGTCTTCCGTCTTCTTTCAGCTTCCTCCTCTGTCGCGCCGGCAATGACGTCATTGCCTGCGACCATCGGAGGAAGCCGGAAGAAGACGGAAGAGCGCGATGGCGGCGGCGGGACAGCGGCAGCGGGACAGCGGAGGGATAAGTATACTAATCTCTTCCCTTACAGGATTGCGGCGGGGGGGGGCCTGTATATAGATGGGGGCACTGTATACTGTATACATTGTATACAGTATACAGTGACTCGCGTATAAGCCGAGGGGGTAACTTTTCAGCCCAATTTTTGGGCTGAAAAACTCGGCTTATACGCGAGTATATACGGTATATTAAAAATATATTTTGGTTCTATGTGTTTATTTGCAGTCATTGCAAACTAAGATGCGTCCTGCCCTATATGAGCTGGACATTATATTATGTGTGTATAGCTTCCCATTGCTCAGTGTTCTCTATTGGGACCCAGGGCCTGCTCAGTCCTTATCATATCTACGTCACTGTCATCTGGTAAGGTTTCTAATACTGCTAGGTAGGGACCACACCGATGGTGTCACCACGTAGTGGGATGGCTTATGCATTTTTTTTATCAAAATAATGTCTCCAAGTACCCTATTTTTACTTTTATGCACTATGCATTTTATGTATTCGTTTATTTTAGGGTATTTGCTCATATCTTTTTCTTGTTTTTACTATTTTGAGGTCCGTGTGAACATGCATCTACTGCATGGTTACATTTCAGTTCCAGTTCAGGTCTTAGTTATTTGTGTTTATTTGCAGTCATTGCAAACTAAGATGTGGCTTGACTTATATGAGCTGGACATTATATTATGTGTATAGCTTCCCATTGCTTGGTGTTCTCTATTGGGACCCAGGGCCTGCTCAGTCCTTATCATATCTACATCATTGACATCTGGTAAGGTGTTTAATACTGCTAGGTAGGGACCATCCCAATGGGGTCGCTTTGTCATTGGTGGGATGGCTTACACATTTTTTTTTATCAAAATAATGTCACCAAGTACCCTATTTTTACTTTTATTCACTATGCATTTTATATATTCATTTTTGGGGGGTATTTTCTCATATCTTTTTCTTGTTTTTGAAAAATACATTATATGTTGTTTGTGTTCTTACATAACCATCAATAGCATCCTACAACTATGAGATATGTGTATTATTAATATGTGTCTAGTACCACTTTTCAATTCACTTTATATGTGTGCCTAAATATTTTGCACTTACTGCATTTTATGTTAATGTTAGATTAATATAAAGAGATGTGGATTGTTTCATCTTATCATATGACACAGGGCACTGAGGGTCCTGCTCTTGAGAGTCAATCACAATTAATGCCACTGATTCTACATTCTGCCTGAGAAGTCTTTTCAGCCTCCATTTCAACTTAAGTACCTGTGAGAACTACACTAGTTATACAATAGCAAAAATATATTAAAAATACATAATGTAACTTGTCTTAATATACTTTTCAAGTCTAAATATATGCCAGACCAAAAGAAACATATTTACATAAAAAGCAGACAAGGTCAAATAACAAAGAAAGCCCTTAATTAGTTGTAATCAACTTTAATTTGCATACCGTATATAATTCCTAAATGATTGTTAATAATAACTTTATATAATGGACTTCCAATTTTCATGAAAATGGCACATTTTGATAAGCAGACACAGAACCCTAGTACTAATAAGGTTTAATTTGCATACATTAGTCTGATTATCCAAACAAAAGGATTACAGTATTACTTCTCCGTACCTTTATGTCCTTATTATGCACACTGATTAACCTCACAAAAGCTAGCTCTTATTAACAAACAATGGCCATGGTTGAAAGAAATTCTTCCGCAGTGGAATAGGTATATTGAACATTATTTTCTGCATTTGAAAAATGTTTAATTTCAAAGTGTCTGTCAAAATGTAAAAAAAAATAATGTTCTATTATTTCAGTTTCGACAATAATGGATTTTCTGAGATTTTTTGACATCTTTACCAGTTATTATTTTGATTTTGATTTTTATTCAAGGGGTAGAGATTATTTGCATTTTTTAGCCTATGAACTACTTTAAACTTATGTTACGTACATTGGGCTATATAATGATTTTAGTAGCTTCTCTTCATGTTGCATTCTTTGTTACACTGTATTATTAGTATAGTTAGACGCCTTGGTTCAAAGTAGAATGAGGTGTCTAACAAGGTTGTATCCTATCATCACTTTTTTTCAATTTATATGGTGAAGGTATGTTCAGAAAGGGTGGTCTTGCTAAAAAAGAAGGAATCAAAAATGCTGAATGTGAAGACACGGGGGTCAGTGGGTGCTCTCGTCCGCTGGCCCGGCCGTCTTTAGAAAGAAAGCATGGACCAGGGCTTATCCCAACTGAAGAACCGAGCTCCTTACCTGTGGGCGGAAAACTACTCAGACAACACAGGGTTGAGGGAACCACAATATTAACACTTTATTGGATCCCCAAACAGTTAATGGCACATAACACATAACCAGCAAAATACAGAATATTTCAGGCAACAGAATTTCACCCTTCCACTGGGTCACCAGGAATTAAAAGGTTCTACAGTAGCCAGGTGAACTAAAATGTCCCAACCTGGATATCTTTCTTAAGTGATCTCTGGTGCTTCTCTAGTTGTGGCCGCGGTCCCTAGAGCAATGTCCATGTAATCATATATTCCAGGTTCTGATTCCCCTTGGTCAGCGCCGGAGCACCTAGGCCTCCTAGATTGGTACAATGTAGCTTAACAACTCCTGGTCAATGAACAATCCTCCTTATATTTGTGGTGCCCCTGCGGTCTGGTTGCCACAAGGGGTTTTGCACCCACTCCACGGGTGAGGTATTCCTGTTCTCAGGAAAACATGATGGTAAGTCCAGGCACCTCACAAACACCCAACACACCCGGTCCCAGGGACAGTGGGCGGGCCTGATAAAGGGAGTGCTCAGCAAGGGGATGGAGGGAAGAATGGTGGAGGGTGGGAAGTTAGTGTAGTAGTCAGTTGGAGAAGGAGGAGTGAAGATCCGGAGGACTTGAGCAGTGAGGAGCTCGTCCTGGGTCCCAGAACAATGGACTGCAAGGGAGACAGAGGGATCCCTAGGGGCATGGGCATAGAGCAATCCACCAGTGCGCCTGAATCTGAAATAAATGGAGGGGCTGGTTGGGTGTCAAAAGACCAGCCCTGAAGGTGGCGAGGAGACTCCATGCTCCAACCATGGAACTGGAGGCCACTAGATGTAGAGGAGCCAGGTCTCGACACCTGTGACTCCCATGAAGCATCAAAGCCCAGTTCAGAGTACCCTACGGCCCTGGAGCGCGTCATATACCCCTGAGCTATCAATTCAGACTATTCGAGGACTTCACGATTGGTGGACTAAGATGGTGCTCTCATTGGCTATATTTCAATCAGCTTGGATATTGTTCATCTAAATGATGTGAACAGAATGGTACTACAGCTAGTTACATTTAGGCTGCCCTCCTCATCGTCAAACAATAGTGGCTGAGGTAATTTACATAGAATCAGCAATGCACATCTTTGGACAATAGAAGGCTTGCATACTTAATTGTATCTGACCTTCTCTGATAAAGGGGTGAGAAGGTCAAGTAAATTCCATGAAAGTACCAAGATGCAATCTTGAAGAATGGGGCTCCAAACTGACTGGCAAGAACAATAAATTAACAAACATGACATAGCAAGAACAAGGTCACTATGTCTGGCCTTTTTAAGAAGCTTAACCCCTGCCATACATTGACAAAGTCCATGTTGTCACACTGGACATGTCATCAACAATCTTAAGTATGCAGATGACACAAAATTGATAGCTTCAAGTGTAAATGGAATTAATGACTCATAACGGGATGTCAAGATAGTAAGCTCAAACATGGGAATCCTACTCAATACAAAGAGGGCATAGATAATTGACTACTGCCATGTACGACCGGGACACTTTTGAGATGGATGGCGACAAACTAGAAGTTGTAAAGGACTTCAACCTACTCAGATCAATGATCACTCAAGATGCAACAACACCAGAAGTCAATAGGAGAATAGCTATGGACAAAACAACAATGAAGTCTCTGAACAAGGTTTTCAAATCAGAGGAACATTTCACTGGTGATGAAGACATGAGTCGTATATGCTCTGTTTTTTCTTTGGTAAATATTGTATGGATGTGAAACCTTGACAATAAAGAAAGAAGATGGGAGAAGAATCAATGCCTTCAAAATGTGGTGCTGGATACGAAAGTTATCAATACCATGGATAGCAAAAAACAAACAAATTAATTTTGGAACAAATCAAGCCAGACATGCCACTCTAAACAAGGATTACCAAACTACGACTTGCCTACTTTGGGTACATCATACAAAAAGAGTGAGAACTGCAGAAGGACTTCATGGTTGGGAGAAGGAACAAGTAGATGACGAAGACCAGCAACTTGATGGCTTTATTCTTTAAAAAAAAATGGCAGAGAAGACCCTGGTGGACCTGTCTAAGCTTGCTCAAGATCGATCTTCCTACAGAGTGTTCATCCATCACATCACCATGGCTCAAAATCAAGCTGAAGTTCATTAAATAAATAATAAATAAATACAGTAGGAGCTGTCAATCACTCTTTGTGACTAGATGAAATAGAACTCACAAGCTTTCTCTTTAAGTCCTGACAAAATGATTTACCAGCTCTCCCAACGTGTCGGTTTTAGTAAATACTTACATTTCCTCTGCCTTGTGCACTTTTACTTTTTTCTCCATTGAAATGTATGACTTAATTAAGAACTAGAATAAGATGTTTTCTTTGTCAAAAGGGTGTGTCCCTTTACAGTCTGGCAGTGCAGGGCTGATTTGACATTTTGCACAGTTGTATTGGCATAACCTACTGTTGAGAATTATAGAAATGCCCACTTGTCAGTTTATTGATAAAATTCAAGAAAGCATAATGGGAATGGCAAAATGCTAAACTCTAATATGGGATTCTCTAAACTACATAATAATGGAAAATACAATATCAACTAAAATAGACATATAAGCATCAATATTGAGTATCTCAACAAAATATGCAAATTTCCTCTTCAGAGAGGAAGAGGTCTTTAACTGTAGTGCCACCTATTTGCTGTAGAGTCAATATTGACCCTTTAACAAGCTTTGTCATACAACATAGGATAATAATCAAACCAGAAACTCAATTTGTTGACATGGTGTTTCGGGGTATTGCCCCTCATCAGTGCAAAGTAGGTTTGACTCCAAAAATCAGTAACATGTTGTGTTGTTTGTACAGGATAATGGAATATTGGTTCATACACTGAAACGCAGAATGTTAATTATGTAAATTTTCAGGCTCCATATCTCACCACCCACTACAGCTTTGAGCCTAAAACCACATTCATTTTATAGACAACCATCTTGGCTATCTCATACATATATTTGACTTGTAACTATTCAGCATATGATTAATTATGCAGATTATTGTCATGTTACTCTATTGTTACTGTTTTACTCCAGGTGTTTTACTAATCTTTTTCTTCCTGTATACTACAAATTACAGCCTGTTCTCATTTTAAAGAATAGCTCGGTGTGTTATTAGGTTGATTATCAAGTGAAAGGTCAATGGTTTAAAACAAGAAGCAGCCAAAAAGAAGATTTGCCAAGAAAAGAGAAACATCATCATCTAGCTCCTCAATAGCAGTCTCATTGATCAGGGATTCCATAATTTATGTGCCTTAAATACATTCTATTAACCTCCGTCCAGCTGAGGTCAAGAAGTGGAAGTACATAGGTGTGGCTTGTAACTTCTAAAAGACAGATATTGCCTTTAATCATTGTTCAATTCTGAGAAACATAGCTTGCTTCAGGAATGTATCATTTCCAAATAGAGAGTTATTATTATTATTTATTTATATAGCGCCATTGGTTCCATGGCGCTTTACATAAGAAGTGGGGGTAACAAGGACAGGTACAGTACACACAAACAATCAAGGTTTGCTGATACACAACGGGAGAGGACCCTGTCCACTAGGGCTCCCAGTCTACAGGGGTGGGAGAGGAGACAATAGAAGGGGAAGCTCCAAGCGTGCGGTGGTGCAGCGCTGGGTCTTATCATAGGTTGTAGGCTTGTTGCAATAGATGAGTTTTCAGGTTCTTTTTGAAACTCTTAAGGGTAGGCGAGTGTCTGACGTGCTGGAGGAGAGAGTTCCAGAGTATGGTGGAGGTGCGGGAGAAGTCTTGTATGCGGTTGTGGGAGGATGAGATAAGGGGGGAGGAGAGGAGGCGTTCTTGTGAGGAGCGCAGGTTGCGTGCGGGTAGGTATCGGGAGACCATGTCGGAGATGTAGGGGGGGACAGGTTGTGGATGGTTTTGTAAGTCAGGGTTAGGATTTTAAATTGAGATTTTGGGGGATGGGGAGCCAGTGAAGGGCCTGGCGGAGGGGAGAGACAGGGGAATAGCGAGGAGGCAGATGGATTAGACAGGGAGCTGAGTTTAGGATAGAGCGGATGGGTGCAAGGGAGGAAGCAGGGAGACTGGTGAGCAGTAGGTTGCAGTAGTCTAGGCGGGTGATGATGAGGGCGTGAACAAGAGTTTTGGCAGTGTCATGATTAAGGAATGAGTGGATCCGGGAAATGTTCTTGAGCTGGAGTCGGCAGGAGGTGGCGAGGGTTTGGATGTGGGGCTTGAAGGAGAGGGAGGAGTCAAGAGTGACCCCGAGGCACTTGGCGTGGGGGACTGGGGAGAGGGAGCAGTCGTTGACTAGGATTGACAGGTCTGATAGAGAGGGAGGGCGGCTGGGGGGGAAGACGATGAACTCTGTTTTGTCCATGTTCAGCTTGAGGAAGTGAGCAGAGAAGAAAGATGAGATGGCGGTCAGGCATTGGGGGATTTTAGACAGAAGGTAGGTGATATCAGGACCAGAGAGGTAAATCTGGATGTCGTCAGCGTAGAGATGGTACTGGAGGCCATGGGACTCAATGAGTTGACCTAGGCCAAGGGTGTAAATGGAGAAGAGTAGCGGTCCCAGAACCGATCCCTGAGGGACGCCGACAGTAAGGGGGTAGGACGAGGAAAAGGTGTAGGAGTGGGTGACGCTGAAGGTGCGGTCCGTAAGGTATGAGGAGATCCAGGAGAGGGCGAGATCGGTGATGCCAAGGGATTCTAGGATTTGAAGTAGGAGGGAGTGGTCAACCGTGTAAAAAGCGGCAGATAGGTCGAGGAGGAGGAGGACGGAGTAGTGCTGTTCACTCTTCGCGGTTAGTACGGTAGGTCGTTGGTGACTTTATTTAGGGCTGTTTCAGTGGAGTGGTGAGGTCGGAAACCAGATTGTAGGCAGTCGAAAAGGGAGCAGGAGGATAGGTAGGAGGACAGTTCAGAATGGACGTGTTGTTCAAGTAGTTTGGAATGCGAAAGGGAGAAGAGATATGGGGTGGTCGTTAGCGACAGATGATGGGTCGAGGGAGGGTTTTTTGAGGATGGGTGAGATCAAGGCGTTTGAAGAATGAGGGAAAGATGCCGGTAGTGAGTGACAGGTTGAAGAGGTGGGTTAGGGCAGGGATGAGGACTGCGGTGAGGTTTGGGATGAGGTGGACGCGGAGTGGGTCGAGGGCGCAGGTGGTAAGGTGAGTTCGTGACAGGAGGGGGGAGAGCTGGGCTTCAGTCACATTGGAGAAGCTTCCTTTGGTCAGGTAATGGGGCTGGGTCAGGGGGACGTTGGGCCAAAGCTTTCTCTAATTTTATCAATCTTTTGTTTGCAGAAGGTGGCGAAGTCATCGGCGGAGATGGAGGGGAAGGAGGAGGTAGTTGAAGGTTTTGAATAGTTGCTTGGGGTTTTGGGACAGTGTGTTGATTAAAGAAGAGAAATAGGAGTTCCCCTCCATGAAGATCTGCGCCATTCCTGGAACAACAGGTCTAGTCATTTTCTTTTTACTGATTTTATTTTATATGATTGTATATACTTTATTGTTTTGTCCCCTTTTGTAATATCTTTTCTATATTTTTATAAATAGTGCCTACTTATCAGGTTAATTATATCAAATTTAATAGTTGCATTCCTCTTGCTCCATAAACCGCATCCCTGAAGCATTATGAAGCCAAATGTTACCAGTAATGAGTGTCCAATAAACCTATATAAATGATTGGAGGTGACAGCTGGTTTTCTTTTTGTTATTGTTGAGCTTTACAGTGACGTACCAAAGTATATATACATACCCATGTGTTAGAATTGAGTGTGTATATATTGTATGTTCACTGTGAAAGTGCACAATAATTGGCCTAGTAGTGAAAACAGCCATCCCATCATCCATCAATTCTTAGTCAACTGCATACTGATCTGAAAATTGGAGGCAGCAGAATGCTGTTTGTGACAGACTGGTGGGATCTCTGCATTATACCCTGTCTGTTTCTCTGACAACCACATGTTCGGTATTCTGCGTATTAATATTAATTTGCTTTTCCAACTTGGCAATATCTGGGGATAGTTTCATCAACCCTACCCTTCAGTAATAGAGGCCACATCCCTATGCTTACCATATTTTATTATGAAAATGTCATATGGACTGAGTAGAGGAATGTACCCTCTCGCAACGGAAGTACCCTCACCGGCGCTAGCGATGTTGCTCAGTGTGACATGTAGCAGCGACCAGGCCCACGCTCTGAGATCGCTGATCGTCGCGATCAGTAAGGTACCGTCACACTTGGCGATGCTCCAGTGATCCCAACAACGATACGACCTGTAGGTATCGCTGGAGAGTCGCCAAGTGTGACGGTACCTTACTGATCGCTGGTGAGGTGTCACATGTGCAGATATATTGAAAAAAGCCACGTTGCTGATTGGTCGCGGGCGCCCGGTATTGCCATCGCGATATTGGCGTGGAATTTAACCCCCACTCACAGCGCAAGCAATAACATTTAATGATAATGTATATATTTTACCCGGAAAATCCAGTGTTTTCATTACATTATTCTTAAATCTTTATTAATAAACTACATAGATATTCTAGAGTACCCGATCATTAGAATCGGGCCAACATCTAGTAATATATAATTAGAGATGAGCGAACCTTTTGATGTTCAGGTTCGGCTCTGTTTGACGAACAGGCATATGATTGCCAAATTATTTGACAAACAGCTCATCAAACTTCTGAACCCAATTCAATGGCAATGGCAAAATCAAGGGCACAGAAAACACTTTCAAAGAGGCCTAAAAGCTGCCATACACAGCTCAAACCTTTTTACAGTGGGGTCCTGCTGTTTTGGCACAGACATTATCTCTCTAAAGTGTTATTTGCCAACCTTCAGTGCAGCTACTGCTGCAAGCAGTTACCATGCTTACAGGTTGGCTCATGAACGTCACTGCCTCCCCCTCTTGATTGTTTAAAATCAGACTAAGCCCCACCCACCCTCTCTGCCGACGTCTGTGATTGGTTGCCAACTGGCAACCAAACTAACATAAAATTTCTTGAAAAATAAATAAATAAATAATTGAAAAAATGGGCAGGTGCTTTGCCATATTTTTGATTGGCAGCCAAGGGAACCCAGGCAGCTAGGGTCTGGAATTCTGAGCATAGTGAGGCCCAAGCGTTCTGGGACCCCACACTCAAAATTGCAGCCAGCAGCCGCCCCAGAATTGGCATGAGAAATGCCAACTGGCAGTTACCATGCTCTTCCAGTTGCCCTGGTGATGGTGGCAGACTGGGTAATAAGATGTTAATGCCAACCCAAGATTCATAATGTCAGGCCAATAATAGACCCGCCCATTATGAACCATTATGAAATGAGTAAATATACTTCATAAAAAACACCCTGGAGTCAGGCCAGAATCACAATGATATTGCTCTTTATTTTATAAAAAAATTTGTATACAATTGCCGTAATTAAGGCGATGCCAAACTGGCACACAAGACAGGTGATCACATGATATTTACACTTTCATATACAAGTTAATCACTTACTAAAATGCCTGACAGTATAAGGTAAACCCGCACATAGCCAAATAACTGGATACTGTCACAGGCAAACATAAGGAAATGAAAGACAAATGTCAAAGAGGGTGGTCCCTCCTTGAAGAAGCCTTTGCGAAATGCGTAGGGGGCGGCCACAGACAGGTAACACTTGGAAACATGATCTATGACTTGACATTTGGTTGGAGGGCCTTATATTTTTTAAAACGTTTTTTTTGAAACCTCTGAAATGAGTAAATAGTAAATAATACACCACACTGTAAAAAATAATTTCTTTGCAAAAAGAACACTAT
Source organism: Allobates femoralis (assembly GCA_033576535.1). Classification (NCBI taxonomy): domain Eukaryota; kingdom Metazoa; phylum Chordata; class Amphibia; order Anura; family Aromobatidae; genus Allobates; species Allobates femoralis. The sequence continues at coordinate 144,565,944 of JARQOC010000002.1, forward strand.
CACAATCCTTATTTCCACCTTTATTACTCACACAGAAACCATCCATAATCCTCTGAGATGTCCTAACAAGTAAGGACCAGAAACTGGGTGATTTTCAACTACCGCTGTGAGTGGGGTGAAGTCACAGTCAATATTCGTGTTGAATTTGAAATTGGCAAATATGTTTGGAAAAAGTTTGCTCATCTCTACATATAATATAATATAAATTTATTTATATGGTGAAATTGTTTGATATTTTTTATCATTTTTAAATTTATACCGGAGTAGCTTGTTTAGGATTATCATTTTTGTGTGAAATCTGGTATACAGTATATTATAATTTTTTTTATTGATTTTATTTTCCTTCTTTTTATTGGGTATATTCTGTGTCACTATTCACTCTGCACAATTGCACTTGAAGCACAATACTGTAGGAAGGCTGTAAGGCCCCTTTCACATCAGCTTTTTTTTAAAATCGCGGTAGATGCGGTGAAAAAACCACATCTGCCGCGATTACCGCATAACCGCGACACTTGCGGCACAGTTGCGGCAAGCCCCATACAATGTCTATGGGGCTTGCGGTAAGTGTGCGGCAAGTGCGGTTTCGGCACTTGCGGCAGGTGCGGCCGCAAAAGAAAACCGCGGTCAGCCGCGTTTTTTTTGCGGTCGCACCTGCCGCAAGTGCCGATACCGCACTTGCCGCACATGCCACAAGCCCGCATAGACATTCTATGGGGCTTGCCGCAATTGTGCCGCAAGTGTCGCGGTTATGCGGTAATCGCGGCAGATGCGTTTTTTTCACCGCATCTGCCGCGATTTCAAAAAACCGCTGATGTGAAAGGGGCCTAAGAGACACCTTACTGTATGAGGAGTTGTGTTGTTTTTATACTTTGTGGGGGTGCGAAGGAGCATCATAGTGCATGGTGGACTGTGATGGTCATAATAATGTGTGGGGAAAGCCAGTGGGGGGTAATCATACTGTGTGATGAATTGTCACATGAAGGCTGCTCTGCAGTCTCTGTGAATTGCTCTGCAATAGTTACATGGAGTTTATTTCCTTTAGTCTATTAAGGGTTAACTTCTGTGGTTCTACAGGTGAGCTGCTGCTGTGTGTGTGTCAGGTGACACATTTCTCCAATCCCCAAGAATTACCATTACCCATCAGCTGGTGTCAGTGAAAGAGTTCATTTTCTGCAAAGACAGTGTGATGTGTAGACGCCATGTGCTGTTCTGCTGAAGCCTAGCTTTGTAGGTTCATGGAGATTGCCATCTGTCTGGAGTTGTTTTGCTTATACCGGTCCTTGGGTGGAAATGATGGGATTATAGCCTAAGGCTGGTCACTAGCAGGGCAAGGGAAGCTGCCCAGACTTCCTCACGTTTAGAGATACAGTATTTCTGGGAACAGGGTCATCTAGGCACCCCCAGTCTAAGGGACAGACTAGTCCCCCTGATCGCCTTTTGCCTATCATTAACATCCTGCTTCCTAACCCCTTTGTCCGTTACTATCACCCGAGATTGGGTCCATAATATTTATGGAGGATCATTCTGTATGGGGAACTCCATTTTATTGGGACCCTGGGGAGCTATCATATTCTGTGTGGGACTGTAGGGACAAAAAACTATGTAATGGGGCTACTACAGGGCCCTCATACGGTGAGTGTGAAATGTAGGTGCTATCATACGAAATGGAAACTTTCATAGTCATTGTACTCTATAGACGGCTGTCAGATCAATCCATCTTTTGAGACCATCATACTACATTGGAACGTATTTCAGCCTTGCTCAATTAGTGTATAACACATACAAAAAAAATGTTAAATAGCCATTAGAACATACAATGTGATCAAATAATCACATTTGTATGCACACCTTACTCCATGAGGATCTTAAAATACCTAAATAACAGCTCTAACTGCTGGAACTGGAAACTGCAATCCTACATATCTATGTGATCTATGAAGATCCTATCATCAAATTTTTAATTTTTCATACCTACATATTCCTTCATTTAAAAAAATCCTAATAATTTATGTATTTTTGTAATGCACAGTTATCTCCTGCCGAGCATGGGGCGGGTTCACCCCGTAAACCATCTCCATACACCTGATTCCAACTTGCACCATACATACATGTTGTGAAGGGGTTACAGGGGAATTGCAGTGGGCAAGAACACAAAAGAGTTTCATTGGGGGCACTATTTCTGTTTAAGAGCAGCAGTATATTCCTCTTCTTGTGTTTAAAAGTTGGGAAGTATGACCTTTTGCAAATGTGCGTTTGTGCTATGACCCTTTCTACTGCCAATACGACAAATATTTTTTTTTTTCAAGGTCGGACCTGATACGATATCTTTCTATTGGACCACATGATTACCATCCAGGTTTCTGATCATCAAGAATTTATTATTTTTAACCCTGTAGACTTGCTATAGTCTAAGGGAAGAAACATCCTAGTGACCAAAATCTCTTCACTATGATTATCACTATTTAACACATAAGCTTATATAGTGACAACTTTATTAAACTTTATGGTTTTAGTTTTTTAATGATAACTTTGTTCCAATATTGTAAAAAAGATCAATTTTAAAGAACTTGACCAATCTAAAATAAACATAGAAATAGCAGTTATTTGATTGTCTAATAATAACAATAATTCCACCCAGTATTCAATGTATGATGAAACGACTAAATATGGAAACTTGCAGACAATATACTCAACAGTACTAAGCATGATCCTCAGCATTAGACAGTGGCAATTAGAAGCATGTCTGACAGTGTAACTATCACTATACACGAGATGCGCTCAACCAAAGCCTATTTTTACCTCGGTGGGGCATTTTTAGACATAACAGTCTAGTGATAACCAAGGTGATAAGTTAATACTAAACCTCCACTGATCATCTTGTAGACATATAATTAGTAAATATTGTTTCTGACACAAAAGTAAAGGGTTGTGAAAATTCTATCACCGTTAGAGATACTTTCATTTGACTTGTCTTTAACTTGTCACATATTAATACATGCCCAGGTGACACAAGCTCTAAATATTTAGAGCACATATCACTAAGCTACAATCTGTAAGGTGTACAAATGATGAAATGATTATAATGTGCAGCCACAAAATAATGGCTTCTTATATATTAACTAAAGTGTTTCATACACAACTCTACGGTACTCACATAGGAGAAAGTAGTCCACCATGCACTTTAATTAATAAAAGTCCAAACATTGGGACCAGGTATAAAAGACACGATCAACTGATTGAATCCTAAACGTCATCCTTTGGTCCAGGGGTGTACCGCCCATAGCGCAGACCATGCAGCCAATATGTGGCTGTGAGCTGGGGTGTTGAGTACCAGTGCTGCCCACAGTCTCTAAATTCACTTACAGTCTGCAAAAACCTGTTGTATTCCTGCTGGCTGTAGTGTCCGGCAGGAAAATACACCGTTTGTGTCTGAGTTGGCTTCAGAGCTAAGGTAGCACCGGCTGGCAGGCCGACCTAACCGGATATAAGAAGTGGTAAAAGTTGTGGATGAGGTGCAGGCTCAGCCTGTTTCAAAAAGCAAAGTCCAGACCTCAGGTATCATAGAAAAACTCACTTTTACTGAACCAGTTCATGATGACGATGATGGTTACATCTCTCCACAGTTATTTAATATACAGAGTTAACAGCCCCTTATAGTGTGATGAACCCAGCTCTTTTCTGTCAATGTGTACTTGCTCTCATCACTCCCGCTGGTAACATCACTATACGAAAAACTAAAACTTTTCCTCTCAGCCTGGACCTTGGCTTCCATGGCACCTCAGGCTTGCAGGAAAAGTAGATTCAGTAGGACCAGGGAATGGGAATAAGCTCCCCCCTCCTTCTCAGAAGATCCAGTCAGGTGCTTCAGCTGGCGGCTGGCCACCGCCCAAGTCAGGAATATAATGAGGAAAAGATGGCACCTTTTTCCGATGAAAAATGTTTTACTTTATTTTGTAAAGTATTGTCCTTATATATTGTGTGTTATGTTAGTGCCTCTTTGTCATTGATAAAGATTTTTTTAATCGAAACGCGTCTCACGGGGCATGTCTTAGCCACCTAGATGCATTTTAATTTTCATGTTGTGATTTTCAAAATAAAGTAAAACATTTTTCATCGGAAAAAGGTACCAGTTCTTCCTCATTATATTCCTTCTTGCAGGAAAAGTACAGTGGGTACAGAAAGTATCCAGACCACTTTAAATTTTTCACTCTTTGTTTCATTGCAGCCATTTGATAAATTCAAAAAAGTTCATTTTTTTGTCATTAATGTACACTCTGCACCCCAACTTGGCTGAAAGAAAACAGAAGTGCACTGAGATACAGGCTGATTTTCTGCTAAGGGAAAAAAACAAACAAAAAAAACCTCTTTATATCTGATTTTCTAGCGAGTGTGACTGCGAGCTACGTGTGACAGAGCAAGTGCGACAGAAGTAAGTGTGTGACTTGTGATTCAGTGAGGAGGTGTTTACGAATCCTGCAAGAAATACCTGTGTGAATTGCTGACTGTTTTTTTTTTTACCTTTTTAATTTTATTGGGCTTTCTTAACTTTCCTTTCTCTCTACAAGTTTATAGACTCTTATTTTACTACCTGTAAGTTAAAGGGTTAACTACTTTGCACTTAAAACCTGTGGTGTAGCTATACTTACAAGGGGTTAATTAAGGGTGGGGGTGCATAATTAAGGGTTTATAAGAAGCAGCTGGTTGGGGCTTCCAGTCCTTTGGAAGTGCACTGAGATACAGGCTGATTTTCTGCTAAGGGAAAAAAAAAAAAAAACCTCTTTATATCTGATTTTCTAGCGAGTGTGACCGCGAGCTACGTGTGACAGAGCAAGTGCGACAGAAGTAAGTGTGTGACTTGTGATTCAGTGACTTTGGATTCAGGGAGTTTGGAAGGGAGGACTTACTGAATTGCTGGTTGTATTTAATTAATACTTTGCATTTCTTTTTACTTATCATTCTGTCTGGTGCAATCCCCATTAGGAAATGAGCTCCATGATTGGCAATGCCATCCAGTGTACATCTTGCCACATGTATGCATTCCTTGACCAGCCGATCGAGGGTGCATACTGCTGTGTGAGATGTGAGTACGTTGTGCATTTGGAAGCCCAGATCTAAATGAACGACTGACAACGCTGAGATCCATAGACAATATGGAAAGGAGTCTGCTGCTCACTGAACAGCTGCTCAATGGGATAGATGTGGGGGAGGATGGTAGTATGGAGCTGCAGGACCGTGAGGTAGCCAGCTGGGTGACAGTTAGAAGGCGGGGTAGAGGGAAGGGTGCCAGGGAGGCTAGCCCTGATCTGGCACACCCCAATAAATTTGCTATGTTGGCAGATGAGGGGGGTGTGAGTTCAGGGATAGCACTGCTGCAGCAGGGCATGACCTCTCAAAGCCAGAGGAGTGTCTGCTCCAGTAAGGGGGAAAACAGGAGAGAAGGGCAGGCCAGACAGGTGCTGGTAGTGGGGGACTCAATTATTAGGGGAATAGATAGGGCAATCTGTCACAAAGACAGGGATCGTCGAACAGTGTGCTGCCTACCTGGCGCTCGAGTCCGGCACATCGCTGACCGGGTTGACAGATTACTGGGAGGGGCTGGTGAGGACCCAGCGGTCATGGTGCACATTGGCACAAATGACAAAGTTAGAGGTAGGTGGAAGGTCCTTAAAGATGATTTCAGGGAATTAGGCTGCAAGCTTAAGGCAAGGACCTCCAAGGTAGTATTCTCTGAAATACTGCCTGTACCACGTGCCACACCAGAGAGGCAACGGGAGATTAGGGAGATAAATAAGTGGCTCAGGAATTGGTGTAGGAAGGAGGGGTTTGGGTTCCTGGAGAACTGGGCCGACTTCTCTGTTGGCTACAGGTTCTATGCTAGGGATGGGCTGCACCTCAATGGGGAGGGTGCAGCTGTGCTGGGGGAGAAAATGGCTAGAAGGTTGGAGGAGTGTTTAAACTAGGGATTGGGGGGGAGGGTATTCATTGTATAGGAGGGGAAGATAGTGTAAACAGTAACCTGGGCACAAGTAATAAAATTGGGGGTGGCATGGGGGGTGGGGTTAGAACAGTCAATCTAGTAGGAAGGAAGAGAGGTAAAGAGAGATACATAAAGTGCATGTACACTAATGCCAGAAGCCACACCAACAAAATGGAGGAATTAGAATTGATTTTGTTGGAAAATAATTATGACATGGTAGGGATTTCGGAGACTTGGCTGGACGAGAGCCATGACTGGGCTGTTAATTTACAGAGCTATAGTCTGTTCAGAAATGACCGCACAAATAGACGTGGAGGAGGTGTATGTTTATACGTAAAATCATCCTTAAAACCCATCCTGCGAGATAATATAGGTGAATCTAAAGGAAATGTAGAGTCCCTGTGGGTGGAGATAAGGGGAGGGGGAAAAAATAATAAATTACTGATAGGGGTTTGTTATAAGTCTCCAACAATAATGAAAGTGGAGGAGAATATCCTCATAAAGCAAATAGATGAAGCAGCGACTCAGGGAGAAGTCATTATTATGGGGGACTTCAACTACCCTGAAATACATTGGGGATCAGAAACCTGCAGTTCCAGCAAAGGTAATAAGTTTTTGAAAACTATGAGAGACAATTACCTTTCACAACTGGTTCAGGACCCAACAAGAAGGGGGGCACTGCTGGACCTAATATTAACCAACAGGCCGGACCGCATATCAAATATACGGGTTGGAGGTCACTTGGGTAACAGTGATCATAACTTAATAAGCTTTCAAGTATCCTTTACTAAGACGTGTACTAGAGGGGCCACAAGGACACTAAACTTCAGGAAGGTAAATTTCCAACGGTTGAGAGATGATCTTAGTGCAATAAACTGGGACGATATCCTGAGACATAAAAGTACACAACACAAATGGGAGATGTTTATTAGCATCCTGAATAGGACCTGTGCACAATATATACCCTATGGGAATAAGCATGCTAGAAATAGGAGGAAACCACTATGGCTAAATAAAGCGGTAAGAAGTGCAATATGTGACAAAAAGAAAGCATTTAGGGAATTAAAGCAAGTAGGTAGTGATGAAGCATTAAATAAATACAGAAAATTAAATAACATTTGTAAAAAGCAAATCAAGGCAGCAAAGATTGAAACAGAGAGACTCATTGCCAGAGAAAGTAAAAAGAATCCCAAAATATTTTTTAACTACATAAATAGTAAGAAACTAAAAAATGATGGTGTTGGACCCTTTAAAAATAGTCTGGGTGAAATGGTGGATGAGGATGAGGAAAAAGCCAATATGCTAAATGACTTTTTTTCAACAGTATTTACACAAGAAAATCCCATGACAGACAATATGTTCAGTGATAACAAAAAGTCTCAATTAAATGTCACCTGCTTAACCCAAGAGGAAGTACGGCATCGTCTAAAAATCACTAAAATTGACAAATCACCGGGCCCGGATGGGATACACCCCAGAGTGCTGCAGGAATTAAGTACTGTCATAGATAGACCATTATTTTTAATATTTAAAGATTGCATAATAACAGGGTCTGTACCACTGGACTGGCGTATAGCAAATGTGGTGCCAATATTCAAAAAGGGGACAAAAACTGAACTTGGAAATTATAGGCCAGTAAGCTTAACCTCTACTGTGGGTAAAATCCTAGAGGGTTTTCTAAGAGATGCTATACTGGAGTATCTGAACAAAAATAACCTCATGACCCATTATCAACATGGTTTTACGAGGGACCGTTCCTGTCAAACTAATCTGATAAGCTTCTATGAAGAAGTAAGTTCTGGACTGGACCAAGGAAATGCAGTGGATGTGGTGTATATGGACTTTTCAAAAGCTTTTGATACGGTGCCACACAAAAGGTTGATACATAAAATGAGGGCAATGGGGATAGGGGAAAATATGTGTAAGTGGGTTAAGAACTGGCTTAGTGATAGGAAACAAAGGGTGGTTATTAATGGAACACACTCAGAATGGGTCACAGTTAACAGTGGGGTACCACAGGGGTCAGTGTTGGGCCCGCTTCTATTTAATATATTTATTAATGACCTTGTAGGGGGCATACAGAGTAGAATCTCAATATTTGCAGATGACACTAAACTCTGCAGGGTAATCAATACAGACGAGGACAATTTTATATTACAGGAGGATTTATGTAAACTAGAAGCTTGGGCTGCTAAATGGCAAATGCGCTTTAATGGGGATAAATGTAAAGTCATGCACTTGGGCAGAGGAAACAAAAGGTATAATTATGTGCTTAATTGTAAAACACTGGGCAAAACTGTCACTGAAAAAGACCTGGGTGTATGGGTAGATGACAAACTCACATTTAGTGGCCAGTGTCAGGCAGCTGCTGCAAAGGCAAATAAAATAATGGGATGCATTAAAAGAGGCATAGATGCTCATGAGGAGAACATAATTTTACCTCTATACAAGTCACTAGTGCGACCACACTTAGAATACTGTGTACAATTCTGGTCTCCGGTGTATAAGAAAGACATAGCTGAACTAGAGCGGGTCCAGAGAAGAGCGACAAAAGTCATTAGAGGACTAAGGGGTCTGCAATACCAAGACAGGTTATTAAACTTGGGGTTATTTAGCTTGGAAAAACGAAGGCTTAGGGGTGATCTTATAATAATGTATAAATATATGAGGGGGCAGTACAGAGGCCTTTCTAATGATCTCTTTACTCTTAGGCCTGAGACTGGGACAAGGGGGCATCCTCTACGTCTGGAGGAAAGAAGGTTTAATCATAATCACAGACGCGGATTCTTTACTGTAAGAGCAGTGAGACTATGGAACTCTCTGCCACATGCTGTTGTAATGAGTGACTCACTACTAACATTTAAGAAGGGCCTGGATGCCTTTCTTGAAAACTATAATATTACCAGTTATATATACTAGATTCTTTGATAGGGCGTTGATCCAGGGAATTAGTCTGATTGCCATATCTGGAGTCAGGAAGGAATTTTTTCCCCCAATGTGGAGCTTAGTGTTGCCACATGGGGGTTTTTTTGCCTTCCTCTGGATCAACATGTTAGGCTATGGGTTGAACTAGATGGACTTAAAGTCTTCCTTCAACCTTAAAAACTATGTTACTATGTAGAAATGTAGATATTTGTGCAAATTCCCAAGACTCATGGCTGTACTAGCTCAAAAGGGTGCTTCTACTCAATACTGAGCAAAGGGTCAGAATACTTATGGCCATATGATATTTCAGTTTTCTTTTTTAATAAATTTGCAAAAACTTCTACAGTTCTGTATTTTCAGTCAAGATGGGGTGCAGAGTGTATATTAATGAGAAAAAAATTAACTTTTTTTGAATTTATCAAATGGCTGCAATGAAACAAAGAGTGGAAAAATTTAAAGGGGTCTGAATACTTTCCATACCCACTGTACCTCAGCTCTCTTCCCACTGCTGGCAACTCAGGATTGTATCAAGACATGCATAATTGATGTTGTCAGGCAATTGGACCACTTCTTGGACCATGCAGGACACTGTGTCTCATATGGCGGCACAGATTCCGCCAGAGTCCAAACAGTGACCACAGCGAAGGCACTAACTGCGACCACAGCAAAGGCAGGGTTGCATCTCCTGGGCTCAGTAGTTCTCCTATAGGAGCTACTACCCACCAGACTTCACATTAGCCCTTACATTAATTACATATGTTTGTGTAAAAATGGCTGAAGAGCTGTTTTTTAACTCCATCAGAGTTCACAGCTTGCGAGGCCATCTCTTCTACACTTATGTGATGCCAATTCACATAATAATAGCATATAGCCATTATATGCTTCACACACACACACATGTTCTTATAGGTGTGTTCATGTTCACACTCAAGAAACACAATACTATGGATATTGCTTCTGAAAATGTGCAATCACTATTTCATGTCATTTCATACGTTTACTGTACAAATTTTTGACATGTTCACAATTGTTTTTTTATATGTATAATGCATATTGAAGTTGTCCTGGCATTGCTCACTAGCCTTATTCATCAGTATTCCAAATGAATTGATGAATTGGTGTCCTGAATAAAATTATTTGTTTTAATCATCATGTATCTTACAAATATAGTATCTGAGGCTTCAATAATCCCTGCACCTAGTACTCGCACAACTCACTTGTTACCTTGTGGCATGGGGAATTGGATTTGTGAGTGATGTTACTTTTGCAGCCCCAGATAAATACAAAAAAATCCAGTCAGGCGATGCAATCTTCATTTTTTTTGTCAATTTATTTTTGCATTATGAACAATAAAACATCAAAGGGGACAAGCTTCTAAACACTGGACGTGTTTCGGTAACACACCTTAGTCGTCAGCATACAGAATGAAAATAATCAATACATATATATAGCATTAAAATCCCACCCTCCCCATAATGCATACATGTGGTAATAATTATACAATTAAAGCAAGGTTTGAAGAGAACCTCACAATAAAGCTGCACAAAAGGAAGGCATGTTATAAAACAAAATGAATCACACAAACAAGATTATAGCAACATATGCACTGATATATTAATATTTCTCTTTAGTATTTTATCCAACAACAGTTTCATATGCGCTTTCTTTTACAAGGATGAAAACGGCGATAGAATATATATTAGTATTTACAAATCATCAAACATACATTTTTCCCTCACTGAAAAAAATCCTAACAAAAATATGTCAAATCGGTACGTAGATTTAATCTGGCTGGTTGGCAAATATTTAGACTACTGTATATACTCGTGTATAAGCCGACCCGTGTATAAGCCGACCCCCCTACTTTTGCCCCCAAAACCTGGGAAAACCTATTGACTCGTGTATAAGCTGAGGGTGGACCCTAGCACAGGTATACAGCCCCCAGCAGTGTGGTATACAGGCCCCCCCAGTGGTAGTATACAGCAGCCTCCCCAGTGGCATATACAGGCCCCAGCAGTATATACAGCAGCCCCAGTGGTATACAGCAGCCTCCCCAGTGGTATATACAGACCCCACCAGTATATACAGCAGCCCCAGTGGTATATACAGACCCCACCAGTATATACAGCAGCCCCAGTGGTATACAGGCCCCAGAAGTATATACAGCAGCCCCGGGGGTATACAGCAGCCCCAGCGGTATACAGAAGCCCCAGGGGTATACAGCAGCCCCAGGGGTATACAGCAACCCCAGGGGTATACAGCAGCCTCCCCAGTGGTATATACTGACCCCACCAGTATATACAGCAGCCCCAGTGGTATACAGCAGCCCCCGGGGGTATACAGCAGCCCCAGCGGTATACAGCAGCCCCCAGGGGTATACAGCAGCCTTAGGGGTATACAGCAGCCCCCAAATGCTGGCACTCGCCCCCCCCTCCTTATAAGGCCCCCCTGCTGCTTAACTTACCATCCCTGGTCTTCTGCACAGCGCCGGTCTTCTGTGCTCCGTCCTCCATGCTCCCGTCCTCCCTGCATCCGGGATCCCCGGCCGTCGCAGGATGACGTCATATGCCTGCGACGGCCGGGGATCCCGGATGTAGCCGGACGGGAGCATGGAGGACGGAGTACCGAGGACCAGCGCTGTGCAGAAGACCGGGGATGGTAAGATAAGCAGCGAGGGGGGCCCTTACACAGAGCAGGGGGCGAGTGCCAACATTTGGGGGCCAGATATGCACTGCTTCCCCCTGCCACTGATTGACAGGGGGAAGCAGTGCATATATAATGAGCGGCCCCACGTGACGGGGCCGCTCATACAGCAGCCTCCCCCCGCCTCCTCCAGCCTCCCCAGCCCCGGACACAGCCCCCATCACAGCAGCCTACCATATTGACCCTTGTATAAGCCGAGGGGGAGACTTTTCAGCCCAATTTTTGGGCTGAAAAACTCAGCTTATACACGAGTATATACGGTAAGTATCCACCTAGCTTCTTTCTCCAGCACTGCTCTTTCCATATCTCCGCCTCTTTATAAATGTATTATTCTTTCAATCCCCGACAGGTTTTTTGTATTCCCTCCATGCATCTCCAAAAAATGTCGGGATAGGCTGGACATCTGTCTGCGGCTCGCCCTATTTTCCGGATTTGCCGCAGACAGGTGCTCGCCAATTCTCTTTTTGAATGGTTTCGTTGTACATCCAATATAATCTTTTTACACTCATTACATGTAGCCATATAGACAATATTGTTCGTATTGCAATTAATATATTTTTGTATGTGCCAGATTTTACCCGTAATGTGGTTTCTGAAAGTATCGCTGACTTCCATGTAATTACATAAGCCGCAACGATTACCTCCACATTTATAATTGCCCTTTGTCTCAAGCCATGTCTGTGTGTTTTTAATGCTTTTAAATAAAGATGGAGAAACAATAATGTCAACGTTAATAGCCTTTTTGGGAACATAACGAACACCTTTTGACAGGATTTTGAATAAAATTTGATCCTGATACAGTATCGGCAGTGAATTTCGTATTGCTCTTACAATGTTGTTATAGTCAGAACTAAATGCTGTGGAAAAGGTGAGCATATTTTGATTTTATCCATCTGTTTATACCCGTATATAGTAACGAGTCCCGAGATCTATATGCCACCTTTCTCACAGCACTGTTCAGACATTGCTGTTTATAACCGCGTATACTCAACCTGTCACAAATGTTTTTTTGCTCAGCTTGAAAAGCTTTAGGGGTTGAACAGATTCTCTTGGCCCTAATTAATTCTCCTAAAGGGATATTATTGCTAAAGTGACGTGGATGGCAGCTGTCCGCATGGAGGATTGAATTCCCACTAGTTGGTTTACGGTATAATCTAGATTCTATCTGCCCTGTCACAGTATCACCCAATAATTCCACATCCAAATAAAACGCCTTTTCCCCATGAATTTCATGTGTGAAGTTTAAATTATAGGTTTTATCATGAAGATATTCAATAAAAGATGAAATAGTAGATCCATTACTTTCATGTATGGTAGGCACCTCGACATGATCATTCCAAATAATAAGAACATCGTCCAGGTACCTACCCCACCATATCAGTTGTTTCATAAAAGGATTGTCAGCAGTATGCACAAATTTATGTTCCCAACTCATCATATATATATTTGCAAGGAACGAGGAAAACCCTGCCCTCATTGGGCAACCACATTGCTGCAAAAAATAATCAATATCAAACTTGAAAAAATTTGAAGTTAATAAATGCTCTATACATATAATGATGAATTGTGACATTTCATGAAAGTACATTTTTGACAATTGCAAGGCATATTGAACAGCTTCTATAGCTTGATGATGAGGTATACATGAATAAAGCGATACAACGTCGCATGCAATCCATGTATACCCAATTTTCCATGTCATATACTTCAAACAACCCAATAAATGCTTTAAATCCTGTATAAGACCTATAGATTTTTTCAGCAAAGGCTGTAGTTTCCGGTCAACCCATGTTGACAGCCTTTCGTTCATGCTGCCTATCCCAGCGACTATTGGTCGCATAGGCGGTGAAAATTTAGCCTTGTGAATCTTTGGCATTGCATGAAAAATCGGACAGACAGGTTTATTTACATACAGATATTCGGCCATTTCATCAGAGAGAACGCCTAAAGCGACTCCTTCATCCTATACCCTTTTTAATTTCTCTAAGAAAATCTGCGTAGGGTTATTAGACAATTTTCGGTAGGTGGTGGTGTCAGACAGCATTTCCATCACCTCTCTACAATACAACCCGCTGTCTAACACCACCACCAACCCACCTTTATCTGCAGACCGCACAGTAATATATGGATTATCCTGTAGTTTTTTTAGGGCATGTTTTTCAGCACCACTTAAATTTTGCTGGATTTTAGGTGCTGATTCCAACAAACTACTGATTTCAGTTTCCAAAGCACTTTGGAACTGGTCCATTGCTGGAACTCTAGAATTAAGTGGGTAAAACTGCGGATTAGGTATTTTATTGCCAGGATTAACATCAGAAATTCTCAAAACCAATTCAGTGTCTAAATTGTTAAGTGTGGTCAACATTACCTGATCTCTGGTTTCCAGATGCAGTGGAACAGAATCCTCTGTGGGAGACTATTGTGTTAAAGCATCAGAGGGGACAGTGCTATCACTAATGACGTTTGATGGTCAATGCTCTTATTTATATCCTTTAAAGTTTCAAACAACTGACCCCTACGAGTGGGTACAAATTTTAACCCTTTTGTTAATACACATATCTCTGATTCCGATAAAGTGAAGGCAGACAAATTGATAACAGTCATATTGTCATTATTAGATCGTAGTCCAGTTACCTCCGGTTCCTCAACGGATCTTGTCGGCGGTTTGTAGGATCTTCTCCCCCCCCCTCCTCTTGCCCTGTTTTTTGGGGACTGATTTGGGGTTTGGATATTTCTTTCTCCAGAAGAATAACCCAATCGTGTAGAGACATTAGAAATAGAAGATAACTCACTGCGTTTTGGGGTGGAGAATGGACCACTGCTGGCATCATTCTAAAAAAAATCCCCCCTGATAGCCACTGCTCCGGAGCAATCTGGAAGAGCCAAGGCTGAAGAGCCCGAATTGGCGCAACTAATGAATGCGCCACTTCTGGGGCAGCTGCGCGATAGTATATTAAAGCTAGCACGGGCCAAATTACCATGGACCTTACCTGCCCTGATATTACCGGCCTGCATCTGTCTGCTTTACTTTGGCTGATGATCTAATTAGGGGGAATCCCCTGCTGTTTTTTAAATTATTTATTTATTATGATAAGCCAGGCTAAAAAAAGCCTTTAGTGCTATGGGGTTTGAGTGTACTACCCTGACTACATGCCTGCTCTAATCTAACTGTCCTTTATACAGCAACTCTTCTTGGAACTAATGATGCAATGAGGTCAGCCAATCACAATAAAGCCAACATTACGATGATTGGCAGGCAATCCCAACATGTTTAGTAGCTGAAAGATAGCTCTGAAATACGCGGGGCACTGAATCAACTTGAGCATGTCCGAGCACGCTCTCTCATCACAAGACAGACAATTGTTGAATGTACTTTAGATATTTCAACTGAAAAATGCCCTCACTAATTATCTAAACTGCTGCATGTCTTTTGCGCGCACACTTAGCTACTTACATTGTTTTGAAATGATTCATACTTTACAATATTTTGCAGTATTTTTCCCACACTTACCAAAACTTTTGCACTTTTCATATTTTTCCAGGTTTTTAAGGTGCCGTATATACTCGCGTATAAGCCGAGTTTTTCAGCCCAAAAATTGGGCTGAAAAGTCCCCCCCTCGGCTTATACGCGAGTCACTGTATACTGTATACATTGTATACAGTCACCCCCCCATCAGTATACAGGCCCCCCCCTTACTGGCCGCAATCCTGTAAAAGAATGCATTAGTATACTTATCCCTGCCGCTGTCCCGCTGCCGCTGTCCTGCCGCCGCCATCGCGCTCCTCCGGCTTCATCCGTCTTTTTCCGGCTTCCTCCGGGGGGTGCAGGCAATGACGTCATTGTCTGCGCGCCAGAGGAGGAAGCCGGAAGACGCTGGATGAAGCCGGAGGAGCACGATGGCGGCGTTGGGACAGCGGCAGCGGGACAGCGGCAGGGATAAGTATACTAATGTATTCTTTTACAGAATTGCAGCCAGTATGGGAAGGGGGCCTGTATACTGATGGGGGGGGCCTGTATATACCACTGGGGCTGCTGCTGTATCCTACCAATCGGGCTGCTGCTGTATACTACCAATCGGGCTGCTGCTGTATACTACCACTGGGGCTGCTGTATACTACCACTGGGGCTGCTGTATATACCTCTGGGGCTGCTGTATACTACCACTGGAGCTGCTGTATATACCTCTGGGACTGCTGTATACTACCACTGGGGCTGCTGTATATACCTCTGGGGCTGCTGTATACTACCTCTGGGGCTGCTGTATACTACCACTGGGACTGCTGTATACTACCACATGGGCTGCTGTATATACCTCTGGGGCTGCTGTATACTACCACTGGGGCTGCTGTATATACCTCTGGGGCTGCTGTATACTACCACTGAGGCTGCTGTATATACCTCTGGGGCTGCTGTATACTACCTCTGGGGCTGCTGTATACTACCACTGGGGCTGCTGTATACTACCACTGGGGCTGCTGTATATACCTCTGGGGCTGCTGTATATACCTCTGGGACTGCTGTATACTACCACTGGGGCTGCTGTATATACCTCTGGGGCTGCTGTATACTACCTCTGGGGCTGCTGTATACTACCTCTGGGGCTGCTGTATACTACCACTGAGACTGCTGTATACTACCACTGGGGCTGCTGTATATACCTCTGGGGCTGCTGTATACTACCACTGGGGCTGCTGTATATACCTCTGGGGCTGCTGTATACTACCACTGGGGCTGCTGTATATACCTCTGGGGCTGCTGTATACTACCTCTGGGGCTGCTGTATACTACCACTGGGACTGCTGTATATACCTATGGGGCTGCTGTATACTACCACTGGGGCTGCTGTATATACCTCTGGTGCTGCTGTATACTACCACTGGGGCTGCTGTATATACCTCTGGGGCTGCTGTATACTACCACTGCGGCTGCTGTATATACCTCTGGGGCTTCTGTATACTACCACTGGGGCTGCTATATATACCTCTGGGGCTTCTGTATACTACCACTGCGGCTGCTGCTGTATATACCACTGGGGCTGCTGTATATTCCTCTGGGGCTGCTGTATACTACCACTGGGGCTGCTGCTGTATATACCACTGGGGCTGCTGCTGTATACTACCACTGGGGCTGCTGTATATACCTCTGGGGCTGCTGCTGTATACTACCCTATCAGTATGTCTTTGGAGTACAAGTGGAAACCTAGAGAAAATCCACACAAACCGCTACTTCACTCAGTGGTTGACAGCACTATCTTGGCCAGATGGAGCGCTGCCTGATAAGACTCCTCTGTCATGCACACACACAGTATGACAGCAGGAGTCAGTGCATAAACTCACACACCTCTCTGCTTTTCCCTCTAATACAATCTTCAGAAAGATAATTAGGCTAGGGCCACACTTGGGAGCCTGCATCTGTTAACTGGATCCGTTAATGGATCCAGTTTTGTTCTTTGTCCATTTTGAGGGATTTTTTTTTTTTTTTTCCATTCTTTATTTAAATTTTAAAGTGTAACATAACATGGTGCATACAGAATGAACACAATATTTGTGTATCAAAACATGGTACATAAAACATATTATTGTATGTGCTTCTGGAATCAAGCAGTACCTTTATATTAACAAGGTGAACTTAATGTACAACCTAAACAATTGGTTTCTCAGTATTCTTTGTTATTCAAACGGCTCCATATCTACTAAGCTTTTTAAATTATTCGATTATAAAGTCCAATAATATCATGGCAGTGCAACTATGTGCCTATAAAGATATTATTATAATAATATTATCCTCCCATGGCTGTTGACCTGCGGGCACTTTCATCTCCTCCAGGGGATCCTCCTCAGTCTCCCCTAGGACATTAGCATGATATTGCATATAGTTTGGGGGTTATATAACGATCGTTGCGTTCCTCTGGTTAAATATTGACTTCGCCATTCTCCATCCTCTCTCTCCACGGTTTCCACCTTTTAAGAAATGAGTCGTGAGAATTCATCTCCCAGCTGGATAGTTCTTCTAGTCTGTACAGATCGGATACCTTGGCTAACCATTCCCTCTCTGTGGGTGCCTGTTGTTGTTTCCATTTTTGGGCTATTAGGTGCTTTGCTGCGCCTATCATAATTGGGGCGAGCTCGTGTTTTTTGGGGTTGTAGTTTTTTGATGGGAGTGATAAAAGTGTTTCTGCTGCGGTTAACTGGGATCTTATGAGGTTCATAGATTCTAAAGTCTTGTTTACTTCTAACCAAAATTTTGTTAATTTCTGACATGTCCAGAATATGTGGGTTAAGTTCCCTCTTGAATTCTCACATCTCCAACAATTTGGGGACTCTGCTAGCCCCAGGTGGTACAATCTCTCAGGGGTGTAATACCACCTCGATAGGAGCTTAAAAGACGTTTCCTGCAGTAGGACACACCTGGAGAAGCCGTGTGAGTTCTGGCATAGTTTTACTTTGTCCTCATTAGAAAACTTGATCCCTAGTTCAATCTCCCAAGAGTGTAGAAAGATTGGGAAAGTGGGTTGTGTGTTTTCAAGTAAATTATTATATATCGTAGAGATTATCTTAGGGATTGGTGGTTTTAGTTTTGCTAGTATTTCTAGCCATTTCCATTTCGTGGAGACCGTCATTGGGCTCTTGATCTTTTTCATGTAGTGGGTCACATGTAGTTCTTGTAAGAACGTCTGTGGTTGCTGTAAAGCTTCTATTGGCCACATATTCCTGCATGGGATGTTTCCTCGCAGTAACGTTGAGATGGGTTTATTTGGGAGGGTCTTCCATAGATTATATGGATCTGTAAATTCTGCGTCTATCAGATATGGTATCAGTTGCATCGGTATTTTATCTAAGAAGCCACAGTCTGGGAAGTGAATCGGGACTAGTTTTCGTCGTATAGCTAGTGTAGTGGCAAGGATTTCATCAAAATTATCCTTATCTGGCATGCTGTCTGTCCACAGCAATTTGTGTACCTTGGTATCCAATAACTGCATTTCTATGTGTTGTCTGTTATTTTGGGAGGCCATATGAGTAAGTTTCAGCCATCTCGCTAGGTGAATAGCTTTATAATAGGATATGAGGTCCGGTAAGCCCATGCCCCCCCGTCTCTTAGGGAGCACAAGAATTCTGAATGATATCCTGGCTCTCTTGTGTTTCCATACATATTGGGATATTATTCGGTTTAGCGCTTGAAAGAAAGGGTTGGGCAAAGCAACCGGAACCATATTCATAACATAAAATATTTTAGGCAGAATATAAGATTTTATAATGTTGATTCTTCCCATCCATGAAAGCAATGGCAAATCATATGTCTTCAGTGTATTTTTGATATGGCTAATAAGCGGAATGAAGTTGTGTGTATATAATGAGTTGGGGTCTCTCGTAATTTGTATTCCTAAGTATTTAATTTTATCCTGGGGCCATTTAAAATGTGTCGTCATTTGTAGTGCCTGCATTTCTGTCCTGGAGGCTGTTATATTAAGCGCTTCCGTTTTATCTAGATTAATTTTAAAATTAGACAGTTCCCCGAAGGTCTCCAGGAGGCCAAGGAGCTCCGGCACCGCCACCGACGGGTTAGATATCATTAACAACAAATCGTCAGCAAACGCTGCTGCCTTTAGCTGGACATCTCCAATTTTGATTCCTTGTATTTTGTCATTCTGACGGATCGCCTGCATTAGCATTTCCATTACCACTACAAATAAGGTCGGGGAGAGAGGACAGTCCTGCCTGGTCCCGTTGCTAATTTTAAATTTATTAGACAGTAGGCCATTCACCCTGACTCTTGCCGTGGGAGAAGTGTATAAGCCTAATATTGCTTCTATGAGGGGAGGAGGAAAGGCAAATTTGCGTAATGCGCTGTCCATGAATTGCCAGCTTACACGATCGAAGGCCTTCTCGGCGTCCGTTGATAGGACGACGAGAGGCCTCCCGGTGCGCCTAGCATGCGAAACAGCTTGAAGGGCTTTAGTTGAGTTGTCCTTTCCTTCTCTGCCCCTCACAAATCCGGCCTGGTCAGGATGAATAAGATCTCCCAGGACCAAGTTAATTCTGTTTGCTAACAGTTTTGCCCATAGTTTCATATCTGTATTTAATAATGAAATTGGTCTGTAATTATTGCATAGGGTGCCATCTCTCCCCTCCTTAGGTATTATAGTGATGTAGGCTTCCAATGCCTGCGGCGGTGGAGTAGAGCCCGACAGTAAGTTGTTGAATAAATTTTCTATATGTGGTATTAATATGTCCGCAAATTTCTTATAATAAATTATAGGGAACCCGTCAGGGCCAGGTGCTTTTCCATTCGGAATAGATGCTAGAGTCTCCTCCACCTCTTTTCTTGAAACTCTTGCTTGGAGTAATAATTGGCCTTCAGGAGTTATTGTCGGGAGTTTAAGCGTATTGAGAAAAGTTTGGATTTTTTCATTAGTCTCGATGGGGTCTGACATTGATGTCGAGGGGCTTAAATTATATAAGGAGTCGTAATATTGTCTAAACGCCTCTGCAATGTCTTCAGAGTCAACTAAGTCACCTGCACCAACCTTCCGGACTCGCCGAACAAAACAACTCTCTTTTTGTTTTTTAAGTAGTTTTGTTGTTAATTTGCTACCCTTGTTGCCGTGCATGTATATCTTATGCCTACAGCGGGCAAATGTTTTAGCCGAGTTGAAGTTCAGCAAGTCCTTCAGTCTGCCGCGAAGTGATGTTAAGTCTGAGAGTGTCGCATTGCTCTGCTTTTTCTTATGTAGTTTTTCTGTTATGTTAATCTGATGCAATACGGAAGAGATTTCTTTCTCTCTCTGCCGTTTGATATGGGAGCCAAGAGCTATCAACTCTCCCCTCTGTACCGCTTTGTGCGCTTCCCAGATTATCGGGCTAACCGTATTGTTTACTATGTTTTCTCTAAAAAACCTGGTTAATGAGAATTTAATTTGAGCCAAGTGTTCAGGGTTCCCTAGTAGAGATTCATTCAACCTCCAGGACAGATTTCTCCGGGGGAGGGTGGATATTTCCATCTCTAGCAACACAGGTGCATGGTCTGAAATCGTGATATTACCTATCGAGGTGCTACGGGTTAGTTTAAGACATTTTTCTTGTATTAAGAGATGATCTAGTCTGTGATATGTTTTGTGTGGGATTGAGAAATACGTGTAATCTTTTGTTGTGGGGTGTTCTATTCTCCATGGGTCTACCAAGTGTAACTCATTTAATCTGTTTAGCAAGCCCTTTCTTTGTTTAAAGGAAATGGATGATTTCCCGTTTGATGCGTCTATCAGTGGGTGTAATGTCAAGTTAAAATCGCCTCCTACTATCAAAATTCCTTCTGTAAACAGGTTAAGTGTGTCCAGGGTCTTAAGCAGCCAGTGTATTTGTCCCTGATTGGGTGCATAGAGATTAGCCAGGGTAATTTTTGTATTAGCCAATATCCCTTTTACAAAAATATATCTACCCTCTGCGTCGGATAACTGGTCTTTTACTTCAAATGGGCATCCCTTTTTAAATGCTATGCTCACTCCTTTTGACGCGGTGGTAGAGCAGCTATGAATCCATGTGGGGTAGCGAGAGAAGGCGGTATTAGGCGTTCGTCCCTTTTTAAAATGTGTCTCCTGAAAAAAAATAATTTGTGCATTTTTTTTTTGTAGTGCGTGTAGAATCTGGCTACGTTTGGCCGGTGAGTTCAAACCTTTCACGTTGTAGGAAGCCACAACGACCGTTCCCCCTGTCCCTCTATCAGCCACAGCCATGGGAGTTGTTGAGTTGTGCCGTTTGTATCTTGTATCTGCAAGAGAAAACCATTAGAACATATACTGAACTATTTACATGTGAATGATTTAGACTCATCTTTCGCAGGGGGGGGGGTGATGTTCCCAACATAGGAAGATGAGTACGTATTATAAAACCTCGGGTGGTGGAAGCTATGAATATAACGTCAATATAACGAGTTATTCTCATTTATATGTGAGATAAGATTCTCTTATTATAACGAGAAAGAGAGAAAAAAATGGTCAAGAAGAGCTAGGGATTTGGGGGAGGGGATGGGGGGGAGGGGGGGGGGCAGGGGGAAGGGGGAGAAGCGCAGGAAAGAAAAGTTAAACAAAAAAGAGGAGGGAGGGGGGGCGAGGGGAGGAGGGGAAATCAGTATAGGAAGGGGAGAGAGGAGAGAGGGAGGGGGATACTCAAAAAGGCTTAGATATATAATTTTAACCTGCAAATCTGTAAAATTCAATGTTAATATAATAATCGTGAACAGATTTGAAACTGATCCAATCAGGAGTCCATAGACCTCCGTCAGAAAGATTAGATCGTGTCTGTCATTGTGTCCTTCAGACAAGCATAATAAAAGAAAAGAGAACAAGATTTAACTTCTTTTCTAAGATCTGTGGCATTGTCTCAGTCAGGTAGGATCTCTTTTGTTCGCGTTTTTCTTAGTTTTTGGAGATGATGTTTTCTTCTTAATTGACCACTCCGTCGGTCTGGTTAGCGTCGGAAAGTCCACACCCATGTCCACCGGAAGCCAGGATGGGATCTTTATAGGTGTTATTTGTAGCTGTTCCCATGATTCTGAAAGGTCTTCTGGTGTTCTTATTGTAATTTGACGTCCATCTTTGGATATTCCCAGGCCAAATGGAAATAGCCATCTAAATCTTAGTCCCTTTGCAACAAGAGCGTCAGTCAGGGGCTTTAGAATTCTACGTTTCGCCAGTGTGGTTGGCGAGATGTCTTGGTAGATCTGTATGGCTGTGTTGTCATAGCTTAGTGAGGAAGTTTCTCTTGCTCCCGTAATGATGGCTGCTGTGTCTAGATAGTTGAGCAGCCCGCATATCACATCTCTTGGTGTTTCTCCCTTCGCCGGCTTCGGTCTCAGTGCCCTGTGTACGCGCTCTATGATTATGGTCTTGGCTCTCTCAGGGCCCAAAATGTTTGTGAATATCTCCATTGTGACTTTATTTAATGCCTCAGGAGCAAAGGATTCTGGGATGCCCCTCAAACGTACGTTTTTTCGTCTGCTTCTGTTCTCTTGGTCTTCTATGGATAAAAAAATTGAGTTTAAGTGTTTCTGGTGAACCAGGACGTGATCCTTCAGAGTGTGAGAAGCATCTATTATGTTTGTCTGAGTATTTTCCACCGTCTCCACTCTATGGCCCATTTGTTGAAGATCTGTGCGCATAGCATTAATCTCTTGTGACAGGTGTTTTGTGGTCTCTGCCATTAGTTTTCTCATAAATGAGCGAGTTAAAGGCTCTTCTGTTATAGATTCACAATCCGAGTCCTCCATACTTAGATCAGAATGTCCCGTGGCCTGGGCAGATTGGGTAATTTGTGGTTTAAATTTTGATTGAGATACTGCGTGGTCTTTTTTTTTTGTTAAGTACTTGTCAAGTTCCCCTTGAGGATTGGAGTCTCCCGATGTTGTATTTTGTCTCGTTAAGCTTTTTGCCCGATCTGACTGTGTGCGCACCATTATTGAACTGTATTGATCAGGCTTTAATGTATCACCACTCGAGGTTTACAGTTTATGGCATCATATTTATGGTTTGTATACTTTCTTTGAAGAAACTAGCATTTTATGCTTCGTGAAGGGCGGTATTACAGCATATTGATTGTTTGGTTCCCTTCCATAGGGAAAGAGAGCGTTCGTCAGTATGTTGAGATTTATTGCTGGCAATTACTTCTTAGGACCACTAGATGGTGCAATCCAGCTGCATTTTGTCTTTTCTAGCTGGGAAGAGGGACAGCTGGGCGCGATGACTCTGTTTGACCACCAGATGGTACTCTAAAGCTTAGTCTTTCCCCATTAGATAAGACTGTTAGGGGGCTGCTGCTGTGAGGCACTTCCAAGGTAGAGCTGCTGACAATTGCAAAAGTTTGTGTGCCAGCAGTAATGTTTTCTGTATTAAAAACTTACAGTCCAGAGCCAATGCCTTACTCTGGACGGTCTTTTTATGGTGCTTCAATACAGTGTCCATATGGTGTCGCAGATTGAGGAGAGGGGAAGAGAGGGGAGGCTTAGTGTATGTCTTTGCCCTCTTCGTTCATTAGTGTCCATCAATGTCTTGGCCGCTTCTCTCCCTCTCTCTCTCACGGCCAGGCCAACCCACCGGGCAATCTCCCGCGTCCCCTCTGTCCCTGTATGCGGCTATGAACTGCTTGGGGTAACCTTATCCCCAGGGGTCACTGGTTACACACCCAGGGAGGCAGCGAGGCCGCTCAAACTCACCGGTGGCGGGCTTTTGTGGGCGCCGTCGGAGTTCAGCTGTCGCCAGGGGAAGGAGCCGGCAGGTCCGCTTCCGAGGCGCCGACTCTCCACAGCAGCCCGGGATCTTCCCAGCGGGCCGGGCACTGATCGACAGGTCCGACTCACTGCGTCAGCGGCAGGCCTCTTCTCAGTCTCTCCCGTGGCGTCTCCGCAGCTCCGGCTCCTCTCGTCTCTCCCCTCACAGCGCCAGCAACAGCGGGACTCTCACGTTAGTCTCCGGTGGTCTCGCCGCTTCCGGTGGCAACTCACTGAGTCGGGCGATTCTCTCCCCCGGGTCCGGGCAGTCGGCAGGGCCCGCTCAGCAGCACAGCCTCGTGGGTGGCGGGGGGAGGGTATCCTCGTGCGTCCCGATCGGGTCCAACCTGTGTCCTGGGGCAAAAATGGACCCCGATCTGTAATCAGGAGTGCAGCGTCCACAGCAGTGGGGTCTTTTGGATGGGTTTTGCCGTGTATTTAAGGCAAGATGCCGGGGATAGTGCAGCTGGTGACAGGAGCTGCTTCAAACACGTCCTTCCTGGACCGCGGCCATCTTGCCCCCCCCATTTTGAGGGATTTTTATATGTACCATGCGTTAACACATGCGTTTCCCATAGACCCCCAGGTTACAAAAACTCATGCGTTTTTGAAAATGCACCACAAAACATTGCAGACCCTATTTAAGAAGGATTTCTCAAAAATGCAATGCGTTAAACGGATTGCACTTTTGCACACTTTTGCAATGCGTTTTTGCATTGGAATCTATGGGCGCGTTAACGCATGCATTTTTCAACATTTCAAAATTGAAAAACTGGATACAGTAACTGGATTGCAGAGGCAAGTGTGGCCCTAGCCTTAGAGGGTGGAGGATCACATTAATTCAAAAGAGAAGAGATGTTTGTGAGCACACGCTGGTTGCTAGTGTTAGGCTGGTTTCACACTGGCTAATTGTTATATCCAATGGGATGCAGGTTTTACCTGCATCTCTCCGTATTCCCCCGCATTGTAAAAACTGATTACCCTGCACTGATATTATCAGTGATCCATCCTCACAGATCAGTGATAATACCAGTGCAGGAACATACAGCTTCTTCCATCTGTGTACCTGTTTCTCCTGGAGAGTCAGTTGTGCTGAATACTGTTGTCATGCATCCAGTTCAAGCCGGATTCACACGGATGGCAAAATATGCCAGTGCAAAACCAGCCTTACACTGAGCGTGTGAACGCCACAGAATTCATCTCAGGTCTGGTTTTTATAAGTATCAAAGCTGGTCATACATATTAAATGGCTGTTGGTCATCTCAACCAATGCTCACTCCATCGAGCGCTCTTATGTTCTCTAGGAGAAAACCTTTAACTGACATGTCCGGTCTGTGGTTATCTTAGGGAAATCAATATGCATGCCAATACGAAAGATTTTTACTGACGTCGCAAAGGTTCACATTTTTAGAGCTAGGTGAATTTGTATTTATGATGGGTATCATTTACATAAAGACATTTTTTTAAAGAAATTCAAGGAAAGAGGATATCCAGAAAATAAGATACGTCAAATTAGTGAAAATGTTGGGTTAGCTGATATAAAGGAAGTTAGGATTAAAAAGAAAAATAATGATAAAGGTAATGGAATTATGTTTTTATCTACCTACAATCGCCATGTTCGGTTGATTACAAAATATAAGGATATGAATAAGAGTTAACGAAAATTTGCCCTGACTGTTTATTTTGATATCCCCCATTGTTTATAAGAAAGGTAAATCTAAAGACTTCCTAAGAGCTGATATTAAATCTCCTAAAGTTCTAAACATTCATTGAATCTTGTAGATGTAGTACTTTCTCATGTTTGGCTTGTCAGAGCTGTTCATTTATTACACAGGTGTGTGACTAAAAACTGTTTTTTGATTATTCTCATCCAATTCCCATGTATTTTGGTGTGCTGAAAGCAAAAAACAATATTGAAAAAAATCCTGGACGTCAGGATTTGCCAAAAAACACAAAATTATCTTCAAATTTAGTAAATTTTTCTCCATTTGTGATTTTTTTTACCTTTGGGTTTTTAACCAAATTTAAAGTAAAAATTGCTATTAATTAATTCACATAATTAAAGATATACAATGATAAACACATATAACTTTCAAAGAAAAGAACTTTCAGAGTGAGCTAGTGAAACTGGCATCAACATGTTGCAAGCTGAACGCTGGGCTCTGACATGCCTGGGCTTGATTCAATTGTTTTTTCTTTGTTCTCGTCGGTTTACAATTTTTCATCTCGGTTCGTGTTAGCTCATCATTATTCAACTGTGTTTCTGTTACATTTGTGGTGAATATACAATTTTGAAGCAACATCTGAATATTACAGATTTTGTAAAAAATATACTTTGCATACTTCAGAATAGAGTTTGGAGATCAAGATAATGCTTGGGTGCCTCATAAAGTGTGTAAACAGTGTGTTGAGGACCTCCAAAATTGGTTCAATGGTAAGAAAAAAGCTTTCCGTTAATGGATTCCTATGGTATGGTGAGATCAAAAAAACATACTGATGATTGTCAATTTTGTTCATGCAATGTAAAAGGTATATTTCAAAATGGATGCATTCCATTTTATTCCCCAATCTTCACTCAGCAATTCGTCCCATCCCCCTGGAACAGATATACTAGTACCCAAGGTCCCTGCTACCTTAGAAGAGATAAGAGAGGCGTGGCCTGCGGCTCTATGTGAAGTCACACTCACAGGAGCTCCTGGTGCTTTATCCAAAGCGACGGACTTAATGACATTTTAATGCCATTCTGATTCCACAACTAGCTACCAGCTTAACCAGCTACCCGCAGTGACTGAACGAGGCGAGTTCTGCTGAGATCTGATGAGGAGAAAGCCACACAAAGAGAACCCCATCTTCTTCAGTCTGAGGTAACGGTGCCATATTGGGCTCCTGCTGGCAGAGAAGATCATTCACGATTGTATTCTCCTTCATTGTTGACTGTTTCAGGGCTGAGGTACTGAGGAGACACAGATTCTACTTCATTATTAATTGTTTCAGCCCTGAGGTACTGAGGAGACACAGATTCTACCTCATTATTAACTGTTTCAACGCTGAGCCCTGAGGTACTGAGGAGCCATAGATTCTACTTCACTATTAACTGTTCCAGCGTTGAGGTACTGAGGAGCTAAAGATTTTCCCTCACTGTTAACTGTTTCAGCCCTGAGGTACTGAGGAGCTATAGATTCTACTTCACTATTAACTGTTTCAGCGCTGAGATACTGAGGAGAAATAGATTCTACTTCACTATTAACTGTTTCAGTGCTGAGGTACTGAGGAGCTAAAGATTCTCCCTCACTATTAACTGTTTTAGCCCTGAGGTACTGAGGAGCTAAAGATTCTCCTTCACTATTAACTGTTTCAGTGCTGAGGTACTGAGGAGCTAAAGATTCTCCCTCACTGTTAACTGTTTCAGCGCTGAGGTACTGAGGACCAAAAGATTCTCCCTCACTATTAACTGTTTCAGCGCTGAGGTATTGATGAGCCATATATCCTCCTTCACTATTAACTGTTTCAGCGCTGAGGTACTGAGGAGCTAAATATTCTCTCTCACTATTAACTGTTTCAACCCTGAGGTACTGAGGACCTAAAGATTCTCCCTCACTATTAACTGTTTCAGCGCTGAGAGACTGAGGAGCTAAAGATTCTCCTTCACTATTAACTGTTTCAGCACTGAGGTACTGAGGAGCCAAAGATTCTCCTTCACTGTTAACTGTTTCAGCCCTGAGCGCTGAGGTACTAAAGGAGCTACAGATTGCATTCTTCTTCACTGTTAACTGTTTCAACGCTGAGCGACCTGCAAGAAAAGGTTCGGACGGGAAGATCGCTTCTAGCAAGTGGGGTTATCGGGCCCCCCCACGCAAGCCAGCTTCGTAGACCAGGATTCCAAGATCCACGGCGCGATTCCCCTCACCCTTGGTCATCCAGGTTTCAGATAAGTACTGTATTATTCTAAATATCTCTCTCTGCAATACACCGCCTGAGTCCACGAACCTCCCGATTGTTCCTGATACTGGGGGACTAATGCCCTCCAAATCCAGATCTACTTCCAACACAGACCATTCTGATAAGAACATGGAAGCGCAACAAAGCAGATCCAAGAGCAAAATACCTACCATGGCACATAACCCTGGTAAAACCTTTAAGGGAAGAGATCATCCCACCAAAACCCCACCACTAACTGAAGAATCAGACCCTCATGAGGACTCGATGCTATATGAGAATTCCCAACATAGTTCAAAGAGGAAGGAGATAGACTCTCCCCCCCGCCAACACATTGAATCGCCTCCACAGGATGAGGCACAATCACAATGCAGAAGCCCAGCGAGGCAAAAAATCAAAGTCACTCAAGCTGAGAGCGAAGTCAATCGCATCTTGGATCCAAACCAAATTCCTGACAAGAAATTTCTCCTTCAGCTGTTCTCTTCATTAAAGGAGGAGATGAGAGAGCAATTTACAGATGTGAAAGCATCAATTAACACCATAAACTCAAGATTAGATAAAACTGAAACTGATGTAGACAATTTAAAGAAAGAGATTAAAGCATGCCGTACTGAGTTGTCTAAAGCCAAAGGTGACATCAAATACCTCTCTGACAAACTTATTGATAGAGAAGATCGTGACCGTAGATCTAACTTAAAAATTAGGGGTGTACCAGAACAGGTTAAGTCACACGAATTGATTCCTTTCATTAAAAATCTGACAAAAAAATTGATCCCTTCTCTGCCAGACATAGAGCTTTCAATAGAAAGGGCGCATAGAATCCTTAAACCTCCGCGCTTCCCTGAAGACGTCCCTCGGGATGTTATTGTAAAATTCACCTTTTTCAGACAAAAGATAAAATAAATAATTATACCAGACAAAATGGCCTCCTGCCTGCCCCTTACGACTCCCTAAAAATATACTCTGACATCTCCAGAGAAACTGCTATGAAGAGACGATCCTTGAGACCAATCACTGAAGTTTTAAGGAAACAACAGATAGCCTACAGATGGGGTCGCCCTACTACCTCTGTCATATTCTACCACAAACAAAAGCAGATCACAATAGAGGACTCCACGGAAGGTTTAAAACTCCTCAAGCACCTTCACATACATGAGTAACTCTGCCGACTTCCCTATTGTTGGCATTAAAACTAGCACCAAAGGCCCCACCGTTAGCCCAAGAGGAAGACTCACATCAGTTCCCTGGAACTCTTCCTTTCCATTACGATCTAATTCGTATTGTTTACATTCTTTTTTGTATTCTTGTTGTATTTTACCCAAGTACCTCTTTACCTCCGTTTCTTCACCCAAACCCCCCTTACCCTCCCCTTATCATAAAGCTTTAGTATAATTGCTTGACTAGCACAATGGCACTAAGATTTATGTCACTCAATACAATATCCAAGAGACTAGATTCCCCTTACAGAACCCTCCCAAATTCACCAATAAAAATTTTCCTCACATATACCTATCGTCCAACCCCAAAAAAAAAGCGGGAGTAGCATTAATTATCAAGGACTCACTGAAATTTGAAAAGCTCGAGCTTATTAAAGACAACGAGGGAAGGTACATAATCTTGATTTGCAAGATCAATGACACCACCTATACACTCGCGAACGTTTACACGCCTAATAATGGCCAAATCACTTTCCTCAGACGTCTTTTTGCCCTAATCCATGAAAAACAAAAAGGGACACTCTTAATTTTTGGGGATTTTAATGCAGTCCCGAATCCCCTATTAGATTCTTCTAATAAATCGAGGAATCTTAATACTAAACTTGACCCTCTCTTACAAAAGGAAGAACTCTTCGACGTATTCCGATGCTTACACACATCATCTGTGGAGTTCACCCATTATTCCAACTTGCATAAATCCTTCTCTAGAATTGACTTAGTTATAACTGACATTCATTCCCTATCTAGAGTTAAAACCATATCCATTCTCCCAAGAACGTGGTCGGATCACTCCCCCATTATTTTCGAATGTTCCAACTGCCCCCCCTTTAATGCACATTCCCCATGGAGGGCCAATTCTTACCTATTCACTCACCCTCAATATAAAACAGAGATTCAAGAATCACTCAAATTATATTTTAAAGAAAATGAAACTCCTGAGGTATCCTTATTCACACTATGGAACGCCCACAAAGCGACTATAAGAGGGTCACTAATTTATTTAAATGCGAAACACAAAAAAGCTCAACAAGAGGACACGAAAAAGCTGATCCACCAAATCTCCAACTTGGGGCCCTTTCACATCTGCGTTTATTTGAAATCGTGGCAGATGCGGTGAAAAAACCGCATCTGCCGCGATTGCCGCATAACCGCTGCACTTGTGGCGCGGTTGCGGCAATCCCCATAGAAAGTATAGGGGGACTTGCGGCATGTGCGGCAAGTGCGGTTTTGCACTTGCGGCAGGTGCGGCCGCGAAAAAAACCGCAGCTGACCGCGGTTTTTTTCGCGGCCGCACCTGCCGCAAGTGCAAAACCGCACTTGCCGCACCTGCCGCAAGTCCCCCTATACTTTCTATGGGGATTACCGCAACCGTGCCGCAAGTGCAGCGGTTATGCGGCAATCGCGGCAGATGCGGTTTTTTCACCGCATCTGCCGCGATTTCAAATAAACGCAGATGTGAAAGGGCCCTTAGAAAGAGATATCTTGGCAGATCCATCCGAGAGGAAACACAAAGATCTTCTTGAACTCCGGATCTGACTGAAATCTCTTCTTTTATCAGATTATGATAAAATGGCCCGTATCTCCAGATCAAATTTCTACTCTAATATGAACAAGCCCTCTAAAACCTTCGCAAATTTGATTAAAATCCATAGATCTAAAACTTGTATCCACCAAATCAGGAACGAACAAAACCACGTGGTTAAAACCCCCGTGGAAATCTCTAGAGCCTTTGTAGAATTTTATAAAAGCCTCTATAATCTCAAAAATGATCCATTGGAGCATCAACCCACAAAGCAGAATATTAAGTCCTTTCTGGATTCCATTACACTCCCGACCCTTACAGAGGACACCCTAAATAGACTCAATCAACCTTACACCGAACAGGAAATAAAAGATATTATCATTAAACTTAAAAAGAATAAATCCCCAGGCCCTGATGGTCTCCAAAATGAATACTTCATAGCTTATGAAAGTTTACTTACCCCCTACATCACTAAATTAATTAATTCTTTATCCAATAACAATCAATCGGTTCCGCACGAGATGCTTCAAGCATTAATTTCAGTGATTCCGAAAAATAAAGGAGATAGAGAATTGGTATCTAATTACAGACCCATTTCTCTGCTCAATACTGACATTAAAATTATCTCTAAAGCAATTAATGTCAGACTGCAAAAAATTATCCCGCTTTTGATCCACCAGGACCAGGTGGGTTTTACCCCAAAAAGAAGCTCCACTGACGCGACGAGAAGAATTTTAAACCTGTCAGCTCACGCTGAATCCTCTGGAACCCCTATGATAGTGGTCTCTGTCGACGCAGAAAAAGCGTTCGACAGAGTCCACTGGGGATACCTATTTGAGGTCCTGCACAAATTTGGAATAAATGGCACCATATTTAACTCCTTTCAAGCCTTGTACACTGCCCCCTCGGCAAGGTTACTCACTAACAATCACTTATCTGCCCCATTTATGTTGACTAACGGCACAAGGCAAGGCTGTCCCCTCTCGCCCTCTCTTTTTAATTTATTCATTGAACCGTTGGCCGAAAAAATCCGATCTCATCCGCAAATCACTGGTATTACTCTGAATCGCGAATCCTATAAAATTAGTCTATTTGCGGATGACATAATTTTAACTCTCACAGATCCAATATCCTCAATGTGTAATCTCCTTTCCCTCATGGAAGACTTCGCTAAGGTCTCCCTCTATAAAATAAACATCGCTAAAACGCAAGTACTTAGTTATAACCTCTCAGACCAGATTATTTCCTCCTTACAACAAAATAATGGTTTGGATTGGAAGAAGAATGTGTTAGATTATTTGGGAATTATAATTACTAAACCCATATCTCATACTTCTGAATCCAATTTAGGAAAGATATACAAAACTGTACAAATAGGCCTAACTAATATTTCCAAAACTGAGTTGACATGGTTGGGCAGGATAGAAGCGTATAAACTATTCATTTTACCTAAACTACTTTATATTTTTCGCTCGATCCCCCTCCAGGTCAATTCTAATTGGTGCAAAAAACTTCAAACCCAATTATCCAACTTCATCTGGGGAGGGAAAAAACCCAGAACTGCTTTCTCAACTTTAGAAAAAAG
Source organism: Allobates femoralis (assembly GCA_033576535.1). Classification (NCBI taxonomy): domain Eukaryota; kingdom Metazoa; phylum Chordata; class Amphibia; order Anura; family Aromobatidae; genus Allobates; species Allobates femoralis. Next base: position 144,598,065 of record JARQOC010000002.1, read on the forward strand.
CAAACCACATGGTGGTTTAGCTGTGCCCAATATATCGGCCTATTACCATTCGGCGTTGATCAAGCTGAGTCAAAATTGGTGGGGTTCGGAGGAGACTCCAAGATGGATAAACATAGAGAAAGCATGTCACCAGACGGCAGATCTCCACTGGACATTACTCTCCTATCTATGTGACAAAAACAAGAAGTTACCCTCTATGCCCACATTAAAAGCAACCATACGCGCATGGAGATGCCTGACCATGAAATCACAAGCATCAAATCGATTGTCTTCTCCTTATTGGATTCCTTTGTCTCTCCTACCAGCACTCTTGTCAGCTGTAGATATCAATACATGGACTATTAGCGGTATTCACACCTTGTCTGACATACTCGATGAGGATACACAACTTAAATCCTTTACAATCCTGCAGACCAAATTTGGCTTACCGGAGGAAGAATTCGGAACTTGGACCAAAATCAAACGTATACTCAACAAAAACAGTCTCAATCTTAACCTCCCGCTAAACATTACCCAGCTCTTCCGTTTCAACCAGTCGAAGGTTTTCTGGTCTTTCAAATCCATTTACAGAGAATGGATTCTTGACTCTGCATACTCGATCACTCCCAACATTGAAGCCTGGAGTAGAGAACTTCAAGTCCCGCTCCCTATCAACTTAATTGAAGAAACATTACAAACTGTGCTCAAAAGTCTCTCATGTGCAACTTTACTTGAGTCCTATTACAAAACCTTGACCAGGTGGTATTTCACTCCCACGAGACTTCAAAAATTTTCTAACACCTTGTCTCCTTTGTGTTGGACGAACTGCGGTCACCCTGGCTCAATGTCACATATATTTTGGGACTGTCCTTCCCTTCGTCACTTCTGGGGAAAAATTCATCTACTTCTTTGTGATATAACTGGATAACTGGACTTAATTTAGATCTTACTCCAGAAAATGCATTGCTATCAATAGGAATCAACGACATACCTTCAGACCTCAGAGCCCTTATAGTGCACATTCTCATTGCGTGTAAAAATGGTATTGCAACGCGTTGGAACGACCCGGATCCACCCACGCTTGATGCAGTTTTGGGGACCATCGCATCACATAACTCTTACGAATATATGCACTCTCTGAGAAATAATCTCCAAGCAAAATACAAAAAGAAATGGACGCCATGGAACCAATTTTTCTATCAACAAGATGTCCCTTTTACTTGGACCTGAATTGACTCCTTTCCAATTTGCTTCAGAATAGTCTAGTCAAGCATAACTGTGAATCATTTCTCTCCCTTCCTTCTCCCCACTGCCCTCCTTCCCAGTTCACTCCCCCCCCTCCCTGTTTGGAATTATCGAGAATACCGAACTTTCTTATTGTTTATTGTTTTATATTTTCCGTTATCATCATACTATTGTAACATGTATTTTTTTTTTTGATCATCCTATTGTACCGTCATTGTTAAGGCAACCTTTGTAAAATTGTGTATAACCCAATAAAAATGTTGAACAAGAAGAGATACAGTCATATGAAAAAGTTTGGGCACCCTCTTAATCTTACTCTTTTTTTTTGTTTAAAATTTTTTTTCGCAACAGCTATTTCAGTGTGATATATGTAATAACTGATGGAAACAGTAATATTTCAGGATTGAAATGAGGTTTATTGTACTAACCAAAAATGTGAAATATGCATTATTTAAAAAAAATGACAGGTGCAAAAGTATGGGCACCTCAACAGAAAAGTGACATTAATATTTAGTAGATCCACCTTTTACAAAAATAACAGCCTCTAGTCACTTCCTGTAGCTGTTAATGAGTTCCTGGATCCTGGATGAAGGTATTTTTGACCATTCCTCTTTACAAAACAATTCCAGTTCAGTTAAGTTTGATGGTCGCCGAGCATGGACAGCCCACTTCAAAACATGCCACAGATGTTCAATGATATTCAGGTCTGGGGACTGGGATGGCCATTCCAGAACATTGTAATTGTTCCTCTGCATGAATGCCTGAGTAGATTTGGAGCGGTGTTTTGGATCATTGTCTTGCTGAAAGATCCATCCCTGGCGTAACTTCAACTTTGACAGCGATTCTTGAACATTACCGTATATACTCGCGTATAAGCCGAGTTTTTCAGCCCAAATTTTGGGCTGAAAAGTCCCCCCTCGGCTTATACGCGAGTATATACGGTAATCTATGTGCAGCAGCAGCCCCCGGAGGTATACAGGCCCCCCCATCAAGCTCCACGGACCCCCCCCCTTGCGCGGCAGCCTGTAAAGGAAAATCATACTTATCAGTGTCCCGCGCTGTCCCGCCGCTTGCCGACATCACGATTCCGGGCTTCATTCCGCGTCTTCCGCACTTCCTGTGGTCGCGGGAATGACGTCATTGCATGCGACCGCCGGAAGCCGGAAGACGCGGATTGAAGCCCGGGATCGTGTGTCGGCAAGCGGCGGGACAGCGCGGGACACTGATAAGTATGATTTTCCTTTACAGGCTGCCGCGCAAGGGGGGGGGCCCTGGAGCTTGATGGGGGGGCCTGTATACCTCCGGGGCTGCTGCTGTATACAGCCCCTGGGGCTGCTGCTGTATAGAGCCCCTGGGGCTGCTGCTGTATAGAGCCCCTGGGGCTGCTGCTGTATACAGCCCCTGGGGCTGCTGCTGTATACAGCCCCTGGGGCTGCTGCTGTATACAGCCCTGGGGCTGCTGCTGTATAGAGCCCCTGGGCTGCTGCTGTATACAGCCCCTGGGGCTGCTGCTGTATACAGCCCCTGGGGCTGCTGGATACTACCACTGGGGCTGTATATACCTCTGGGGTTGCTGTATACTACCACTGGGGCTGCTGTATACTACCACTGGGGCTGCTGTATACTACCACTGAGGCTGCTGTATATACCTCTGGGGCTGCTGTATACTACCTCTGGGGCTGCTGTATACTACCTCTGGGGCTGCTGTATACTACCACTGGGGCTGCTGTATACTACCACTGGGGCTGTATATATCTCTGGGGCTGCTGTATACTACCTCTGGGGCTGTATATACCTCTGGGGCTGCTGTATACTACCACTGGGGCTGCTGTATACTACCACTGGGGCTGCTGTATATACCGCTGGGGCTGCTGTATACTACCTCTGGGGCTGCTGTATACTACCTCTGGGGCTGCTGTATACTACCTCTGGGGCTGCTGTATACTACCACTGGGGCTGCTGTATACTACCACTGGGGCTGCTGTATACCTCTGGGGCTGTATATACCTCTGGGGCTGCTGTATACTACCTCTGGGGCTGCTGTATACTACCACTGGGGCTGCTGTATATACCTCTGGGGCTGCTGTATACCACACTGCTGGGGGCTGTATACCTGTGCTGGGGTCCACCCTCGGCGTATACACGAGTCAATAGGTTTTCCCAGGTTTTGGGGGCAAAAGTAGGGGGGTCGGCTTATACACGGGTCGGCTTATACACGAGTATATACGGTATTCTCAAGAATCTGCTGATACTGAGTGGAATTCATGTGACCCTCAACTTTAACAAGATTCCCGGTGCCGTCACTGGCCACACAGCAAGAAAGCATGATAGACCCTCCCCCAAATTTGACACTGGGTAGCAAGTGTTTTTCTTGGAATGCTGTGTTTTTGTGGCGCCATACATAACGCCTTGTTGTATGACCAAACAACTCAATCTTTGTTTCATCAGTCCACAGGACTTTCTTCCGAAATGAAACTGGCTTGTCCAAATGTGCTTTTGCATACCTCAGGCGACTCTGTTTGTGGCGTGCATGCAGAAACGGCTTCTTTCGCATCACTCTCCCATACAGCTTCTCCTTGTGCAGTGTGCGCTGTATTGTTGACCGATGCACAGTGACACCATCTGCAGCAAGATGATGCTGCAGGTCTTTGGAGGTGGTCTGTGGATTGTTCTTGACTGTTCTCACCATTCTTCTTCTCTGCCTTTCTGATATTTTTGTTGGCCTGCCACTTCTGGCCTTTACAAGAACTGTCCCTGTGGTCTTCCATTTCCTTACTATGTTCCTCACAGTGGAAACTGACAGGTTAAATCTCTGAGACAACTTTTTGTATCCTTCCCCTGAACAACAATGTTGAACAATCTTTCTTTTCAGATCATTTGAGAGCTGTTTTGGGGAGCCCATGATGCCACTCCTCAGAGAAGATGCAACTAGGAGAACAACTTGCAAGTGGACACCTGAAATAGCTTTTCTCATGATTGGATACACCGGGCTATGAAGTACAAAGCTCAATGAGGTTACCAAACCAATTTAGTGCTTCAGTAAGTCAGTAAAAAGTAGTTAGGAGTATTCAAATCATGAAAATCAGAAGGGTGCCCATACTATGGCACTTGTTAAATTTTGAAATAATGCATATTTCACATTTTTGGTTAGTACAATAAACCTCATTTCAAACCTGAAATATTACTGTGTCCATCAGTTATTACATATATCACACTGAAATAGCTGAATCACAAAAAACAATCAGAAAAACGTGCAAAAATACTCTGTTATGAAAAATAAAAATAATAAAAGCAAGTGCTGCATAAAAAGTGATAAAAAACAGGGTATTAAGTTGATACGTTTTTTGTATATGTATATGTATATGAAGCCGCTCTACCAAACGTCAAGGTAACCCGTATCAGAGCAGTCCCTATCTGTGTGTTCAAAAACCTGACCATGTGAATATGTACCTACATGAGCCGGGTCCAGACAGGTCCAGTGTCTGACACGGACTGACTGCAGAAGACGGCTTTCATGTGCAGGACCCAAAGGGAGTGGTGGGCGGCTCCCTTATCTTGCAGAAACAAGAAACAAACTAAACAGACACTGATGAGCCATGCACACAGTGAACAGATCTGTAGGACACTGTTCACACCACCAAAAGACTGAATCACGAAAGCCAATCAGAAAAACGTGCAAAAATACTCTGTTATGAATAATAAAAATAATAAAAGTAAGTGCTGCATAAAAAAGTGATAAAAAACAGGGTATTTAGTACGAAGCCGCTCTACCAAGCGTCAAGGTAACCCGTATCAGAGCAGTCCCTATCTGTGTGTTCAAAAACCTGTCTGGACCCGGCTCATGTAGGTACATATTCACATGGTCAGGTTTTTTATTTTTCATAACAGAGTATTTTTGCACGTTTTTCTGATTGTTTTTTGTGATTCAGTCTTTTGGTGGTGTGAACAGTGTCCTACAGATCTGTTCACTGTGTGCATGGCTCATTAGTGTCTGTTCACACTGAAATAGCTGTTGCAAAAAAACAATTTTAAACAAAAAAAAAGAGTGAGATTAAGAGGGGTGCCCAAACTTTTTCATATGACTGTAACTAGCTCTGATGAAGGTGGAGTCATACCTGAACCAGATAATGAATCAAGTTCTGACTTTAAAGATGATAAGAGACCAAAATTGTTTTCCCAGGAGGAGATGAATGATTTGGTAAGAGACTTGAATCTTCCCAAAGATGTCTCTAAGTTACTCGGATCAAGGCAGAAAACAGGAATTTATTGTTGCCAGGAGTGTCTTTTTCATGGATTTCTTCATCGTGGAAAGGAGTTCATTCCTTACTTTGCCCAAGGAAGACAAGTTGGTTTATTGTATCAATGTCAAAGGTTTGATGGGTCAATTCAAAATCCAATATGATTCAATGCAATGGCATCTTTGTATAGATTTTTCAAAAAGCAGTTGCAAAGCAGTTTTACTCCACGACAGTTTTTATGCTTCAATCCTAGTAGGTCATTCTGTACACCTCAAGGAAACCTACAAGAAGTTGGAATTAGTTCTTCGTAAACCTAAATATGAAGACCGTGGTTGGCAAGTGTGCGGGGATTTAAAAGTCTTGTGCATGCTGCTTGGGCAACAAGCTGTGTATACCAAATACCCTTGTTTTCTGTGTCTACGGACAGTTGAGACCAACAAAATCACTCAAAAAAATTGTCTCCAAGAAACTTTGTTATTTCCCCATAAGGTTATTCTGCCACGTCTCCATATATAATTGGGATTGATGAAGCAATTTGTAAAATCACTTCCAAGAGATTGAGAATGCTTCAAATACTTGGTTACGAAGTTTCCAGGCCTCTTCGAGGTAAAATTGAAGGAAGGTGTGTTAGTCGGACCAGACATTAGAAGGCTTATGGCTGTTCAGGAGTTTACCGATACCATGACGGATCCTCAAAAATAAGGATGGATTGCATTTAAACCGGTCATAGAAAATTTTTTAAGCAATAAAAAAGATTGTCGGGCGAATGCTGAAAGCATTTCAAGCTTTAAGTTGCATGATGAGTTTGAAAGTTTTTTCCTCCATTCCCACCAACACAACTTTCCTAAACATTTAGGAGCTGTGAGTGAAGAGAAAGGTGAAAGATTCCACCAGGACATTAAAGAGATGGAAAGAAGATACCAGGAAAGATGGAGTATTACAATGATGGCAGACTACTGTTGGGCGCTTAAAGGTACCTTCACATGCGGCAATATTGCTAGGCAATTTCACTGGCAATTTGCTGGTTGCTGTGCAATCATGGACACATTGTTCCATTTGTACACAGCAACAAAATAGAACAATGTGTCCATGATTGCACTGCAACCAGCAAATTGCCAGTGAAATTGCCTAGCAATATTGCCCCGTGTGAAGGTACCTTCAGAGAGATATTTCCGATGCAGCGTAAATGTACTAATGGCCACTTTACATGTCCCGATATCGTCGTCCAACTTTGATAAAAAGTCACGTGGTTCGTGCGTTGGCGCCGATATCGTTCGTGCGTTGTATGGTGTAAATGTGCAATTCAATGCAAGAACGATGTAAAAACAATATCAGGGAAGAATTGTGCATGCTCTCCAACTGCCCGATATTGGATGAACGATCTGGCAGGATCGTGCTATGTGACAGCCCAACACTGACTTAGAGCACAACTTCCCCTATTCACTCCCATGTTAAATGGTCATTCCCTAGTTCGCGGGTACAAGGGGGCGTAGACATCGCAGTTGTGTTGCCTGCCGATATCTCCCTGTGTGACATCTCCTATGCGATCTTGGATTTCAGCCAAAAAAAATGCGCGCTCCTGTGCCGTTGTATACAATAGCAAAAAGATATATATATACAATATACAAAAAGATATGTATACAATATACAAAAAGATGTTGGCACGTGTAAAGTGGCCATAAGAGAATTCTCACAGGGAAGAAGAATCAATTTTACCGTGTGTTAGTGAGCTCATTACAGTGAAAAAAAAAGATTTTCATGCAAAATTTGTAATAAAAAATTAGTTTATAAGTCCATTTTCATTTACTTTGAAGTATTGCTTTATTTAACATTGTTACCTAAATTGTCAGAAAATCTGATGTCCTATGACAAAACAGAGGTCATTTTCAGTTTCAGCGCACCCAAAAACATATAGGTTGCATGGAATAACCAAAATAGTTCTTAAAAATTTTTTTTTGCAGATCTGTGTTATTAAAGGTCTCAAAATTAACACTCCCACCAAATGTTATTAAATTAGGATTACCAAAAAATGTACCTGTAGTAGACATAATGTGATTTACAGGTTGAAATGTCTTTGTGAAAATGTTTATATAGAACAAACGAGGAGACCTATATAATTAAGATTAAATGAGAAAGTGCCTGCAACTACGAAAACAAACAAAGTGAATAAGATGTTAATTTTAAATATATAAATAAAGATGAAACTACTATAACTAAACACTCTTTTGAGCAGTGCCATGTTGTATCAGATCTTGAGTTGGTAATGCTTGATGAAATTATATGCGATAATAGTGATGTACTTAAAACGCGCTTACCGTATATACTCGTGTATAAGCCGAGTTTTTCAGCCCAAAATTTGGCCTGAAAAGTCTCCCCCTCGGCTTATACACGGGTCATATACGGTGGGGGCTGTGTCCCAGGGCTGTGGAGGCTGGAGGAGGCGGGGGGGGCTGCTGTATGAGCGGCCCCGTCACGTGGGGCCGCTCATTATATATGCACTGCTTCCCCCTGTCAATCAGCAGCAGGGGGAAGCAGTTCATATATGCCCCCCAAAAGCTGGCACTGTCCCCCCTTGTAAGGGCCCCCCTTCCCCGCTGCTTATACATTACCATCCCGGTGTTCTGATCGGCGCCGCTCCTCGGTGCTGCTTCTTCATCCTCCCGTCCTCGCTGGCTGCATCCGGGATCTCCGGCCGTCGCAGGCATATGACGTCATTGCGCGACGGCCGGAGATCCCGGATGCAGCCAGCGAGGACGGGAGGATGAAGAAGCAGCACCGAGGAGCGGTGCCGATCAGAACACCGGGATGGTAATGTATAAGCAGTGGGGGTGGGCCCTTACAAGGGGGGACAGTGCCAGCTTTTGGGGGCTGTTGGTACCCCCAGGGGGCTGTTGGTACCCCCAGGGGGCTGCTGGGTACCCCCTGGGGGCTGCTGGGTACCCCCAGGGGGCTGTTGGTACCCCCAGGGGGCTGCTGGGTACCCCCTGGGGGCTGCTGGGTACCCCCAGGGGGCTGTTGGTACCCCCAGGGGGCTGCTGGGTACCCCCAGGGGGCCGCTGGGTACCCCCTGGGGGCCGCTGTATAACCCCTGGGGGCTGCTGTATAACCCCTGGGGGCTGCTGTATATACTGCTGAGGCCTGTATACCACTGGGGCTGCTGTATATACCACTGGGGCTGCTGTATATACCACTGGGGCTGCTGTATATACTGGTGGGGTCTGTATATACCACTGGGGAGGCTGCTGTATACCACTGGGGTTGCTGTATATACTACTGGGGCCTGTATATGCCACTGGGGAGGCTGCTGTATACTACCATTGGGGGGCCTTTATACCACACTGCTGGGGGCTGTACACCTGTGCTGGGGTCCACCCTCGGCTTATACACGAGTCAATAGGTTTTCCCAGGTTTTGGGGGCAAAAGTAGGGGGGTCGGCTTATACACGGGTCGGCTTATACACGAGTATATACGGTACTTCAAAGAGAAGCATATTGGATCTTTATAATGGACTCATTAACTTCAAAGGGGTTAAATGAACAGCTATACCGGAATGTGTTTCTATAAATGACTGGTGGTATGTGTTTTTAAAGTTATTTGGATGCATATATTCATTACATTTCATCTAAGTTCATAAAGAATAATAATTTAAATGTATCTTTTCACCAGTTGATTATATTCCTCTGAGTTATGTCCGGTATAAAACCATCTGTCATCCTTTCGCATGCATGCTTGAGAATGGGAGCACCACCCCCCAAAATGTAGTAGGAGTCGATACATCTGGTCCTGGTCGCCTCTGAGAAGATTGAGTAAACAAATGTTTCCCTATTTTGTTCAAGATTAAGTATGGATGGATTGTCAAACAGGAACACTATTAACATATTTTTGTAGCAGAGTTGATTGCACATTTTGCGTATGGATCTAATTTTTAAATTGGCATGTGGATTAGAACAGTCTGCTGACTGGACACAATTCTCAGTATTTATACCTTTCTCCATTAGATATCTGTCGGCCATCTCATGTGATATTCGCTCCACAGAATGCTCCTGTGTTCTCTTTGAGAAAGACTTCAACTGACATGTCAGTTGGTGATTTATCTCAGGGAGAACAACATGGTTGAAAGTCAGGGGCGTAACTACAATAGGTGCAGGGGTTGCGATCGCACCCGGGCCCTGCAGCCTAGGGGGTCCCAAAAGTCCCTTTGGCCAATAGAAAAAGACTAATATTATTAAAGATTTGCAATAATTGGGGGCCCCGTTGGAGCTTTCGCATCGGGGCCCCAGGGCCTGAAGTTACGCCACTGTTGAAAGTACGACATCAGACATGTCCAATCAACATCTCTCTCGACCATCAATCTGTTGCAACCCCCATACATAATAGACCATCGGATGAACCCGTTGATATTAACGGGTTGAGCCAGCATTGGTCTTATGTGGATGGGGGCCTTTAGTCCCATATATAACTATGAATTTAGTTTCGATAGAGAGCTTGTGGTGACAGACTCCCTTAAGTTAGCATTAAATAAAACTCACTCTATGTTAACAAATACTGTATAGTTCCCAAACAACCTTGTGAAATATGATTTTATATAAGTAACATTACCATCGATCTTTTATAGTTAGGTTTTACAAGTTACTGTATCTGTTTTGTAGTTACAAACAAAACAACAAATTTGGAATCTGACTCATAAGTAAGATCTATAAGAAATTTAATACTTTCACAATATAGGCATTTTTATTGCTTTTTACAACATTTCACGGGCAGACTTAAAAGCATAACGCTCTGTTGGTCACATCCACTTATAATCACATCCCTTGTTTATTTGTAGTTGTTCTGCATTATTATGGATGTTGATGTTATCTATTACAATAAACACCATTAAAATGAATGCAGGTTTTATATGTCTAATGCTTGCACATTGCATCTCAAGTCTTCCTAGGCTGTTAGGCTAAGGCCATGTATATAGTGTATTGTCATGGTAACAGCATCTCTCACTGATTAAAAGAGGAATGGAAGATAAATGCAGTCACGTAAGGTTTCCTAAAGCAAGGTCAATGCGTCTCTTGTTAAAGAAGAGCATCTTCTCTAGGAAAGCATCACTATAAAATTCATGCAAATTAACAGTTGTATGCTTTTAGTGGCTTTATCTGTCCTATCTGTATTTTTATTTTTACTGGCTCTGATAAAAAGTAAATCAATGCAACTACAAAGAGAGCAAGTATTAATAATCATAATGTGCTAATGGATTCTGTTACCGTGTTATATCACCATTTATACAGTGATCAGATCATCACCCTTTTGCTACTGATAGACAGCACAGAGAGAATAAAATACCAAAATCAGTAATGTTACATAATTATATGACCGTCACAATAGAAAGCAAATGGGCAGAAGTTCTAAATCCATCTAATTATCATATGTGGTCACAGATAGACATAATTTTACTGAAGGTAGGTGACCTTCAATATATTATAAAAGTGGATACATTAAGTCTGGTGCCTATTCATACTACTTTTTTACTTTTTTTATTAGCCTAAATTGCATCCTGAATGAAATTGTCATTGTCTTAAGTGCAATGTGATATATTTTAGATCAAATAAACGACAACCCTATGATATTAGGCCAATTACGAAATATAGGGTGTGATGTGGAATTTCAGTGACTTTGCTTGATGTTGTACAATACAAATGACATTACTTGATGATGTACAATACAATGACTTTACGTGTAAAAGTAAAGCATAGAGTTTGTCTCTGCTGCTGAATTTCTAATATAGTAATTATATTTGGGTATAGCTAGATGACATCCAATATGAATCCAATAAGATCTCCCGGGGGAAGGAAGGGGTGTCACCCAGCGCTTTAATAGTAAATCTGCCCATCCTTCTAGTGACATATTTCCTGCTTCTATAGCAATGCATAAATACACATCTAAAAGGTTGGCATCTCTTATTTCTGTTCTGTTAAAGGGAACCAACCACCCCAAATGACCCCCCCGGACTGTTAATATGTGTCCCTACACCCAGCACACACATTTGGGGCAATCGTTTTTGCTAAAAAAACTGTTTAGTAGAAGCTAAGATATAGCTTTATAAAGTTTAATAAATTGAGCCGAATGGGTGTTACCTAGCTTTGTCCTCGTGCATTTCTTCGTGCCTGTCAGCTTCCTCTCCCCTCCTTCAGTGAAGCCCTTCTGTGCAAGCCGAAAATGCCCCGCCTGTCTACTGCTGCCTGATAAATTATGCACGCCCATCTCTGCACCTAAGAGCCTGGCCGCGTCATGAAAGGGGCGGGGGCTAAATTGCGTCATGAAAGGGGGCGGGGCTCCGGCATGCCGCGATTTAGCCCAGCCCCTTTCATGACGCGGCCAGGCTCTTAGGTGCAGAGATGGGCGTGCATAATTTATCAGGCAGCAGTAGACAGGCGGGGCATTTTCGGCTTGCACAGAAGGGCTTCACTGAAGGGAGGAGGGGAGAGGAGGCTGACAGGCACAAAGAAATACACGAGGACAAAGCTAGGTAACACCCATTAGGCTCAATTTATTAAACTTCATAAAGCTATATCTTAGCTTCTACTAAACAGTTTTTTTAGCAAAAACGATTGCCCCAAATGTGTGTGCTGGGTGTAGGGACACATATTAACAGTCCGGGGGGGGGGTCATTTGGGGTGGTTGGTTCCCTTTAAGTGGACCAATTGCTCAAAATACAGTGAAAACCAGCTGATCTGCAGTGCCCAGGAGAGGCCATGATACAATGTGGCAGAATGGTACCATTCCCCTATGTATATACTGTTTACTTGTAGCAAATGTGCAATGGTTGGTCCCCCACTGATCTGATATTGGTTAACTAATTTTTAAATTATTATTAGGCCCCTTTCACACTGGCATTTTTGACAAATTGCGGCAGATTTTCCACATCTGCCGCCTAATGGCCGCACTTGCGGCAAGCCCCATGCATTGTCAATGGGGCTTGCGATCGGGTGCAGCAAGTGCGGTTCTGCCAGTTGCGGCAGATTAGATACTTGCAACGGCGAAAAAAATGCGGCTGACCGCAGAACCGCACTTGCAGAACTGGCAACTAGCAGAACCGCACTTGCCGCACCCGACCGCAAGACCCATAGACAATGCATGGGGCTTGCCGCAAGTGGGACCGTTAGGAGGCAGATGTGGTAAATCTGCCGGATCTGCCGCAATTTGTCAAAAACGCCAGTGTGAAAGGGGCCTTAAAGTAGCAATCTGCCCCTTTAAATAGTAACTGTCACCATAATTTTCATTTAATAAATTAAAAGCAGACATGAAAATATGCAACACTAATATATTATCACTGTCATTGATAAAATCTGTAAAATCTTTGCTCCATGAAGGCAAATCTTGGTACTTTTTACATTCTATGTAGCTGGGAGGAGTTGTAGAACCTGGAAGCAGACACGTTCTCCTGAAATGACAGTCACAGATCTGAGCACCAACTGTAATCTCATCTTATCTAATATATAAAACCCTAAGGCCACTTCCGTCACTTTCGGCACGACTTCCGTAACTGTGTCCTGGCCAAACTGACATCACCACAAAGCTACACCCGTCCAGGGTGGACCAACATGGCGGCCGTAAGCGGAGCGGGACTCAGCCAGCCCCGCCACGCTTACGGCCGCCCCTACACTGCCCAACACACACATCACGGGAGGGAGACCACCGGCCTTTGCCAGTCGTCTCCTGTCCGCAACACATGCGCCCTCCCCCCCCCCCGCGGCTTTTCCTGCCCCCGCCGCTTTTCCTGCCCCCCCCCGCGGCCTTTCCGGCCCCCCGCGGCTATTCCGCCCCCCCCCCCCGCGGCTGTACTGCTCCCCCGCTCCTGCGGCCCCCCCCGTGGCTGTACTGCCCCCCCGCGGCCCCCCCGCTCCTGCGGCCCCCCAGTGGCTGTACTGCCCCCCCGCGGCTCCCCTGCTTCTGCGGCCAAACCGCGGCTGTACGGCTCCCCCGCCGCTTTTCCAGCCCCCCCGCGACTTTTCCGGCCCCCCCGCGGATTTTCCTGCCACCCCCCGCCGCTTTTGCGGCTCTCCCACTCCTGCGGCCCCCCGCGGCTGTACTATTACCCCGCGGCTACCCCGCTGCTTTTCCTGCCTCCCCCCCGCGGCCTTTACGGCCCCCCGTGGCTTTTCCGCCCCCCCGTGGCTGTACTGCCCCCCCACAGCTCCCCCGCTCATGCGGCCCCCCCATGGCTGTACTACCCCCCCGCGGCTCCCCTGCTTCTGCGGCCAAACTGCGGCTGTACGGCTCCCCCGCCGCTTTTCCAGCCCACGCCGACTCCATCCTGCCCCCTCGCCGGCTCCATCCTGCCCCCACATCTCCATCCTGGCCCGCTCGCTCCATCCCCCCCCCGGCTCCATCCTGCCCCACTCCCTCCATCCTGCCCCTCCACCACCATCCTGCCCCGCTCGCTCCATCCTGCCCCCCCCGCCATCTCCATCCTGCCCCTCGCTGGCTCCATCCTGCCCCCCCACACCAGTTCCATCCTGCCCCCCCCGCCGGCTCCAACCTGCCCCTCCCTCGCCTCCATCCTGCCCCCCCCCCTCGGATCCATCCTGCCCCCCCCCTCGACTCCATCCTGCCCCCCCGCCGGCTCCATTCTGCCCACCCCACCCGCTACATTCTGCCCCCCCTGCCGGCTCCATCCTGCCCCCCCTGCCGGCTCCATCCTGCCCCACCATCTCCATCCTGCCCCGCTTGCTCCATCCCCCCTGGGTCCATCCTGCCCCACTCGCTCCATCCTGCCCCTCCAGCTCCATCCTGCCCCCTCCCCCTCGGCTCCATCCTGCCCCCCCCCCACACCAGCTCCATCCTGCCCCCCCCCCACCGCCTCCATCCTGCCCCCCCCCCGCCGGCTCCATCCTGTCCCCCCCACACCAGCTCCATCCTGCCCCCCGGCGACTCCATCTTGCCCCCCGCCGACTCCATCCTGCCCCCCCGCCGACTCCATCCTGCTCCCCCCCCCCGCCGACTCTATCCTGCCCCCTCCTGCCGACTCCATCCTACCCCCTACCCCCGCCAGCTCCATTCTGCCCCCCCTGCCAGCTCCATCCTGCCCCGCCATCTCCATCCTGCCCCGCTCGCTCCATCCCTCTGCCTCCATCCTGCCCCCTGCCACCATCCTGCCCCGCTCGCTCCATTCTGCCCCCCGCCACCATCCTGCCCCGCTCGATCTATCCTGCCCCGCTCGCTCCATCCTTTCCCGCTGGCTCCATCCTGTCCTGCTCGCTCCATCCTGCCCTGCTCGCTTCATCCTGCCCCGACCACTCCATCCTGCCCTGCTGGCTCTATCCTGCTCCATCCTGCCCCCCCCTGCTCCATCCTGCCCCGCTCGCTCCATCCTGCCAGCCCTACACCCCCCCTCACCATCCTGCCCCCCCTCACCATCCTGCCCCCTGGCAGTTAGCAGTCATGTGATAGATCAGCTTGATCCGTTTCCCAGGCAACTACGGCTCATAAAGACCTATAGGACCTAGAACACGGAGGTGGAGCGAGCCAGCGGACAGGTGAGTATCCTCACTGAGGATTTTTTTATTTTTTTTGTGGAGGAGCGGGGGGGAGCTAAGTATTGCCATATACCATAGTACTGCTATACATGTACTCTAATTTACCGCCATATACTATAGTGCTGCTATACATGTGCTGTAATGTATCACCATATACTATAGCGCTGCTATACATGTAATGTAATATGCCACCATATACCATAGCGCTGCTATACATGTACTGTAATGTACCGCCATCTACTATACCGCTGCTATACATGTACTGCGGACCTCTCCTCACCCCTCCAGCCGGACCTCTCCTCACCCCTCCAGCGCCACCTCTCCTCACCCCTCCAGCGCCACCTCTCCTCACCCCTCCAGCCTCCCGCCACATCATACTATGCTATCCACAGAGCCGCCTCTATACTCTGCTACCCACAGAGCCGCCTCTACCCACAGAGCCGCCTCTATACTCTGCTACCCACAGAGACGCCTGTATATTCTGCTACCCACAGAGACGCCTGCACACTCTGCTACCCACAGAGACGCCTGCATACTCTGCTACCCACAGAGCCGCTTGCATACTCTGCTACCCACAAAGCCGCCTGCATACTCTGCTACCCACAGAGCTGCCTGCATACTCTGCTACCCACAGAGCTGCCTGCATACTCTGCTACCCACAGAGCCGCCTGCATACTCTGCTACCCACAGAGCCGCCTGTATACTCTGCTACCCACAGCCGCGCCTCTATACTCTGCTACCCACAGCCGGCCTCTATACTCTGCTACCCACAGGCCGCCTCTATACTCTGCTACCCACAGAGCCGCCTTTATACTCTGCTACCCACAGAGCCGCCTGTATACTCTTTCTACCCACAGAGCCGCCTCTATACTCTGCTACCCACAGAGCCACCTCTATACTCTGCTACCCACAGAGCCGCCTCTACCCACAGAGCCGCCTCTATACTCTGCTATCCACAGAGCTGCCTGTATACTCTGCTACCCACAGAGCCGCCTGTATGCTTTGCTACCCACAGAGCCGCCTGTATAATCTGCTACCCACAGACCCGCCTGCATACTCTGCTACCCACAGACCCGCCTGTATACTCTGCTACCCACAGAGCCGCCTGTATAATCTGCTACCCACAGAGCCGCCTCTATACTCTGCTACCCACAGAGCCGCCTGTATACTCTGCTACCCACAGACCCACCTGTATACTCTGCTACTCACAGAGCCGCCTCTATACTCTGCTACCCACAGAGCCGCCTGCATACTTGCTACCCACAGAGCCGCCTGCATACTCTGCTACCCACAGAGCGCCGCATACCTGCTACCACAGAGCTCCCTGCATACTCTGCTACCCACAGAGCTGCCTGCATACTCTGCTACCCACAGAGCCACCTCTATGCTCTGCTACCCACAGCCGCGCCTCTATACTCTGCTACCCTCAGAGCCGCCTCTATACTCTGCTACCCACAGAGCCGCCTCTATACTCTGCTACCCACAGAGCCGCCTCTATACTCTGCTACCCACAGAGCCGCCTCTATACTCTGCTACCCACAGAGCCGCCTGTATACTCTGCTACCCACAGAGCCGCCTGTATAATCTGCTACCCACAGAGCCGCCTGTATACTCTGCTACCCACAGAGCCGCCTGTATACTCTGCTACCCACAGAGCCGCCTGTATACTCTGCTACCCACAGAGCCGCCTGTATACTCTGCTACCCACAGACCCGCCTGTATAATCTGCTACCCACAGAGCCGCCTCTACCCACAGAGCCGCCTCTATACTCTGCTACCCACAGAGCCGCCTGTATACTCTGCTACCAACAGAGCCGCCTGTATACTCTGCTACCCACAGAGCCGCCTCTACCCACAGAGCCGCCTCTATACTCTGCTACCCACAGAGCCGCCTGTATACTCTGCTACCAACAGAGCCGCCTGTATACTCTGCTACCCACAGAGCCGCCTCTACCCACAGAGCCGCCTCTATACTCTGCTACCCACAGAGCCGCCTGTACACTCTGCTACCCACAGAGCCGCCTCTACCCACAGAGCCGCCTCTATACTCTGCTACCCACAGAGCCGCCTGTATACTCTGCTACCCACAGACCCGCCTGTATACTCTGCTACCCACAGACCCGCCTGTATACTCTGCTACCCACAGAGCCCCCTGTATACTCTGCTACCTACTGACTCGCCTGTATACACACAATTGATTTCTCCCCACTCCCGATGCTATTGCATCGGGCCCCTGACCACTGCACTCTGCCCCTGACCACTGCACTCTGCCCCTGACCACTCCACTCTGCCCCTGACCACTCCACTCTGCCCCTGACCACTCCACTCTCCCCCTGACCACTGCACTCTGCCCTGAGGCAGACTACGAGCCACTGAGCCTCCGTATACTCTGCTAACCACTGAGCCGCTGTATAGTCTGCTAACCACTGAGCCCCCGTATACCCTGCTAACAATAGGCTAGAATACCCGATTCTTTAGAATCGGGCCGCCATCTAGTAACTCATAATAGGTAAATCTGTATTCATCAGACTTTATCCATCAATTAATTTTTGAGAATGAATGATCAGTCCAGAATGAGAAAGAAGAGGATGTCTCTAATAAGATATATAACTAAGTGTACTTTTTAATCAATAAGTACTATGGATTTATGGGGAAAAAAAGCAGGAAACGCTGCTCATAGAAGCCTATTATAAAAACCAGATTGCTTTACAAGCAATCCGGTTACCGCCTCCGACTCTGCAGCCTGCGTGAAAAATCATGCAGGCTGCAGTTTTCGGAGCGGTTCTGTGCCCCGCATTGCGATAACCGAATTGCTCAGGATGTGTAATACTGAGCAATCCGGTTACCGTATACTTTCCTTATCCCGGCTACTGCCGGGATAAGCAAAGTGCTAAAACTGTGAAAAAAGCTATAATGTTAGTAATAATTTTGCCTATCATGTCTCTAGGGGGGTGGGCACCCCCTAGAGACATGATGGGCAAAATTATTATTAACATTATAGCTTTTTTCACAGTTTTAGCACTATGCTTATCCCGGCGGCAGCTGGAATAAGCAAAGTATACGGTAAACGGATTGCTCAGGATTACACATCCTGAGCAATCCGGTTATCACAATGATGTCATTCAAAAATCTCCTATTCCTGCAGCTTTAAAAGATCGTTCATTAATAGTATGGATGACTTGCATCTAACCTCTAAGTGCAGGTGCAAGCAGAAAAAAACATACTAATGAAAAATAGGAGATATCTGCCCTAGAATATAATGCAAATAGGAAGACTTAGCTTCAGCTGAGTGCCCGGTGACCGACGCCAAGGTGCTTAAGCAGTGATTGCTATAATACATTTTATCATTTTACATGTATTAGGCTGTGCAGCTCGGCCGCTCATTTTACTCATGAATTGTGCACATTTAGTGTCAGTGTTGCAGCAGATATTTCCTGTTTTTCATTAGTATGTTTTTTTCTGCTTGAACCTGCACTTAGAGGTTAGATGCCAGTCATCCATACTATTAATTATGTATACTTTTTGACTGACCTCCTCTTCCCCCTCCCCCTTCCTCGAACGGGAGCCAGCTGAGGTTTCCATCTTGTTGGAGTCCAGGACATACTTTTCCTTTTCCAATTAGAAATAAGGGCATATAAACCCATTCACATTGCACAACTCTGTTAGTCACAGTGTTAGGACCCGGTGAGATGGAAGCACCTTGGCGTCGGTCACCGGGCAATCCGCAGTGGCCACTGCTGAAGCTAAGTCTTTCTATTTGCATTATATTCTAGGACAGTTATTGCTATAATACATTTTATCATTTTACATGTATTAGCTGTGCAGCTCGGCCGCTCTTTGCACTCATGAATTGTGCACATTTAGTGTCATTGTTGCAGCAGATATCTCCTATTTTTCATTAAAAAATCGTTCAGTCCTTCCTCTCCTATTTAACTAGTGTATTGCCAAATGGGATATCGTTAACGATATCCTTGTGTGTGACAATGCACTAATGATGTCGGAACAATCACTGTCACGTGATCGTTCCAAGGATATCGTTAACGATATCCTAGCAAGTTAAGCGGCCTTAAGTACACATACATTTGTGAGCTGAGGAGAAAGGCTAAGAATAAATTGACCTTCTTGGCTGGCTATGCACAAAGGATTTTTCTCTCTAACCTCAGACCACCGTACTCAGTAAGCAAAAAAGGAGATTTATTTCTTCTGACAAACACGGCAACTCTGCTAAGTGTGCTTACAAATTAGCTCTGTCATTTGAGATAGAAGTCTCAGGACATGTTTTTCTTGAGACTGCAGCTCACCCTGACACATAAGTAGGATGGGTTGTTGTTTGAATTACATTATTGGGGCTTTTTTGGGGTGAGGGGACCCCTTTATCCTAAATACAAAACTTTGTGAATCCATAAGTGTTTTTAGATATCAAGTTTCAAGGTACAAAGAAGCTTTATTGGCAGGACTAAGTACACATTAGTTTTGCCAAACCAAGTGTACAAAAGGGATGTTGGGATGTTGGGTTGGGGCTGTAGGAAAGGTGGATGGGGCAGATCCAGGGTGGGGCTATAGAAGTCCATGGCATATAATAGTTCTCTTACTCTATCCCTATCTCTTTCTCTATCTCTATACAATAAAGTGTATTTTAAAAAAAATCATGTACTACTTCCATCTGTTTTTTGGATGAAAAATTATTATTGCACTTGATTAAAAATACAGAAGCATCCCTATGGGATCATTTTTTATTCCATTTTGTATATGTGTTTAATCCATTTTTATAGGGGTTTTTTGTGTAGCCTCCCCTAAAAGGTAGTCCATCAGTTGTATAATAAGCAATACTGATGTAAAACTGATGGTCTACAAACGATGTTTAAATTTACCTGTAATATGTATTGACTGAGGATCTGTATTATGGATGGCGACCAAAATACTTATGTGAATATAATTATTTTGGGGGCGTATATATTGTTACACAATCTACTCTACAACCATTCTTACATTGAGAGTATTAATTATTTCACAAACCATTTCTATTATATTTTTGGTTTTTCATTTGCCTATTTTGTTCCTTTGGGGTTTTTTTCAGATGCA
Organism: Allobates femoralis; assembly: GCA_033576535.1. NCBI lineage: Eukaryota > Metazoa > Chordata > Amphibia > Anura > Aromobatidae > Allobates > Allobates femoralis. Next base: position 144,618,133 of record JARQOC010000002.1, read on the forward strand.
AATTCAGACAATTAAATTTCTCTTTATTCAGTAAAGGCAAAAATAATATGTAATCCGATCTAATGTGTATAGTGCTGGATTAAGCTATTAAGTACTTGGTTCCTACGCTGTTGGTAAATATATCTTGATAAGGTTAGCATTTAGCAGTGTAAATAATAATGTATATGGAATTAACAGTGATATCACTTCCTAATGGCATCATCTATAGCATGCAATTAAAGTTTAAGCAGCCAAAGCATTATTAGTCAATGTGTTCTGACTCTTGTACTGTTTTAGCACCACGGCAGCTTTCATGAATCTGGAAATAGTCCAACAAATGTGAAATGTGAGGCAAGTACAATTTGAGTGGGTGTTATTTTGTTGGAATATGTTGTCATTGTGTAGAATTTTCTGACTAATATTGACCTAAACACGTATCTGTTGTTGTTAATATGACTTTTCTACAGGGTTTCAAATGTTAATTAGTAAACAAAAATAGATTGTTCTGCTCATTAGCTTCTCGCAGAGCTGGAATCGGTACTTCTTTTTTTTTTAATCATAATCATATGACATCTCAAGCCTACTGTGAACATTGCACATGTTGAGAAGACAATGAAGATAATCTGTAAAAGAAAATTAAAACTGGAAAGACACCACAGATAACAAAATTATTCTGTAAGTAGTATAATAGAAAGAGAACTTACCGCAAAGTTTACAACCTGGTGTCTAGAATTGAAAATCAGATTATTTCTTTCGTTCTGGGAGAATTCTTATGTTCCTAAACATCTCCATAAGCTTTCAATCAATGCAACACATTTTTTTCTCACCATTGGAGTGGTGCTTTACATCTCAGTCCCCTGCCCTCAGCCTTATACTCACCCTCCGGCATCTTAAACTTTTTTTGTGTGTCACTTCGGTCCCATGGTGCAATTTTATAGAAACAGCTACAATCTAGCGACAACAGGAAACAGGAATTGTTTAACACCTTAATGAAGGCCCACTGTAAAAAAACGGCATTACAGGGTACTTATTCTGTTCTGACGTGAAAATAAGTCAGAAATGAATAAGTCTGTAGCGCCCCCCAGTGCCCAAAAATCTCCGGGGTTTCAGCTACTTTCAGATTAAGGAACAGGCACTTTTTTACCGGTACCGGTGATGTCATGACTGGTAAACATCGTTTACCGATCATGACATTACAAATGTAGTCATAGCTGGTAAAAAATGCTTTCACTTTCATCCGACATCAACATTAAAACACATATCGGATGAAAGTTAAGCATTAACCCCTAAGGCCCCCAAGACCCCCAGTATCAGAGATCTCCCTCCCACCCCTCTCCCAATCTATCCCAAAATGGCGACAGTGGGTGCGAAAACCTGCCACCTTCCCTGCATCTCCATGCGATCTCTCATGTCACACATGTCAAATTACATGGAAATCGCATCCCCCTCTGTCCCCTCCGCAGTCCAATCCCTGCCCCTGCCCCCTCACTCGGCCATAGATCCTCAGCCCCTGCCCCCTCCCTCATATGTTGCCGCCCGCCGCCTCCTCTGAGACTCCATTGGATGTGATTAAACATCACATCGGATGGAGTTTGCAGGCCCTTTGTCCCCAGTCAGGACCCCGTCCCCCAGTCAGATCCCCTCTCCCTCTCCCCCTCTTACCAATCCAGCGAACCTGCCTCCGGTCCTGGGGTCCTGGGGTCCCGCAATCCTCTCCTGCTTAAGTGCCAGCCTCTTCTGTGCGGCTGTGCACTGTGCGCGCTCCCGTGTGCATGCTCCTGTGTGCGTGCCACTGTGGGAGCACTTGCATGCGAGCCCAGGATTTGATAGGTCATAAACTCAGTGAGTTCATGACCTATCAAGATCCTGGGTTCACACAGGGGTTAACACAGATTGCTATGGTGATCTCCAAAGCAGGTCACAGTGAAGATCAGTGTTTACCCTTGTTTGACCCCAGGATCTTGATAGGTCATGAACTCAGTGGGCTCATGACCCATCAAGATCCTGGGGTCACTCAGGAGTTAACACTGATCTTGATGGTGATCTCCAAAGTAGGTCACCATGAAGATCAGTGTTAACCCCTGTGTGACCCCAGGATCCTGATGGGTCACTAACTTACAGAGTTTATGACCTATCATTTCCCAGGGAGGATGCCTGGTCTTATAGCATATGGGGATGCCCCCATATGCTATAACACTGAGAATCATCGTGGGACCACCCACTGGACTACGTTGGACATCACCGCCCATTGGACTACATCAGACATCACCGCCCACTGGACTACATCAGACACCACAGACTAATAAAGATGGGGTCTAAATAAGTGTTTATGGGTTTTTTTTTCTAATAAAAATACTTTTCTCTGTGTTGTGTCTTCTTTTTATTATTTACGAGAGATTCCTAATGGCTCGGTCTAATATTGGCTAGACATTATGAATCTCGGGCTTACTGCCAGCTGCCAAAAAGCTGTCATTAACCCCTTATTACACAGTCTGCCACCGCTACACGGCAGCTGGAAGAGCTGGATACAGCGCCAGAAAATGGCGTTTCTATGAATGTGCCGTTCTCTGGGGCGGCTGCGGGCTGTAATTTGCAGCGGGAGGCCCAGAAAGCTTGGACCTCCCTACGCTGAGGATTCCAGCCCCCAGCTGCCTAGTTGTACCTGGCTGGCCCAAAAATATGGGGAAGCTCATGCTGTTTTTTGTTTTTTTAATTATTTCAAAAAATAACTAAAAAAAAAGGGCTTCCCTATATTTTGGTTTCCAGCCAGGTAAAACTAGGTAGTGGGGGTTGGTGGTAGCACGTAGCTGCCTGCTGTACCTGGCTAGACCAAAAATATGGCGAAGCCCCACGTTTTTTGTTTTAAAAATATAATAAACAATTTTTTTTTTAAATGCAGGAGAGGAGACATCAAGGACACAGTGTCTCCAGATCTTGTGCACATGCCCTAAGGCTAGGGTCACATTAACGTTTCAGGGGGCTTGCGTCCAAGTCATAGGTTTTGGCAACCCTGACACCTTGTTACCGCTATGGCAACACCGCGTCGGCATTGTCAATGCTTACCTATGGAGACGAGGACCCTAGCACAACTCAAAAGCCGGCATCTCAGTGCTTTCAGAAGCGTCTTTGCTCGCGCTGGGAAAAAGCACGAGATTTCAAACTCCGGCACTCAGATGCCGGCGTTTCATCAGTGCTGGGGGCCGCTCCTCCATAGGTAAGCATTGGCAACGCTGACACCGCATTACCATGACCGTAACAAGGCGTCAGGGCTGCCAAAACCTATGTTTGTAGCGCGACCCCTATGAAATTGTGTGAAAAAAAGAAAATGTTGAATATGACAACTTATTGTTATGAAATTCTGTTAAGTAGCTATAGGTTCCAAATGCTCACTATATGCCTAGATATAATCCTTGAGGGGTCTAGTTTCCAAAATGGGGTCACTTGTGAGGGGTTTCTACTGTTTAGGATCCCTAGTGACCCTGCAAAGGTGACATGGTGCCCACAATCTATTTCAGCTTTTCCAAAATTCATATAATGCTCCGTCCCTTCTGAGCCCTCCCATTTGTGTAAACATAATATTTTGGCTACTTGTGGGGTATCGTTGCGCTCTTAAGAATGTGGGTAACAAATTGTGGGATCCACTTTTTAGTGTCTTGTAAAACTGAAAAATGTGGTGCTAAAACAACACTTTTGTGAAAAAAATGGAAATTTTCATTATGATGACCCAATGTTATCAAATTCTGTGAAGAACCTGTGGGTTCAAAATGCTCACTATACCCCTAGATATAATCCTTGAGGGGTCCAGTTTGCAAAATGGGGTCACTTTTGGGGCTCCAATGTTTAGGCACACAGTAGCTCTACATACGTGACATAGTGTCCGCTAACAATTGGAGCTAATTTTCCATTTAAATTGTTAGCGGACACCATGTCGCATATGGAGAGCCCCTGTGTGCCTAAACATTAGAGCTTCCCCACAAGTGACACCATTTTGGAAACTAGATCTCCCCAAGGAAATTATCAAGATGCATAGTGAGCACTTTGAACCCCCAGGTACTTCACAAATTAATCTGTAAAAAAGAAAAATGAACTTTTTTGTGAAAAAAAAAGTACTTTTTCATTTTTACGGATCAATTTGTGAAGCACCTGGGGGTTCAAAGGGCTCACTATGCATCAAGATAAGTTCCTTGGGGGGTCTAGTTTCCAAAATGGTGTCACTTGCAGGGGGGGCTCTAATGTTTAGGCACACAGATGCTCTCCATATGTGACATAGTGTCCGCTAACAATTGGAGCAAATTTTCCATTCAAATTGTTAGCGGACACCATGTCGCATATGGAGAGCTCCTGTGTGCCTAAACATTAGAGCTTCCCCACAAGTGACACTATTTTGAAAACTAAACCCCCCAAGGAACTTATCTAGAGGCATGGTGAGCACTTTAAACCCTCAGGTGCTTCACAAATTGATGCGTAAAAATGAAAAAGTACTTTTTTTCACAAAAACATTCTTTTGGCATCAATTCTTTCATTTTCACATGAGCAGCAGGATAAAATGCATCCTAAAATATATTGGGCAATTTCTCCAGAGTACACCGATACCTCATATGTGGTCATGAACCACTGTTTGGGCGCATGGCAGAGCTTGGAAGGGAAGGAGCGCCATTTGACTTTCTGAATGGAAAATTAGCTTTAATGGTCAAATTGCGCTCCTTCCCTTCTGAGCACTGCCGTGCACCCAAACAGTTGTTTATGACCACATATGAGGTATCGGTGTACTCAAGAGAAATTGGCCAACAAATTTTAGGATGCATTTTATCCTGTTGCCCACGTGAAAATGAAAAAATTAGGTTAAAAGAACATTTTTGTTGGAAAAATTAAAATGTCCATTTTTTCCTTCCAATTTGGTTTAGTTCCTGTTAAGCACCTGAAGGGTTAATAATCTTCTTGAATGTAGTTTTGAGTAGCTTGAGGGGTACAGTTTTTGGAATGGTGTCACTAGTGGGTGTTTTCTGTCATGTACACCCCTCAAAGGGACGTCAAATGGGATGTGGTCACTAAAAAAATGGTTTTGTCAATTTTGCTGTAACAATGAGAAATTACTGATGATCTTTGAACCCTTATAACTTCCTAACCAAAAAAAATGTTTTTTTCCAAAATTGTGCTGATGTAAAGTAGACATGTGGGTAATGTTATTGATTAACTATTTTGTGTCACATAACTCTCTGGTTTACCAGAATAAAAATGTGAAAATTGCAAAATTTTCAAAATTTTCGCCAAATTTTTTATTTTTTCACAAATAAACGCAAACATTATTGACCTAAATTTACTACTAACATGAAGCCTAATATTTCATAAAAAACTATCTCAGAATCGCTAGGATTGAAGTGTTCCAGAGTTATTACCTCATTAAGGGACACTGGTCAAAATTGCAAAAAATGGTCTGGTCATTAAGGTTGAAATTGGCTCTGTCACTAAGGTGTTAAAACATAGTTTTATTCTTCCTGATTAAAGAAGTCATGACTAAGGCTGCTTAGCTGAAACGCATAGGACTGGGTCCTGTTTTCTGCTTTGGGGCTCACTAATACTGCAATTTAATTTTAATCAAGAAGAATAAAACTGTGTTTTAACCAATTACTGTCTCCTGCTGTCACTGGATTGTAACTGTTTCTATCAGCACTGTTGTCTGAGGCCAAAGGCATTTTTTCATGTGCCAGGAAGGGGATCCATCAATGCTGGAGGAAGACTGAAATGGGGTGAGCTGAAAAAAACTCATTTTTTCTCTATGGTACCATCTTATGACCATAACTTCTGACTCACCAGAAGTCAGAAGTTGCATCACAAACTCTCAAAGCAAGCCTGTGAGAGCCAGAACAAGGCTCTCATAGGCTTGTATTGAGTTGTGATCTAAGACTTGCTCTATTAAAGCGAACCTGTCACCCCCTCCAGGCATCTAAAGATAACATAGCCACGTTCTGCAGCACTAAGGTTGCATTCTGACAAGGTGTCTATAGCATTTATGCTCCCTTGATTCATTGAAATATAGACTTTTATAAGATCTGTTTCAAACCTGAACGAAGACCGGGAGGCGGGTATTCAAGTGTCTGTCTCCCTCCTCTGTGGTGTCAGTCATCCCTCTCTGCTTTCTGTGTGCCGCCTCCAGGGCCACCTCCATGCATTACAGAGCTGAACTTTGTCAGCTCTGCTACAACATAGAGCTGCTGTTATAAGAGACCCCACAGTAGTAAATCTAGCAGGAGGACCCTGAGCAGACGAAGCACTGCCTGTTACATTAGTAGCCCTTGAGCTGAGCAGGTTTCACTTTCAGTTTCTTGTACCCAGCAGCATCGCTCCTCAGCCCCTGATCTACAGCACAAACTCAACTCTGCTGCACTGCTGACAGCTCAGCTCAAGGGCTGCTCAAGGTCCTCCTGCTAGATTTACTACTGTGGGGTCTCTTATAACAGCAGCTCTATGTTGTAGCAGAGCTGACAAAGCTCTGTAATGCATGGAGATGGCCCTGGAGGCAGCACACAGTGAGCAGAGAGGGATGACTGACACCACAGAGGAGGGAGATAGACACTTGAAAACCCGCCTCCCGGTCTTGGGTAAGGTTTGAAGCAGATCTTATAAAAGTCTATATTTCAATGAATCAAGGGAGCATAAATGTTATAGCCACCTGCTCAGACTGCAGCCTTAGTGCTGCAGAAGGTGGCTATGTTATTTCTAGATGCCTGGAGGGGGTGACAGGTTCGCTTTAAACACTGGAGCAGATGACAGGTCACAAACTCCAGGAGACCGACAGGATCAGCACTGATAACAGATGAAGATGCCGGAGGGTGAGTATAAAAGTTGGAGCACGAGACTAAGGGTGCCGTTACACGTCGCAACATTGCATGCAATTTCACTGGAAATTTGCTGGTTGCAGTGAAATCATGGACACATTGTTCCATTTTGTACACAGCAACAAATAGAACAATCTGTCCATGATTTCACTGCAACCAGCAAATTGCATGCAATGTTGCGACGTGTAACGGTACCCTTACACGTAAAGCACCACTCTAGTAGTAAAATAAAGAAAAACGGTGGAGTGGTGCTTTAAAAGCTTTTGCAGCCACCAATTTTGCCTAATTTGGTCAACCAACTAATGTATATGGAGGCCTCCTGACCCTCCCCTCACCAATTAGATCAGCAAAGACGGATCAGGGGATTTTAATTCATATAATTTAACACATACAAAACTGCCTTAAAAGTGTAAAATAGATATGTCACTGAGTTCAGACTTCTCTTTACTAATACTCTGATGAGCAAAAGGGTAATGAATAATGTTTTGAACTTTTGACTTTCAGGCACCATATCTCACTATCCACTACAGCTCTGATTTTAAGACTACCTTCATTTTATATACAATCATCTTGACTATCTCATAAATAAATTTGACTTGCAACAATTTAGCATACGATTAGTTACGCACTAGAATACAACACCAGAAGCATCATCATCACATGAATGCACCATCAGAGCCATAAGTAGTACATGAATACAATACCAGATCAACAATCATTACATGAGTACATCACCAGAACCACCTTCAGTTTTGTTGCAAACTGTATTTGTTGCATCATAGCTGCAAAAAATCATCAGCATATCACTTTATCTATAATGAGGTTTGTTTAGTTTTGATTAGGGTATCTGCCAAATGCTGGTCACCATAATTGAAGCCAATCAGCCCCACTATAGTTAAACTATATTGGTTTCCTTGCTTTCCTTGGATCTGACATTTAAAATATAGGACATCAATGATGGCTGACATAGCTGTACCTCATGGATCACTTTTTTTCAAGTGTCACCTCAATTAAATAGAAGCTTCAAATATCTCTATAGGGAAAATAAACATAATTGAAAAGGTTCCGCTGAAATTCTGACTTCTGATTTACTGACTTGTGATCTTTAATTTGGTTTTGTTAAAATTTCTCTGTAAGACACTTCCAGTTTCTATGATCTCATCCCAAGTCTGTGATGTTCTCAGTAGTATCACAGGATTCCACTGCATTGCTCCACATAAAAATTCCACAGCCCCATTAATTGACATATGCGCTTTTCCCAGTGCAGCACATATATGTGTTAAAAAATAATTGATCTATCTCTAATCAGGTGCTAAATATGCAGATATATATTTGTTATGGCTAGTATGACTGCTAATTTGGTATTAGTTGCTTCATGGGCTTTGTTATGTAACAGGTGTATTATGACCTTGATATTTGTATGTTCACCCAGAGATGGTGTCAGTTTCACACAAAACAAACCGCAGTAATAATAGTCAGTAATTAAAGTTACAGTTGCTGGCCTTTCCAGAAAAAGTTCAAGAATGAAAGGATTATCCGCACATAGGACAAGCAAAACACAGATAATACTAATCGGAGAATATGACAACTTTGCTGCCCATGTTCCACATCTATAAGACTTTTGAACATTCATTTTAAGGTTTTGTAGCTAATAGGATTAGAAATGATGAGACTTTGGACCAGGGGTCTTAGGCTGGCTTCACACCATGGGTTTTGAGCTGTCAGGCTGTGTCGAGGGTTTTGCTGGATGCACCGGACACAGCCTGCCAGCTCCGGATAGATTCGTGTTGTCTGCCAGAATCAGGACTGTGCAGCTGCTGCCGCTGTCCAGTCCTGAAATTTCAGGATGGCGGCTTGCGGGGAGCTAGTCACTGTTCTGAAATTTCTGCCGGGAGCTCCCCAGGTGCTGAAGTTAAGCCCTGGCCGCCACTGAACTTCAGCACCCGGTGTCCGGCAGCCGGATCCAATTTTCTGTCGGATCCGATGCAATCTGAGGCCCATAGCTTTCCATGTTATGGGGCACCAGATAGCACCGGATCCAGAAGGATCCGGGTGGATCCGATTTTGGCAGATTTTTGCTCTGGACACAAAAACGCTGCACGCTGCGATTTTGTGTCTGGGAGGAAAAAGCAAATTCTCCCGGATCCTCCCTGACAGCAGGGAACCGGATGGCAAATCACTGCCATCCGGCCCCATCCTGTCTCACAGGAATACTATGGGGCCAATATCGCATTCGGGGATGTCCGATCCTTAAAATCGTGGTGTGAAGCTGGCCTTAAGCACACAGCCGCAGAAGCTGTTTCATGCAGCCCACAGGCACTATAGACCCCTTGTTGACCACGGCCTGTTACAGGGGGCTACCAACTTCAGTGCATCATTGCCATTACATGTGTATACTTGGATGCTAAAGCATGGAAACATGATTATAGAACATGGAATATTATAGCTAAGGAAGTAGCCTCGATGTGGCTAGTTTTATATGCTAAGTGTCTAATTTTTTTCATACTTCCTTATCTATAATGCTATTCAATGTTCTATACTCATGTTCCCATGCCTTAGTATTGCAGAGCGCAACTGTCTTTTTTTGTTACATTATATTATGCTCAGTTATTCACCTGTTCACATTGCAGGTTAGGAAGTGCCTGCAGTATTTTCTGATTTAGATATATTGAAGTACACTATAGAGACTAAAAACATAAAAGGGAAAAAATATTTAAAAGAAATAAAAAAGAATGAATATTTTAGACATCTCCATTTCCCACTTTTTGTGTCATCCACTTTTTAAAAAAATTTGAAAAAATAAAAATATTGTCATGTTTAAGAAAGTCATGCAAATGCATGAGACAAGAATTACCAGATTTTCCATTGTTCATGTTTTTCCCAAAAAAAGTCATAAAAAGTGACCAACATATTGTACACATTCATGACTGCAAGTGTTGGCACCCTTGAAATTGTTTCAGAAATTTAAGAATTTCTCCCATAAAATTATTGCAGCTACATGTTTTTTTATACACGTTTATTTCATTTGTGTGTATAGGAACAATACATAGAAAAACAGAGAGAAAAAGGCATATTGGACAAAATTTCACACAAAACTCCAAAATTGGACCGGACAAAATTGTTGGCACCTTCAATTAATATTTGATTGCACATCCTTTGGAATAAATAACTGCAATCAATCACTTTCTATAACCATCTACAAACTTCTTACACCTCTCAACCGGAATATTTATTTTAATCTCTCATATTTGAAGGCACCTTCTCCCAAGAGCAAGTTTAAGATCACTCCAAGGAGATTCAATGGGATTTAGATCCAGACAAATTGCTGGTAACACCAGAACACTCCAGCGTTTTGTTTCCATCCATTTCTTGTGCTTCCTATGTTTGGGGTCATTGTCCTGCTGGAAGACCATTACCTAGACAGCTTATTACACTGGCCACTACATTTGACCAAAAATCCTTTGTAACCTTTATTTTTCATAATGCTTTGCACACAATCAAGGCAGCCAGTGCCAGAAGCAGCAAAACAACTTTGAATGAACCTCCATCATATTTGACTATGGCTACTGTGTTCTTTTCTTTATAGGCTTCATTCCATTTTCAGTAAACACAAGAATGATGTGATTTATCAAAAAGTTATATTTTTGCCTCACCTGGCCACAAAATGTTTTCCCAGAAGGATTTTTTTTATTTCACATACATTTTGGCAAACTGAAGTCTAGCTTTATTATGTCTCTGTGTCAGCAGTGGGGGCCTCCTGGGTCTCCTGTTATAGCGTTTCATTGCATTTAAATGTTAATGGATAGTTTGAGTTGAAACTGATTCACAGGGCTGCCATAAAGAATTTTAGTGCCCCCTGAGACTTTGCCCAGGCTCCACCCCAGCTCCATCTCCACCTAGCCCCACCTCCACCCCTCAAACCTTCCACAATCCCAAAGCCCACTCTGGAAAAACTCCACTTATGCACTTCACTCTGACCTGCTGTCAAGCTGTGAGTGGCTCAGAGAAACGTCAGCACACTAGCTCCCACTTCTGGTCAGGGCAAACATCAGCACTGATCAAGTCAGATAATCACACTGCTGATATCACTCCTTGGTGCCTCAGAGGCATGAACAGAGTCAGTGGAAAGTGTCAGTGGAAAGTGCTTCAGTGTAACTGAAGACGATGAAGATTCATTGTAATTAGGAAATAGGGGCAATGGAGGGTGAGTGTATGTGGAGCAAATGGGGGGAGTGGAGGAGTGTATGTGAAGCAAATGAAGGAGAGGGAATTTGAGTAATTGGGTGATGGGCACAGACACAGTATGGGGAGCGAGGGGAATTATGTGGAGCCATTGTGTAAATATTAGGACACAGTATGGTGAGCAAGAGGGCAAGTTAGGTGCAGACACAATATGAGGAGTGAGAGGGTGATTGGTGCAGACACAGTATGAGAAGTTGGGGGAAGGGTGCAGACAAAGTATGGGAAGTGAAGGGGAATGTTTGCAGACACAGTATGAGGAGTGAGGAGGGATGGGTGCGGACAAAACACACATTGAGTCAAACATGTCCAACAGAAGTCCTTTACTGAAACAGTCTCATGAAACAGGGGCACAGTTCTTTAACATTATAGTTTTTTGGGTATTTGCAATACTTATCTTTGGTGCAGACTGCTCCCTCCATTTCAGTACCCTCGGGCTTGTACCCACTACATCCTGCATCCCGACATCTGGCTGCACGCTTATCAAGTCCACCTGGCTTCAATCTCACACTTCCCATAGCAATCCACTCCAAGAATTGGTCAGGGCTGTCAGTTAGGACAATGTTCTTTCACTGCTAGTACCGTGTTCGGCCATTCATCTGGGTCCTTGCGAATGTCCAACTTAAAGACAACGGGAGAATCAGTGGCAAAACCGAATCAAGACACTGGCTAACGTTCCTGTGACTCCTTTTTCTATTTCTGGGGACAGTCCTGACCAATTATCAGAAGTTTTGGTATTGATCTCAGTCAAATGTATGCTTCAAATGCCAAATGTTGCTTCTCCTTTCCAAGCCCTGAAGAGGACCTAAACAGTATTTTTTGTTTTTTATTTGTTTGATTTTTACCAAAATTGGATATTGCCATGTTCAAGAAAAATTGTTTAAGAAATTATGCTGTTCATTTTCTCCTATTATCTCTTGTGAAAACTATTAACTTGTGGGCTGAAATAACATTTTGCTTGAAGAATACAATTTCTCATTATCACCCCAAAATGTTATAAATGTCTGAGAAGCACCTGAGGGTTAAAAATGTTCAAAATCCCTAGACAAATTCTTTGAGGGGTTTAGTTTCCAAAATGGGGTCACTTGTGGGAGTTTCTATCTGTTTTGTCATCTCAGGTGCTCTGCAAACATAACATGGCATCCGCAATGTATTCCAACCAAGGTCACATTGCAAATATCAAATAACTATCACATCTTGGGGCCCCTCAAAGTCCATTCAAAAATGACTCCTTAGGAAATGAAATTTGTAAATTTCCCTAAAAAAAGTTTAGAATTGTTCTAAATTATAACCTTTCTAACATCATTCTAAAATAAAAAGATGATTGAAAAATGATGCTGATATACAGTTGACATATGGAAAATGTTTTTTTATTAACTACTTTGTGTGGTATTACTACATGGGTTAACCCCTTAACCCACTGGCGATTTTCCATTCTGCGGTTTTTGTTTTATCCCTCCCCTTCTTCCAAGAGCCATAACTTTTATTTTTCCATCAATATAGACATATGAGGGCTTGTTTTTTTGTGCAACAAGTTGTACTTTTGAATAAATAATTTATATTACCATATAGTGTACTGGAAACTAGGAAAAAAATTCCAAGTGCAGTGAAATTGCAAAAAAAGTGCAATTACACGTTTGTTTTGGTGGGTTTTTATTTCTCATGTCCCCTGTATGGTAAAACTGATGCGACAGTGTGATGCCTCAGGTCGGTACAAGTTTGTAGATACCAAACATGTATACTTTTACTTTGTGGTTAAAAAAATCTTTAATTTTTATAAAAAAAAAAGAATTGCACTTTTGCGCCATTTTTTGTGACTCGTACCATTCTCATTTTTCGGGATCTGGGGCTTGTGATAGCTTTTTTTTCGCGGCTTGAGCTTACATTTCTAATGATACTGTGTTTGGGTAGATGGGCTGTTTTCATCCCCGTTATTGCATTTTATTGCAATGTTGCGGCGACCAAAAAATGTAATTTTGGCTTTTGGACTTTTTTCCGTTTCGCAGATTACAGATCTGACTAACTGATTTTCCATTTTGATCGGGCATTTCTGAGTGTAGTGATACCAAATATGTGTATTTTGTTGTTGCTTTAATAGTCTTATTTTCAAAGGGGCAAAATGGGGTGATTTGAACTTTTTGTGGGGACTTTTACATATTTTTTAAAAAAACATTTTTCATTTTAATTTTCCCACTAGGGGGCCTCAGTGCTGCACAGCGTGATTGCTTCCCCTGTGTTCCAATGGGCTGCAGCATATCTGAACACAGGGAAATGATCACTCGCTGCGGATGATGTCACTGGGAGATCGCCAGCAGGAAGTGATTCCAGAAAGCTTCTGGGGTTATCACAGGACGCCGGGCTGTCAAGGTACCAGACAAAGGTCCCATGATGCATCATGGCACCTCCGATCACAGCGGGAAATGGTGCGATCCTTGCGCTGTGCTGTGGATCGCGCTGTCAGTGATTGACAGCACCAGCCAAAAGGTTAACAGCACCAATCCGAACGTTAATTGGCTCTGTGCTGTTTGCGGCATATCTCAGCTCATGAGATCAGCTGAGATGTGTGGGAGAGGATGTGAGCTCAGAGCTTGAGCTCGCATTAGGGGGAGGGACACTGCCAAGGAAGTATATATTCGTCATTGGTTGTGAACGGGTTAAGAATATAAGCATTGAAAGTTGTCCAAGCAATGCTATTTCACTAATTGATAATAATAAAAATTGTTTTCTCACATAACAAGAGTGCACCCTTAATACAGTGGTCCTTTTTCTCCATCCTATTTAGATTCACCACTGTGGTGCTGCACATGCCTACTAACTTTATTGATTAAGTTTTTCACTCCGCTCCCTTTAGTAACAGGGATAAGAATATAAGCATTAAAAGTTTTCAAAGAAGGTAGTGGCAGAGCCCGGAGGTCGGTATTTGACGGCCATTTGAAGATTGGAGTGAGAGTAGATACGGACAAAGTGTAACTTCGAAAGAAAGATGGATAAGTGAGGGTGGGGGTTGGTTGGGTTGAAGGAGCAGTTTGCAGAAGGAGGAAACCCACTCCTCCGCCATGTTTGTTTCCAGGGTGAGGAGTGTGGGTAAAGTGAAGGCCGCCATAGCTCAGTGCAACAGGGGAGGCCGTGTCAGAAGCTGTCAGCCAGGTCTCAGTGAGGCCCAAGAAGGAAAGGTGCTGATAAGTAAAAAGGTCATGTGGAGCTTGTTGCAAACAGAGCGGGCATGCCACATTATTGTGCATTGGGATCTCTACATAGCAAATTGGGACATTATGAAGCAATGAGGGACAATACGGGGCAATTCTGGAGGTTATTGTGAAAAGAGGCATAGTGCAATGAGGTGTGGGAAGACTTTATCCAGAGATGTAGTATGGGGAAGATATTATGGAAAGAGAAAGTTTGGGAACATTATGGAAAGGGTGTTTGGGGAGCTATTTTGGAGAGAAGGAGTGTGTGGCAGATATTTTGTGAAGGAACCATCGTGAGGGACAATTATTTATTCAAGGGATATATTTTTATTGCGGGGGCAGTGTAATGATACTTTTTATTTTTAAGGGCACCATGCTGGGAAATGCTGCTGAAGATTGAGAAAAGGGAAATCTGGAGAGAAAAGCTTTGGGAGTGAAATTTCATCATGGTGTCTATTCTACATGGAGACAAAAGGGACAAGAACAACTTCAATCCAGGAAGATGCTGTCTATAATGTACCTGGATTTAAATGTTTGTGATGCTGACTAATTCTCATCAGTCCTGTGGTTCCTGTATGGTCTGATGATGACTCATAGCAATAACTCCCAGTATCGCCTTACCAAATTGTTAAGAATGTACTGTGAATTGCAGCTTCAATTAACACCATCTTCTGATTCCACTTGTTTCCCCCAAGTTAAATAAAAGACACTGTACTCACCTCCTGTGCTGGCACCATTCCACTGCTGTCAGTATCATTGTTCAGGGGCTCACTTGACATTGTGACACTACATAAGCCTCGCGTTCAATCACCGCCAGATGCTGTCTCTCTGCCTTTAGACCAAATGAGCAATCAACAGGAAATTATGCTGTGGCTGACGCTCACTTTTTGTTGATTTTTCATTTGGTCTGAAGTTGGGGAAAGAAGCAGGTGGTGATTAGACAAGGGGCTCGCATGATGTCAGAATTTCGCATGAGCCCCGAACCACAATTACTGACAGCGCTGGAATTATGCCGGCACGGGAGGGGAGTACAATGTTTATTATTTCAACTGGGAGAAAAAGTGGAATCAGAAGAAGTCATCCTAGCAGCAGAGAAACCCTTTAATAAATAAAGTCACTGCAGTAATAATCACCCAGTTTATTAATACGAGCATACTACTTCATGAATTAGGAATCTTACAAGTCCTGTGCGCCTCCAGTACAAATGTACACATACACACATATGTATATGTACACGGCAGAGCTAAAAACACACTCAGACAACACACTAGCAGAAGGGCAGGCCAACACCTCCAAGGCTTATAAGTAGAGGTAGGGCCAAGTGTGCAGATGGACACCCAATAATTAAAGGGAACTGAAGCATCTGGATGGATGCTCGCATGGTCACTTAAGAACACCTTTAACAAGTTGGTCAACTTCTCCTTCCTTGTCTCCTTGTCCTTGTTGCACCCACAGATAGCCCTTGCGTTTGTGATGGTTTATTGAAACTGGCCCAGTTTTTGCACATTTTATCCCCACCTCTGTTGCACATAGTGTGTGTGTCCATCCCCTGTATTTCTTGCTGTTGAAAAGAGGTGGTACCTCTGCCGCCCGAATTACCTGAGGGAGATCTTTTCATCAACTGATCTACAATGGTCCTCTTGAATGATTCCATTGTACATCCCTTTTCTGACTTCGAAATGAAAGAAGAAAATTTCAACTTGTACAGTAAGTCGAGAAAAGTGCACAAACAGTATTTACAGGTGGCCAAAATGACTATCACATCAGAGTCTTGAGAAACACAGTTGGACATGAACCATGCCCATGTGGGTCAAACTACAAAGAGTTAAAGGTTCAGTGTCCCCACCAGGGTGAGCAGTAACTATCTTTTCCTCCTCACGCTGCCTTTGTCTCCTCCTCCTCCCCTCTACCTCTTCAGGCCATTCATGCTGGACAGACACAAAGCTGGGGTTGGGAGTTCCCTCTTTAGCATAGACAAACAAGTCCTGTTCCTCCTCATCCTCCTCTTCCTCATCATCACCCAATGTGGGCTGAGAATATTGGCTGGGTTGGGTAATACACCCACTGGAAAATCACCCACTGGAAAATCTTGCTCCAAAGCCACCTGCTGGACAGTCAAAGCTTCCCGTTTCAGATTGTGCGTCGAGTGTTTCACTAGATAGAGCAGTGGGATGGTTACGCTGATAATAGACTCATCAATGCAAACAATTTTGGTGCAGTACTCAAAATTTTCAAGAACCTCACAAATGTCAGCAATCCTTAACCACTTGACAGTTGTTATTTGTGGTGGTTGAGTGTCAGTCTGACGGGCATGTTGAAGCTGGTATTCAGCTACTGCCCTCTGCTGCTCACTAATCCTTGCCAACATATAATATGTAGAGTTCCAGCGCATGGGCAGGTTGCAAGTGAGTTGTTGACAAATCAAATTGAAACACTTTTGCAGTGCTGCAAGCCAGGGAAAGTGGGAGAGGACTTTCGGAAATGGGCACTAACTTGGCGACCTTGCCAACTAGGTATGGCAAGTCAGCGTATGTTTTTAGAAACTGCTGTACAACTAAGTTCAGCACATGAGCCATGCATGAAACAAGCTTGCCAAGCTTTAAAGCCACCACCATGTAACACCCATTATAGCAGACCACCAGACCTGGTTAGAGATTCAGTGGGGAGAACCACTGATCAGTCTGTTCTTTTATCCCTTTCAACAACTCTGCTGCAGTGTGTGGTTTATGACCTAAAAAGATGAGATTCAGCAGAGCGTGCTTCCGCTTTACCAATGCACTGCTGCAGAGCTCCCAGCTTGGGAGAAATGAGGAGGGTAATTCAGCAGAGGATGAGGAGTAGGAGGAGGAGGGGAGACAGGAACTGGCACTTGAGGAGACGGAAACCCTGACGGACGTTTGCGCCATTATTCTAGGTGTGGATAGGATGTGTGATGTCCCAGACTGCGACTCTGTCCCACCCTTCACAAGGTTCACCCAGTGTGTCATCAGAGAATTGTATTATCCCTGTACACAACAATTGTTACGGCGTTGGTTAGAGCACGGTTGATATTGTTTAACACGTGGCTGTGTAATGAAGGGACAGCACAACAGCAAAATAGTTTCAGCTGGGAACCGAGTATCGTGGGGCAGCCACAGGCAAGATGTCACCGGAAAGACTTCTTTCCCACAAGCCAAAACAGCAACATTTACAGGGCTAGAAATTTAGCAATACGGGTGTTTTGTGTTTGTGCCTGTGGGTGCATGGATGGATATATATGCTTCCTTTCCAACAACTGGGGCAGGGACAACTGTATGCATTGCTAGAACAACAAAGTGGACGTGGTTGTTGTTGATTGCTGTGTATGTGCAACCACAGGTTTTGAGCAGGGCGTATGAGTGCCTGCTTCCTGGACAGCAGATTAGGAAGGATGTAGCACAGGTGAAATGGCAGTGGTTTCTCCTGGAGACATAGATTTTGTACCCAGTTGTTCTGCCCACCTACTGGGGTGCTTGGCTGTCATGTGATTGAGCATACAGCTGGTGCGCAGGTTGGCATTCTTGCCTCTGATCAGCTTATAATTCATACAAAACTCCCATAAGTCAGGCCACAATCATTGTTCAATTACTCTTTATTTAAAAACACCAAATGCCATAATTAAAGGCGATGCCACACTGGCACACAGAACAGGTGACCACATGATAATTGTATAAAAGCATACATAATGATCATCACTTACTATGCTGCCTGATAATGCGAGGTATAATACCACCATTAAAAATGCCCCAAACCTGGGTGCATAACAGGCACACATAAATACAAGTTCAAGACAAGTGTCAAATCATGGGTCCCAAGTTTTACCTGTCTGTGGCCGCCCCCTGACACGTTTCGCAAAGGCTTCTTCTAAGTAGG
Organism: Allobates femoralis; assembly: GCA_033576535.1. Lineage (NCBI taxonomy): Eukaryota > Metazoa > Chordata > Amphibia > Anura > Aromobatidae > Allobates > Allobates femoralis. Next base: position 144,636,266 of record JARQOC010000002.1, read on the forward strand.
AGGATTCTAAGAAAATACTGTGGAGTGCTATGTCATTTTTTGTAAACATTTTTTTTTACAATTTAATTTCTGTATTCACTATCTTTATTTCCACTGAAAATAGCTACCCTCTCCCAGTGTATCCTCACCCATCCCTTGTAGACTGCGAGTCCTCGCAGGCAGTGTCCTCATCCCTCCTTTACCTGTCTGCAGTGTCGGGACAAGGCATTTTGGTGCCCTAGGCAGGTAAGGCAAACGGCGCCCCCTCCCCCCCCCCCCCCCCGAAATATGTCTGGGAATAAAAATGTCAGCATACTTTGAAAGTAAATTTAATTTAACGGGGACCTATAAAAGGTTCGTCCAACCACACTACAGAGACATACTGATAGGTTGTTTACATTGTGAGCCCCAATGGGGACAGTGTTCATGATGTATGTAAAGTGCTGTGAAGTTCATAGTGTAATATAAATGCAAAAAGTATTATTCTTAATATTATGTCACAATACCAGGATCTGAGGATCTTCTATTTCGAGGTCAGGGACTCTCTGATGCCATGTTGCTGCTTGTCTCGCTGTTGTCCTCTTTTGAAACTGCAGTGCGGTGGACAAGAGAGCATTAACTGGTTAATAACAAGAAGTATGGAGTGTGTACTGAGCCATAAACCCTCCCCTTACCATGAAGTATGGAGTGTGTACTGACTGAGCCATAAACCTCCTCATACCATGTCCAGCAGACATTGTAGGATTACTACCCATATATACTCGTGTATAACCCGACCTGTGTATAAGCCGACCCCCCTACTTTTGCCCCCAAAACCTGGGAAAACCTATTGACTCGTGTATAAGCCGAGGGTGGACCCCAGCACAGGTATACAGCCCCCAGCAAAGTGGTATACAGCAGCCTCTCCAGTGGTATATACAGACCCCAGTGGTAATACAGCAGCCCCAGGGGTAATACAGCAGCCCCAGGGGTAATACAGCAGCCCCAGGGGTAATACAGCAGCCCCAGGGGTTATACAGCAGCCCCAGGGGTAATACAGCAGCCCCAGGGGTAATACAGCAGCCCCAGGGGTAATACAGCAGCCCCAGGGGTTATACAGCAGCCCCAGGGGTAATACAGCAGCCCCAGGGGTAATACAGCAGCCCCAGGGGTTATACAGCAGCCCCAGTGGTATATACAGGCCCCAGCAGTATATACAGCAGCCCCAGTGGTATATACAGGCCCCAGCAGTATATACAGCAGGCCCAGTGGTGGTGTATACAGGGCCCAGTGGTGGTGTATACAGGGCCTAGTGGTGTATACAAGACCCAGTGGTGTATACAGGGCCCAGTGGTGTATACAGGGCCCAGTATGCGGGGGCCGGGGGGGGGAAGCGCGCCTTTGCACACTCACCGCGGCCGCCGTCACCGTGCGTCTGCTGTAAGGCTGCTTTCACACTGCGTTTTTCTGTGATCCGTGGCTGTCCGTTGTAAAATGGACAGCCACGGATCAGATTTTGGCCCCATGTTATCCTATGGACACGGATCACATCGGATTTGCCCTTATTGGCATCCGATTTTTGTCGGATCCGATTCTGGCCGATTTTTTGCTGTGCCCAAAATCGCAGCCTGCTTCGATTTTTGGCACAGCGGGTCAAATCGGACCGAATTGGATCCGACCTGATCCGTGCCAAATAAGGCTGCTTTCACACAGCGTTTTTGTGCTGTCCGAGGGGATCAGACTTTTTGCAGCACCCCTCGGACAGCAACTGATCCAAACTGATGACTGCAATCGGATGCCAAATAGGCATCCGATCCCGATGTTTTGCAGCATCAGTTTGGATCCTCTCCCTGCTCCTCCTGTCACCTTGTCCCCCTCCTGTCACCCTCCTGTCACCCTTCTCCCCTCTGTCTGCCCTCTGTCTCCCCTCTGTCCCCCCACTTTGCAGCCCCTCTTTGCAGCCCCTCTTTGCCCCCCTCTTTGCAGCCCTCTTTGCCCCCCTCTTTGCAGCCCCTCTTTGCAGCCCCTCTTTGGACCCCCTCTTTGCTCCCCTCTTTGCAGACCCTCTTTGCCCCCCTTTTTGCTCCCCTCTTTGCAGACCCTCTTTGCCCCCCTCTTTGCAGCCCCTCTTTGGACCCCCTCTTTGCTCCCCTCTTTGCAGACCCTCTTTGCCCCCCTCTTTGCTCCCCTCTCTGCAGACCCTCTTTGCCCCCCACTTTGCAGCCAATCTTTGCAGCCCCTCTTTGCTCCCCTCTTTGCAGACCCTCTTTGCCCCCCTCTTTGCTCCCCTCTCTGCAGACCCTCTTTGCCCCCCTCTTTGCAGCCCCTCTTTGCAGCCCCTCTTTGGACCCCCTCTTTGCTCCCCTCTTTGCAGACCCTCTTTGCCCCCCTCTTTGCTCCCCTCTCTGCAGCCCCTCTTTACCCCCCTCTTTGCTCCCCTCTTTGCACCCCCTCTTTGCCCCCCTCTTTGCAGCCCCTCTCTGCAGACCCTCTTTGCCCCCCTCTTTGCTCCCCTCTTTGCTCCCCCTCTTTGCCCCCCTCTTTGCAGCCCCTCTCTGCAGACCCTCTTTGCCCCCCTCTTTGCAGCCCCTCTTTGCACCCCCTCTTTGGACCCCCTCTTTTCCCCCTCTTTGCTCCCCTCTCTGCAGACCCTCTTTGCCCCCCTCTTTGCAGCCCCTTTGGACCCCCTCTTTGCTCCCCTCTTTGCAGACCCTCTTTGCCCCCCTCTTTGCTCCCCTCTCTGCAGCCCCTCTTTGCACCCCCTCTTTGGACCCCCTCTTTGCACCCCCTCTTTGCCCCCCTCTTTGCAGCCCCTCTCTGCACCCCCTCTTTGGACCCCCTCTTTGCCCCCTCTTTGCAGCCCCTCTCTGCAGACCCTCTTTGCCCCCCTCTTTGTCCTCCTTCTGCAGAGCTTAAAAAATAAAAAAAATCTTCATTCTCACCTCTCCACGACACCCGCGGTGCTTCCAGCTTCTCTTCTTCTGATGCACAGGACCTGGCGTGATGTCACAGTCACATGACCGGTTACCGCGGTAACCGGTCATGTGACTGCACTGTGACGTCAGGCCAGGTCCTGGAAGCACAGAGCCGAGCGCAGGAGGCATCGCTGGATCGTGGAGAGGTGAGAATAATGATTTTTTTATTTTTAACCCTTTCATTTCACAGGATATCACTTCTGCAATGTATGAATATACATTGCAGAAGTGATATTATGGCACAGAGCGATTTTAGTGTACTGAGCATGCTCAGTACACTAAGATCGGGTCCGAGGAACTCAGCTGTTTCCTCGGATCCGCGCTCCATAGGCCCCATGTTGGAGGAGAGGAGGGGCGGGCACCGGGCAGAGCTGCAGGACAGGAAGTCCCCTCCTCCCTCCTCTCTGGCCGGCGCGGCCGCCGGCGGTCAGCATGGGGCCCTCTAGGGGGCGGCAATGCGCCCTCCACAAGATGGCGCCCTAGGCGATCGCCTAGGGTCGCCTACCTATCGTCCCGGCCCTGCCTGTCTGTGACTTGAATTGTTTATCATTATTGTACTTGTTCATGCATGCCCTTTTCACATGTAAAAAGCCATGGAATAAATGGTGTAATAATAATAAATAATAATAATTTTTGGGGAATATTGTCCTGCTGTACTATAAATTTTAGGTCAATCTGATGCCTCCCTGATGGTATTGCATGATAGGTCTTCTTATAGTTTCACAGTTTTTAAGGTTAAAGGTAGACTTTAAGTCCTTCTAGTTCAACCCATAGCCTAACATGTTGATTCAGAGGAAGGGAAAAAAAAAACATGTGGCAACACTAAGCTCCACATTGGGGAAAAAAATCCTTCCTGATTTCCTATATGGCAATCAGACTAGTTCCCTGGTTCAATCCCCCATCAAGAAACTAGTACACATAACCAGTAATATTATATTTTTCAAGAAAGGCATCTAGGCCATTCTTAAATTTTAGTAGTGAGTCACTGATTACAACATCATGTGGCAGAGAGTTCCATAGTCTCACTGCTCTAAGGCTGCCTTCAGATTTGCAGATGCCTCAACAGCAGATGCCTCAACACATATGGCGAGCAATGGGAGCGCACGGCGGTCTGCAAGCATCTGCAGACCGCCGTGCGCTCCATTATAAACATAGGGGCTGCCGTCTGCATGCAGATGCTTGCAGATGCCTCCACAAAACACTGCGGAGGCATCTGCAAATCTGAAGGCAGCCTTACAGTAAAGAATCCACGTCTGTGATTATGATTAAACCTTCTTTCCTCCAGGCGTAGAGGATGCCCCCTTGTCTCCGTCTCAGTCCTAGGTGTAAAATGATCATTAAAAAGGTCTCTGTGTTGTCCCCTCATATATTTATACATTGTAATAAGATCACCCCTAAGCCTTCATTTTGCCAAGCTAAATAACCCCAAGTTTAATAACCTGTCTTGGTATTGCAGACCCCTCAGTCCTCTAATAACCTTGGTCGCTTTTCTCTGTACCTGCTCTAGTTCAGCTACAGTATGTCTTTCTTATACACCGGAGACCAGAATTGTACACAGTATTCTAAGTGTGGTTGCATTAGTGACTTTTATAGGGGTAAAACTATGTTCATCTCATGAGCATCTATGCCTCTTTTAATACATCCAATTATTTTATTAGTCTTTGCAGCAGTTTCCAGACACTGGCCACTAAATGTGAGATTGTCGTCCATTCATACACCCTTCTTTATCTGTGACAGTTTTACCCAGTGTTCTACAATTAAGAACATAAAAATTAAAATTATTTCCTCTGCCCTACTGCATGACCTTATAATTATCCACATTTAGGTTCAATTCATCCATTTTCAGCCCAAGCTTCTATTTTACATAAATCCTCCGGTAATATAAAATTGTCCTCCTCTGTATTGATTACCCTGCAGAGTTTAGTGTCATCTGCAGATATTGAAATTCTACTCTGTATGCCCCCTACAAGGTCATTAATTAATATATTAAAAAGAAGCGGGTCCAATACTGACCCCACAGTTAACTGTGACCCAGTCTGAGTGTGTCCCATTAGTACTGAGCCAGTTCTTAATCCAGTTACATATTTTTCCCTATTCTCATTATTCTTATTTTATGTATCAACCTTTTGTGTGGCATCATATCAAAAGCTTTTCACTAGTCCGTATACACTATGTTCACTTCTTTTCCTTGGTTCAGTCTGGACCTTACCTCTTCATAGAAACTGATCTGATTAGTTTGACAATAATCTGCTTGAAACTCTCAGCAATGACGTAACTTATTAGCCTCCAGAGCCCTAACCTCTACATTATCGATTCTGTAATTACAAAAAGATTTGCATAAGCCTACATCCGCGAATATCTATGGTTAGATCTGCTCACAAGTTTCAAACAATATGAGTTGCTTCAAAAATTCAATGCAACTGAGAATTAATGATTTGAGGCTGTTTTGAAGGAAAATGTTGATTTGATTTAGTATTTCTGGCTTCTTCATTTTGAATTTTGTTAACTGATAAAAATAAACTATTAACTGTTCTGTTGTTGAAAGGATTATTATCTTGCAGCACTTTCTCCACACTTGCATAAAACTTTAGCACAGTAATATATATACAGTTGCTGACAAAAGTTATGTCGCTTGTCCATGTTATGTAAATAAAAGCTTATAACCTGACGTTAAATTCATCCATTGGTTGTATAAATTACTCTTTTCAAAGCTGAAACCCTCCCAAATGTTGTTTAGGTTAAGAAAATAAATTGGCATCAATTCCGAAATTTTGATCATTTGATGAGCACAGAATGGTCAGATTTTGGCAAGACAAAAGTTTTGTCGCCTGGTCGTATAATGCACCCAATCCTAGTTTACATCCTCACCTGTGCTCCGTAAATGATCGGTTAATTAGTGGGTGTGTATAAAAAGAAACCCAGCACCCCAGACCTTCAATTGCACAGCAACTTGAGCTCTGACTACATGCCAAAAATCCACCCTGCTACCCAAGCCTTGATTATCAAGAGGCTGAAGTCCAGATCCACTGCAGAGGTGGCTGACACCTTTAATGTGTCTCAGCGTCAAGTACAAAGAATTAAAAAAAGATTTGAAGAAACTGGAGATGTGTTTGACAAGCCCAGGTCCAGCAGACCCCGCCAGACAACTGCTCAGAAGGAACGTTTGTTGGTTAGAAAATCCAAAGCAAGCCCCCATTCCACTGCAGCAGAGCTCCAACAGGCCTGGTCACCTGAACAGTTTGTAGGATTCTGTCTCGAAATGGCCTCCTCAAATTATCAAGAAGTATTAGCTACCTCTTACATTCCAAATCATAAAAGGGGTCAAATTCTGCAGTAGGATGGTGCTCCATCTCATTCATCCATCTCTACAACAAAGTTCCTCCAGGCAAAAAAGATCAAGGTCCCCAAGGAATGGCCAGCCCAGTCACCAGACATGAACATCATTGAGCATGTTTGGGGTAGGATGAAAGAGGAAGCTTGGAAGACAAAATCAAAGAATCTAGATGAACTCTGGGAGACATGTAAGACTGCATTCTTTGCTATTCCTGATGACTTCATTAATAAATTGTATGAATCATTGTTGATCCACATGGATACAGTCCTTCAAACTCATAGACGTCACACACAATATTAAATATGACTCTAATAGCACCACAACTTCATTCACCAATGTTATGCAACATATATTTGTATTTTAAGTTAATTATTTGTTTGAATATCACATTACTTTCTGTGGGCAACAAAACTTTGTCTTACCAAAATATGACCATTCTGTGTTCATATAATGATCAATATTTCAGCATTGATGCTAATTTATTTCTTAACCTAAACCAAATTTGGGAGGGTTTCAGCTTTCAAAAGAGTATTTTATGAAATTATTAGATCAATGTAAAGTCAGGTTATAAGCTTTTATTTACATAACATGGATAAGCGACATATCTTCTGTCAGGGACTGTAAAGGTTCTACAATCAATCAACAATACCAAATGAAAGCTGTTGTATGGCAGCTAGCAGTTTTCCTTTTATTCTATTTGAAGATCAATACCTTTATCCTAAGGTAAAAAATGTTTGTACCATGTTAGCCAGTAGATAAAAAATATTAGAATCTGAGAATCCTCAGTGGTTGAAACCTTTTAATGGCTAACTGAAAAGATGGTAAGAAAAAGCAAAGCAAGCTTTCAAGACTCTGTGATCTCTTCATCAGGCTAATAATGACACAAATTCTGAACACACACATATATACATATACAAGGTAGGATGATGCAGAAACTACGACAGGTGATGTAAAGGAGAGTAGTTAGTCTTGGGAGGGGGAGAGGAGCTGGGGAGGAAAAATCAAAGTTCCGAGAGTTCTCGACCAACCACTAATCAAAGAACAATTATACAATCTGTGCCTCTTATCTTGGAACTTTGATTTTACTTCCCCAGCTCCTCTCCCCCTCCCAAGACAGACTACTATTTTCTGCTTTACGTCACCTGTTGTATTTACTGCATCATCCCACCCTGTATATGTATATATGTGTGTGTCTTAGAATTTGTGTCATTATAAGCCTGACGAAGAGACCATAGAGTCTCGAAAGCTTGCTTTGCTTTTTCTTACCATCTTTTCAGTTAGCCATTAAAAGGTATCAACCACTGAGGACTCTCAGATTCTAATATTTTTCTACCTTTATCTTGTAAGGAGCTGGATGATACCCAGATGCTCCTGCCCTGAAAACACCAACCACATTGTGTTGTATAGCTATGTGAATTGTGTCCTGAGTTTGTGTATATATTGTGATGTCCCTAAGGGTACCTTTACACGCGGCTACATTTCTTGGGTGGCTACAGGTAACTTACTGGTTGCAGTGAAATCATGGAGACAAGGTTCTATCTTGTTGCTGTGTACAAATGGAATAATCTCTCCATGATTTCACTGCAACCAGTAAGTTACCTGTAGCCACCCAAGAAATGTAGCCGCGTGTAAAGGGGCCCTAAGTGTATGATGTAGTAGTCTAAATAAGGTATAGACCAATTCCTATATAAACAACCCTGGAGTCAGGCCAGAATCATAATCACAAGTGCTCTTTATTAAAAGTTAATACAATAAATGCAGCAATTAAAAGTAATGCCTCAGGCAGCACACATGACAGGAGACCACATGAAAACAGGATGCAAGTATGGTAATAAACAAAGAAATCCTATATCTGGCACCACAAATTATTGCTCAGTTTCCATATACACACCATACAACCAAGTAGTAACTGCACCAAAATATCCTTCATGGGTCTAGAATTTTACCTGTCCGTGGCCACCGACCCCCTAACGCGTTTCGCTTAGGCTTCTTCCGAGGGGGGTGACCATGGAGCGAATGTAAAGGGCTTTTATAGCGAGGACCGGAGTCGCGGCGTCTATCATCACTTCCGGTTATTAATCCGGAAGTGACGGACCCGCTACGTCACCTGCGTGGCTCACCCGGTTGCTAAGCGCCAGATCGCGCTTTGCGATCTAAGTATAGCACGAGAAGTCGCTTCCGCCTTTACGTCAATGTGCCCGATCACATGACGTCAAGTCATGTGATCAGTCTAAGGCACATGATCGGAAGGCTCCGGGGAACAGCGCCTCTATATGATACACAATGGATATAGTGCCATGGTAATAGGCAGTACCATGACCACCAATATTAGGTGAACGGTGCAACATAGTCAGCACCACCTCTTAATGTCACCATACATTCCAAGAGTGTATATATACAAGTATGGAGGAGTATATACTAAAAAATCTTGAGAGGGGACAACTACATACAGTAGTTTTGAACTAATGTAACATTCCTATTTATAAGGTGCAACGTGCACATGAAAAACAAACACCCATTCATACTGCACCGGCCGGTGACATACACCCAACCCATTCATACCAAATATAATAAAAGAAAATAGTACAATAAGTAATTAAATATTTAAGGGGACACAAGGTTTGTCCCAAAGTGCTGTATAACAATAACAGGATAGAAAAATATCCGTGGACAAAAGTGCATAAGTGCATATGAGGTATAATCTTCATCCACAATATGTAGACCCCTTGTAGGTATAGCTCCTCCATTTAACTCCAGTTCTTCAACCTAAAGATAAAAATTAATTAATTAATTAAAAAATCAAACAGCCAAATAATATAAAATCAATTTATTAAAACTCACATTCCATCTACAAGAAGGGGGCAAAGCTAAGTACATCATTAAGGCCATGGGGACGGACACTCCCCACTCTATCTATCCACCTAGCTTCCATCTGTGCCAAGATCTTCTTCAAATCGCCCCCACGTATATTCATGTGGACACGGTCAATCCCAAATGCCTTCAACAGGTTGGCATTGCAATCATGGGCAATTTTGAAGTGTCTAGCTATTGGTTTCAGAACTGTCAGGTCATCCGGAAGATGACCTGACAGTTCTGAAACCAATAGCTAGACACTTCAAAATTGCCCATGATTGCAATGCCAACCTGTTGAAGGCATTTGGGATTGACCGTGTCCACATGAATATACGTGGGGGCGATTTGAAGAAGATCTTGGCACAGATGGAAGCTAGGTGGATAGATAGAGTGGGGAGTGTCCGTCCCCATGGCCTTAATGATGTACTTAGCTTTGCCCCCTTCTTGTAGATGGAATGTGAGTTTTAATAAATTGATTTTATATTATTTGGCTGTTTGATTTTTTAATTAATTAATTAATTTTTATCTTTAGGTTGAAGAACTGGAGTTAAATGGAGGAGCTATACCTACAAGGGGTCTACATATTGTGGATGAAGATTATACCTCATATGCACTTATGCACTTTTGTCCACGGATATTTTTCTATCCTGTTATTGTTATACAGCACTTTGGGACAAACCTTGTGTCCCCTTAAATATTTAATTACTTATTGTACTATTTTCTTTTATTATATTTGGTATGAATGGGTTGGGTGTATGTCACCGGCCGGTGCAGTATGAATGGGTGTTTGTTTTTCATGTGCACGTTGCACCTTATAAATAGGAATGTTACATTAGTTCAAAACTACTGTATGTAGTTGTCCCCTCTCAAGATTTTTTAGTATATACTCCTCCATACTTGTATATATACACTCTTGGAATGTATGGTGACATTAAGAGGTGGTGCTGACTATGTTGCACCGTTCACCTAATATTGGTGGTCATGGTACTGCCTATTACCATGGCACTATATCCATTGTGTATCATATAGAGGCGCTGTTCCCCGGAGCCTTCCGATCATGTGCCTTAGACTGATCACATGACTTGACGTCATGTGATCGGGCACATTGACGTAAAGGCGGAAGCGACTTCTCGTGCTATACTTAGATCGCAAAGCGCGATCTGGCGCTTAGCAACCGGTGTGAGCGACGCAGGTGACGTAGCGGGTCCGTCACTTCCGGATTAATAACCGGAAGTGATGATAGACGCCGCGACTCCGGTCCTCGCTATAAAAGCCCTTTACATTCGCTCCATGGTCACCCCCCTCGGAAGAAGCCTAAGCGAAACGCGTTAGGGGGTCGGTGGCCACGGACAGGTAAAATTCTAGACCCATGAAGGATATTTTGGTGCAGTTACTACTTGGTTGTATGGTGTGTATATGGAAACTGAGCACTAATTTGTGGTGCCAGATATAGGATTTCTTTGTTTATTACCATACTTGCATCCTGTTTTCATGTGGTCTCCTGTCATGTGTGCTGCCTGAGGCATTACTTTTAATTGCTGCATTTATTGTATTAACTTTTAATAAAGAGCACTTGTGATTATGATTCTGGCCTGACTCCAGGGTTGTTTATATAGGAATTGGTTGTGATTGGAGGGCCGTTTACCTTTCAAAAAGGGTTTTTTCTGAAACTAAATAAGGTATAGAGCAGGGGTCTCAAACTTGGCTGGGTTGGTGGGCTGCACCCAGAAAAAAATTGATATTGGGGGGCCGCATTGCTTGTAGGACTAGGGGTGCCGTTACACACAGCAATATTCCAGCGATCCTGACAACGACCAGGATTGCTGGAACACCGCTGTGTGGTCGCTGGGGAGTTGTCAAACAGGCAGATCTCCTCAGCGATCAGGGGCCAGGGAGCCGACCTCCACATCGCTGGGTAAGTGGGAGGACGCTGGTAACCATGATAAACAGCGGGTATCTAGGCAGTGCGCACTGCTTAGTTACCCGGTGTTTATCATGGTTACCAGCTTCCTCCCGCTTACAGGTTGCACTAAGCGGGAGGATGCTAGTAACTTGATAAACAGCTGGTATCTAGGCAGCGCGCGCTGCTTAGTTACCTGGTGTTTATCATGGTTACCAACGTCCTCCCGCTTAGTGCAGCCTGTAAGCGGGAGGATGCTGATAACCATGATAAACACCGGGTATCTAGGCAGCATGTGCTGCCTAGATACCCGGTGGTTATCATGGTTACCAGCGTCCTCCCGCTTAGCGCTGGTAATCATGATAAACACCAGGTATCTAGGCAGCGTGTGCTGCTTAGTTACCCCATGTTTATCATGGTTACCAGCCTGTGACATCGCTGATCGCTGGTCTCTCGCTGTCACACGCAGCGATTGGTGCTGCCCAGCGGGAGACAAAGGACCAAAAAATGGTCCTGAAGGATGTGCAGTGATCAGCGACCTCACAGCAGGGGCCTGATCGCTGCTGCTTTTCACACACTGTAATATCGCTGGCGAGGTCGCTGATTTCAGCGATATCACTAGCACTATCGCTGTGTGTGACTTACCTCTAAGTGACATTTTTAGAAATACCAGAATTGTTTGCTCAATGTAGCAGTGTCCAAATCATGATCTTCTTCTTTTAGTAATGTCCCCACCATGGTTCCCTTCTTGTAGTTATGTCCCCATCCTGGTCCTTTTCTTGTAGTAATGTCCCCATACTGGTCCCCATCCTATAGTAATATCCCAAATCCTGGTCCCAATATTGTAGTAATGTCCCCATCCTGGTCCCCATCTTGTAGTAATGTCTCCATCCTGGTCCTTATCATGTAGTAATGTCCCCATCCTGATCCACTTCTTGAAGTAATGTTCTCTCCCTGGGCTTCATCTTGTAGTAATGTACCCATCCTGGTTCTCATGTAGTAATGCTCCATCCTGGTTCCCTTGTTGTAATAATGCCATCATCCTGGTCCTCATATTGTAGTAAGATTCCCCATCCTGATCCCCTTTTGTAGAAATGCCCCTTTCCTGGCTCTCTTCTTGTAGTAATGTTCCTAATCCTGGTACCTTTCTTGTAGTAATGTCCCCATCCTGATCCCCATCTAGTAGTAATGACCCCATCCTGGTCATCATATTGTAGTAAGGTCCCCTATAGTGATCCCCTTTTTGTAGTAACTAACTTCCCCCATCCTAGTCCTCTTTTGTAGTGATGTCCCCTTTCTGATCCCCTTTTGTAGTAATGTCTCCTTCCAGGACCTCTTTTATAGTAAAGGCCACATCCTGGCCCCCATAGTGTAGTAATGTGCCCCATGCTGGTCCCCTTTTGTGCTGATGTCCGATAGGTTTTGGCGGGCGGTTTAAACTCTCAGCTGATGATGTCACGTGACACATCAGCTGAGCGGTTCACCTGAAGTTCATCGGAGTTCACGCTTGACGCAGCTCTGGCATGAACTCCGATGAACTTTCCCAAAGCCGGGTGCGCAGTCTGTGCCAGCTACATCTCTACCAGCAGACGTGTGTATCAGCTTGTAGAGATATAGCAGAGCTGAAGAGGAAGATCTCCTCTGGACTACATCAGTTTTTTTTCTTCAATAAAGATGGAGTCACTAATTGTGTTGTGTTTTATTTGTAATAAAAATCTTTTTCTCTGTGTTTTTTTTTTTATATGATTACAAGAAATTCATGGTGGTCTAATATTGGCATGACCCCATGAATTTCAGGCTTAGGGCCAGCGGACAATACAAAGCTGGCTCTAACCCCTTTAATACCAAGTGAGCCATCGCACCAGGCCCCTGGATAAGCCGAATACAGCATGAGAAGATGGCGCTTCTATGAGCGCGCTATTTTCTGGGGTGGCTGCGGACTGCAATTTGCAATAGGGGGGTCAAAAAGCTTGGGCCACCCTGCGCTGCAGATTCCAGCCCCCAGCTGCCTAGCTGTACCTGGCTGGACACAAAAATAGGGCGAATCCCATGCATTTTGTGTGTTTGGGGTCTTACTTATAATTTTTTTTTATGTTTTTTAAAAAAACAAAAAAAAAAAAACGACGTGGGCTTCGCCCTATTTTTGTGTCCGGCCGGGTACAGCAGGCAGGTACGGGCTGCCGCTAACCCCCAGCTGCCTATTTGTACCTGGCAGAGAACCAAAAATATAGGGAAGCCCTTTTTTTTAATTATTTCAAGAAGATATGGGCTTCGCCCTAATTTTTGTGTCCTGCGAGGTACAACTAGGCAGCTGGGGGCTGAGCCCACCCCCCCACTGCGAATTGCAGTCCGCAGCCACCCCAGAAAATGGCGCGTTCATAGAAGCGCCATCTTCTGGCGCTGTATCCGGCTCAGCCAGGGCCCAGGTGTGGTAGCTCACTGGGTAATAATGGGGATAGGGCCAGCTTTGTATTATCAGCTGGCCCTAAGCCCGAAATTCATGGGGTCACGCCAATATTAGACATGACCGCCATGAATTTCTAGTAATCATATAGAAAAAAAACACAACACAGAGAAAAAGATTTTTATTAGAAATAAAACAGAACACAATTAGTGACTCCATCTTTATTAAAGAAAAGAAACCCCCCTCCGACGTAGTCCAAGGTCGAGGGTCCCGCAACGTCCAATCTGGATCCATCATCATCTGATCGGTTTGCTGGACAGCAAACTTATCAGATGATCAATATCAGGTTCAAGGACCTGAATAAGATGACAGATCAGCAGATTGTTTACCTGCAAATAATCAGCTGATGTGTCATCAGTAAAACAAAAAAAAACATACCTCTGCAGACATTTCCGACAGCTGCAGCACCTCCTAGTAATCAGCTGATGCTGTTTCCTCACAGCATCAGTTGTAAATCTGGGGGTAAAAAGCCGGCTTTAACCCGCCGGCCGGTTTAAATGATCAGCTGATGCTGTGAGGAGACAGCATCAGCTGATTACCGGGAGGTGCTGCAGCTGATCGGACGTGTCTGCAGAGGTGAGTATGAGGATTTTTTAATTTTCTTCTGCTCTTTACTTTTTATTTCGCATAGCAGCAAATGTACAGGAGCCAGATGCTGCCGCACATACGCTGCTAAGCGAAAGTAACATGTCACACGTCACATTGGGGGAGGAACACAGGATTCTTCTTCCTCCCATGTGACATCACATCCTGCTTCTCCTCCTGCACCCGACATTATATGCGCTGGAACTGCGTTTTGTCTGAACAGCGATGCGTAATTCCAGCAGTATAATGGGGCCTATGGGAGAAAGCATGCGCAAAAAAGCACTAACAATTAACATGCTGTTTCTTTTTATCGCGCACGCTTTCTCCCATTAGGCAGGCACAGTGGCTCAAGTGGATAACACTGCAGCCTTTGCAGCACGGAGGTCCCAAGGTCCTGGGTTCAATTCCCACCAAGGACAACATCTGCAAGTAGTTTGTATGTTCTTCCCGTGTTTGCGTGTGTTTCCTCCCACATTGTAAAGACATACTGATAGGTTATTTAGATTGTGAGCCTCAATAGGGACAGCATTACTGATGTATGTAAAGTACTATGGAAATAATAGCGCTATATAAATGAATTAATATATATAAAAAATATATATAAATATATAAAAGTGCTGCGTATATTTACGCAGTGTCTGCACAGCAAAAGTGAATTTACATTCACTTTGCCGGCGGACGCTGGTGCACTTTGGGGAAGAAGCGCAGCGTAAAAAAACGCAAAAAAAGCGCACAGTCTGAAAGTAGCCTCATACACATTTTCTCTCACATACACACATACTCACACTCTCACATACTCACACTCTCACATACACACACTCTCACATACACATTCTCTCACACTTACCCACATTCCACACATTCTCACATACACACTCACTCTCACACAAATACACATTCACACTCACACACACAAACACACTCTCACATACAAACACACTCTCACATACATTGTCACTCACATTCTCACACACTCATTCTCACATACACTCACAACCAGCAGTACAGTGCAGGAGGAAGCCGCGTTTCCCGCTGTGCTATAGTTTCCAGCCACGACACTGACAAGGCTCTGCCTCTCAGTCAGTAACATCAATGAAAGCTGCCAGCCAATGAGAGGCCCGCTGCTGCCGTGGGCGTATGACGTCACCTGGGGGCCTCTCATTGACTGACAGCTTTCATTGATGTTACTGAGCGGCAGAACCTTGTCAATGCCGCGGCCGGAAACCATAGCACAGCGAGGAGCACGGCTTCCTCCTGGACTGCACCGTTAACATGTTTGACCATGATTCCGTGGGCCACACAGAGAAGCCCCATGGGCCACATGCGGCCCGAGGGCCGCGTGTTTGAGACCCCTGATATAGAGTGTGAAGATTATGCTCAGAGGAAGGTAGCATATGAGGTAATACTTAGAATAAGATAGGATTTGACATATAGATATAGTAGGTTAGTTAGACAGCTTGTTCAGCTACTTACTGTAGGGCAAGCAACAGTTAAGGAGTGGATTAACCTACTGTAGGTAGTAACCTACTGTAGCCTACCGTAGGGAAGACTCTATCTTAGTTCAGTAGTTAGTAGTAGGTTTTACTAGTTTGTAGTATTACGAGGAGCAGTGGAAGTGTTCAAGCTGGAGTGATAACTTCAGTCACAGTAAGTGGGTGTTTGTGACATCTGTCACCTTAGCATTTCTGGACAGTGGAAACAGAGCACACGGAGGAACTCGAGAAGGGGAACATTTATAGAACTATTTCTGTTCTTCTGTCGTGAGCTTCAGGCCCAAACTCTACAGAGGTTCCCTTGTGCGTGGACTGACTCTAAAGGTATGAGACCTCAAGAAGAGACTTGGCATAGGCCTGGTCTAACAGGTCAGCACAGGAGCAAATGTTAGAAGAGTTGGATGACAGTCCAATTATAGATAACGGGTCCCTGTGGGTAGGATGAGATCCTGGTTAAGGAGGACTATATGACTCTAATGTGCAGGACTGAGGTGCTAAGTAGTAAGGAGTAGGATGGATGAACGACAGCCATAGTACTTAGAGTAGTGGAGCAGTATGAAGTTAAGGTTTGCCATAAAGCCATAAGCATGTGTTGAAAGACTTTGTAAAATGTTGCACATGCAGTATCAAATTGTTTGCGGTACTGGATGAAGGTGTTAACTAAAAACTGTTAGGTAAGAAACCCATATCTGTTTCTGTGACTGCCCAGTAGAAGAATCCTGGCATGGACAAGGACCTATCTACAGGTATGGCTTGCACACACAAGGACCACACACTCAGCCAGGATCACAGCAACTAAGATCCCCCTTGCTCTGTGGGGGTGGCTAGGGCACGCAAGGTGTCCGCTGCCAGAGGTCTGAATTTCTTCTCCGTGACTACCCCCCTGCACCACACTCAGAATCTGAAAGAAAAATAAAGGGAGATGCAGAGTGAAGCTGATTGGTGAAGAGAGGAGTCTGAAACTAGTCAGCTGGTGATTATCCTACAGTTCACAGAAAGTTACAGACTGACTTTCGGTCTACACATTAGTGCATTTATTGGACTGATTCTCAGATCACATGACCTAACTTCCTTACTTGAAGGGAAGGTGGGATGAAATAAATCAAACAGCTAGAACACTTATGGTAAATTAGTATTACTTGTAGAAAGAAAAAAATTGCTGTAGGGCTTCTTTAGTGTTTGTCATTAATTTACAAAATTGCTCGATTTCTAGTCCGTAACTAGAATTGTTTGTCAGCTGTTTACCACAGCCATGTAAAAAGTGGTTGGGGCGCGCAGGTTGTTTAGGGTATTAGTGCTGTTCACACATTCCAGTGGTTTTAATATTGGTTTATTTGCACATGCAGGGATTAAGCGCTACAAAGCGTCCTAATCTGCTAACAACCTGTGTTTCTTTAAAGTGGCTGAAATCCATGCACTTTTGTCATGGTCTTGGAGTGGACCCTACTGTTAGCTTAAAAGCTTTTTAGGCTAAAATAGGAGAACATTTTAAGCTCCCATTAGTAGGAAACACATGGTGCCATTTACTAATTGCCTCCATATGTAAACTTGGTTAGCATAAAAAAATATATATTTTCCACTTCTAACAACAAGTCTCTTTTCCACAGTTATTGTTGTGTTGCTGCAAGCCAACATTTTCAGGCTTTTGAGTGCTTTAAATACTGTAATGTGTAAGGTTCATTGTGTTAAATGGAATGTGAATGTCTGGATTGCTATATGATTTGGGTTCTGCATGAATAAACAATGGAACATACATATTTGTATGTACGTGTATAATGCTAATACCATTTGTGAAAAGGGAGGATAATTTCCTAACAATCTAATAGGATTTTTTTCTATGACTTTTCTGTTACATTTCTTTAGCTTATTAAATAGATGAATAACATACAAATTGAACTTTACAAATGATCTTTCTCAGTACAATATGACTAATAAAACACTCAAAGTTACATCTTCCTGGTACTGTGGTGATTATATATTTTCAGCAAATCCATATGCAATACCTGTATATTCAATTGCAATGGAACATATGTGATTGTGACTACTAGACTATTTTACACAAAAATTACTGGAAAAAAATGATCTGGAAATTTATTTTTTTCTATCCATGGGTGGAAAACCTCAGCGCTCTACAGTGACAAATAAGGTTGTAGATTTGGTGCTCAGTGTCCCATGTTAGGCTATGACCCCTTTTTATTAAACCATGCCCCCCTACCTTGTCAGATATGGCACAGTCTAAAACCCATTATATACAGTTAGGGCCAGAAATATTTGGACAGTGACACAAGTTTTGTTATTTTAGCTGTTTACAAAAACATGTTCAGAAATACAATTATATATATAATATGGGCTGAAAGTGCACACTCCCAGCTGCAATATGAGAGTTTCCACATCCAAATCGGAGAAAGGGTTTAGGAATCATAGCTCTGTAACGCATAGCCTCCTCTTTTTCAAGGGACCAAAAGTAATTGGACAATGGACTCTAAGGGCTGCAATTAACTCTGAAGGCGTCTCTCTCGTTACAAATATTGAAGGAACTCCGGCACCAGACTTGTTGCAGTTAAAATTCCAGATCTTTATTCAAACATCCTTAAAAGCATTAGTGGGGTACGCAGCCCCCTACCTCCACGCCTGACGCGTTTCGGATACAAAATCCTTAGTCTTAGGCATGCTTGCAAATGTGAACATCACATATTTATAGAGAAAATAAAAGCATTCATACCACCCCCTATCACATGTGCCATCATTCACCATTAATTAAGATCTGGATAAGTTGCTTTTCAGCAGTCTTTTCATTTTAACTATATCAATACTGGACTAAAAACTGCTAACTTGATATAAACAGATAAATATATTGCACTAGTAGATATAATATAAATCACTTTTGTAAAAATTCATACAATATTACAAAAATATATGAATCACATTGAGTGATAAGGTTCCCCAAATAACTCGTTTTTACAGAGTATGCCAAAAAATTGGAGAAACATACCCACTCACATGAAACACAATTTCTTTATACCCATGCAATACATAATTTTTACTCTTTGGATACAGCTTATTACATCTCAGGTAAGCTCACTGAACATGTCTCAGTTGACTCCTTTCTCACCACATCTACTATTAATATTCTGCAAAGGACAACCAAGGATAGTGTTACTATTGGTTTCTACATAGTTCTCCCCTATATATTATATTCACCTTAGGAGCATGAAATTGCGTCCCTATAAACATCTAATAAAAATACATTAGATCCGTGCGGAAATTTAAACCTTCGGGGAAGCGAGCATTCAGCGCTAAAATCCAGCGCGCTTCCTGACATAACACTGCTCGCTCCCAGTCTCCGCCCCTTACTGGCCTGGGCACCCTATGTATGCCCTTCACTAGAAGGGACTCCATAGCCCCTCCATGGACTTCTAAAAAATGTTTAGATAGTCCTGAAATATTACGACGGCTCGATGCATTATTGGGATTCGCAGCTGTAACATGTTCACTGATGCGCTTTTTTAGGGACCGCGTAGTGCACCCCACGTAGTATTTCTGGCAGCTTGTACATGTCGCCATATACACTACGTGATGCGTATTGCAATTTATATATGCTCTGATTTTATAGCTCTTCCCAGTTACTGAATTAACAAAACTATCAGTCCTGTCTATATGGCGGCATAGATTGCATTTATTCCCTCCACATCTATATGATCCTGCATGCTTCAACCAAGTGGGGGTTCTCGGCTCACTTAAGAACATGCTAGGTGAGAGCATGTTCCCCAAGGTCCTAGACCTCCTAGGCACACACCTGTACCCTTCGCTCAAGATTTTAGATAACTTTTCGTCCTGATATAACATGGGCACATGTTTTTTGATAATAGCCACAATGTCATAATAATCCTGACTAAAGTTAGTAGAGAAAGTTGGAATGGTAGATTTTTTACTTTTTTGACTATTTTGTCGGGAAATGTTATTTACATGGGATTCTTCTTCTACATTATCAAGTAGGGACTCCCTTGTTCTTTTCTTTACCATATTGTGCGCTCGCTCAATCATCCAGGTTTATTGATGACATAACAGCAGACAAGAGTAGCCGGATGAATTCTGAAGTGTACCGGGATATACTTTCAGCCCAGATTCAGCCAAATGCTGCAAAGTTGATTGGACGGCGCTTCATAGTACAGATGGACAATGACCCCAAGCATACAGCCAAAGCTACCCAGGAGTTCATGAGTGCAAAAAAGTGGAACATTCTGCAATGGCCAAGTCAATCACCAGATCTTAACCCAATTGAGCATGCATTTCACTTGCTCAAATCCAGACTTAAGACGGAAAGACCCACAAACAAGCAAGACCTGAAGGCTGCGGCTGTAAAGGCCTGGCAAAGCATTAAGAAGGAGGAAACCCAGCGTTTGGTGATGTCCATGGGTTCCAGACTTAAGGCAGTGATTGCCTCCAAAGGATTCGCAACAAAATATTGAAAATAAAAATATTTTGTTTGGGTTATGTTTATTTGTCCAATTACTTTTGACCTCCTAAAATTTGGAGTGTTTGTAAAGAAATGTGTACAATTCCTACATTTTCTATCAGATATTTTTGTTCAACCCTTCAAATTAAACGTTACAATCTGCACTTGAATTCTGTTGTAGAGGTTTCATTTCAAATCCAATGTGGTGGCATGCAGAGCCCAACTCGCGAAAATTGTGTCACTGTCCAAATATTTCTGGCCCTAACTGTATATGGGTCATGAAAAGCAGCTCTGTTTCTCAATATGCACCAGAATTCCAGCGCATTTAGCAAGATAAATCTCCATTATCATATAAGCATAAACAGAACGAAAAAATAATAGTGTTTCATAATTTTCCAAATATCTGTACGTTTTTGGAGAAAAATAATTTACAAATGGCAGCAAAACATAGCCAGTAAGTTTTATATAGTGAAATAAAATGTAAAATTGTATGTATTCATTCCTTACAATTTAACATTGTTATGCTTTAACCTCTTTGTTCAAAATGGCGTAACTGTACATCAGTGCTGAAAGTAGCAAGGAGGGCTCAGGAGCTGAATACAAGCAGCAGGTGCTGGATATACAGTCCCTGACAGAAGTTATGTCGCTTATCCATGTTATGTAAATAAAAGCTTATAACTTGATGTTAAATTCATCCATAGGTTTTATAAATTACTCTTTTGAAAGCTGAAACCCTCCCAAATGTGGTTTAGGTTAAGAAAATAAATTGGCATCAATGCTGAAATATTGTTCATTTATTGAACACAGAATAGTCAGATTTTAGCAAGACAAAAGTTTTGTCGCTCACAAAAAGTAATGTGATATTCAAACAAATAATTAAAATATAAATATATGTTGCATAACATTGGTGAATGAAGTTGTGGTGCTTTTAGAGTCATATTTAATATTTTGTGTGACTTCCATGAGCTTGAAGGACTGCATCCATGGGGTTCAACAATGATTCATACAATTTATTAATGAGGTCATCAGGAATAGCAAAGAAAGCAGTCTTACATGCCTCACAGAGTTCACCTAGATTCTTTGGTTTTGTCTGCCAAGCTTCTTCTTTCATCCTACCCCAAACATGCGCAATGATGTTCATGTCAGGTGGCTGTGCTGGCCAGTCCTTGAGCACCTTGATCTTTTTTACATGGAGGAACTTTGTTGTAGAGATGAATGTATGAGATGGAGCACCATCCTGCTGCAGAATTTGACCCCTTTTATGATTTGAAATGTAAGAGGTAGCTTATGTCTTGATATTTTAGGCTATTGATATTGCCTTCCACCTTCGCACACCCCCATATTGAATGTAACCCCAGAACATGATCTTTCCACCACCAAATGTAACCGTTTTCTGAGTGTATTTTGGATCCATATGGGCTCCAGTAGGTCTCCTGCAGTATTTGCGGCAGTTGTGTTGTAATTCTACTGAAGATTCATCAGAGAAATCCACCTTCTGCCACTTTTCCAGAATCCATCTGTTTAGCAGGCTGTGGTGCTTTGCAAATGTCACACAGTTTTTTATTTGCCTTTTGTTTAGTGCTGGCTTCTGGACACTGATTCGACCATGGAGGCCATTTCAAGACAGAATCCTACAAACTGTTCAGGTGACCAGGTCTGTTGGAGCTCTGCTAAAGTGGAAGAGGGGCTTGCTTTGGATTTTCTAACCAACAAACGTTCCTCCTGAGCAGTTGTCTTGCGGGGTCTGCCAGACCTGGGCTTGTCAAAAACATCTCCAGTCACTTCAAATCTTTTTTTAATTCTTTGTACTTGACGCTGAGACACATTAAAGATGCCAGCCACCTCTGCACTGGATCTGGTCTTCAGTCTCTTGATAATCAAGGCTTTGGTGGCAGGGTGGATTTTTGGCATGTTGTCAGAGCTCAAGTTGCAGTTCAAGTGGAGGCAAGAGTCATGGCAGTCTCTAAGGTCTCAGGAAATTCCTATAAAAGTATATACAAAAGTATATACAAGTTCATCTTTGAGCTTTTCTGACAGACCCTGTAAAAAATTACTCCTAAGGGCCTGGTCACTTCACCTACTGTCCCATACACAGTGTGAACTTGTGAAAGAGGGGATGAGGGGGATGGGTCACCCTGTTCTCTCCCTATCTACCCCTGCCTAACAGCTGAGTTTTCACCTAAAAACCCCCAATGGTGTCCCCGCTCCATGGCGGCTAACCCTTCTGGTCCTCATCTAAGGATGGTGTACTTATTACTGGGTTCCCCCTATCCACAAAATATCTAAGGGTACCAGTAGGTGTAGGTCTCCTGGATGTCCGGGTCTATCCATCCAGTTTATAACCTCTGCTCCATGCTGTGGAGAAAGGGGGCGGCAGCGGCGTGCGTTCCACTGCGCATTTACTTCCTCTTCCGTGCGTTCCAGAAGGCGGAACTGCATCATGGAAAGCGGTCACATGGCCGCAGCGTTTCGTCGCAGAAAACGCTCCCGCGGCCGGAAGTGTACAGCCCTGAATTGCTCCCTCCGGGGACAAAAGTGTCAGACTAAGTTCCGGATCTGAAGTCCGGGACGAAACAGGCCAGGGAGGCATTTAGAGTATATACAAACGTTTCCCAGTATAGCGGCGCCCCTGCACACAAAATAGTCATACACACCCCAGGTGAATGGAACAAACACTTGCTTTCCACATTAACCCCTCATACTCCTTCCTTTCAATATATATATATATATATATATATATATATATATATATGGCTATCTCCCAAAAAGGGGGAATAGCCGGAGTGGGACGCATGGTAGATATGGGGATCTCCCCTGGTGTAGACACAAATGATGTCACTAATATAAATTACAGGCAAGTGAAACAAAAAAGTCTCCACAGAGAGTGAGCATCTGTGATTGGCTGTTGCAGTTTAGTGCAGTGAATATTAATGAAGCTTAAGAGCAGCCCCAGAAGCAAGCAGTGGAAAACTATCTACCTACCTTCTAGCGAGACCTGTATGCTCATTAGGCATACTGCATACAGTAAAACCAGATCCGGTGCTCATTGACTTCCATTATAATTGATACCAGATTCGGTCAGTTACGGATTTTTATCTAGTCGAAAAAACCTTTCACTGTGTGTCTTTGGAACTCTGTTAAAAACCATGATCGACCTAATCCAGCAGAAACCGGTTGCAACCGCAAATCGTAATAAGTCTATGAGCAAAAATTGGATCTCTTATGAATCCGGTTTTTGCTCACATACCAGATTTCCACTGGATTTAAAAAAACACTGGTGTGAAATGAGCCTATGACACTCCTCTATATTTCCTAATATAGCTCCTATTATTGTTCCAGAGTAATATTGCTCATATTTGCCTCATACATAATAATGTCTATTTTGTGCTCTCAGAAAGTAAAACTTTCACCTTTGTGACTCTTACATTGTTTTATTGTAGCTTTGCTGTAATAATACAATTTTTTTGCCCCAATACATTAACCCCTTAGTGACGAAGTCAATTTTGACCTTAATGACCAGACCAAAATTTCTAAATTTGACTATTGTCTCTTTATGTGGCAATAACTCTAGTACACTTCAACGAATCTCAGTGTTTCCAAGGGTTTTTTTTGTGGCACATTGTACTTTATGTTAGTGGTAAATTTAGGTCAATATTTTTGTATTTATTTGTGAAAATATTGGAATTTTGCCAAAAAGGTTTAAGTTAAAAGTTTAACTGCAATTTCTTATTTTTTCAAGAAATTTACAAAGCCTGTTTCTTTAGGGACCTATTCAGACTTAAAGGGTACCTTTACACACGGCTACATTTGTAGCTTGTCACCAGGTAACTTACTGGTTGCAGTGAAATCATGGATACATGATTCCATTTGTACACAGCAACAAGATAGAACCATGTATCCATGATTTCACTGCAACCAGTAAGTTACCTGGTGACAAGCTACAAATGTAGCCGTGTGTAAAGGTACCCAAAGAGGACCTGTCACCAACTATACATGTTAACCATGGAGCAGGGGGGTATAAGCAGTGATGTCACTGCAGAAGGCGGGGAAACGGCCAGCACTGCAATAAGCTCTGTGTACTATGCAGAAGATGAGGGAGACAATGATTGGCATCAGGGAGGCGGCAGTGGGCAGATTAAACATAGAGGGGGTGTGAAACTGCCCTTTGGCTCCAGCCACAAGCAACCTCCTATTTGGCTCCACAATGTAAGTTTTCAAAGTGTATTATCTCGGGGTACAGGGGGTCTCAAGGGCTGGGGGACCCCTTGCCTGAATGCAGCAGACTTGCTGCATTCAGTGCTGTAATTAGATCACCATGTATGGTTGGTGACAGGTCCTCTTTAATTGGAATTTAATGGAAATTCCACAAAAGTGATATCATTTAAAAAACTGCACCCCTCAAATACTTCTAAATTGTTGTCAGGAAAGTTTTTAACCCTTCAGGTGCTACACAGCAATTAATGCAAAATGAAATAAAAAAATAATAATTTCACTTAAGAATTGTTGCTTTAGCCCCCTTTTTTCACTTTTACAAAGGATAGCATGAAAAAATGGACCCCAAAGTTTTTTACCCAGTTTATTCGGAGTGTGCTGATACCCCACATGTGGACAGAACCCTGTGTTTGGGCAATCGGCAGAACTTAGAAGGGAAGGAGCACTATTTGAATTTTGGAACACAAATTTGGCTGAAATAGATTGTGAGCACCATGTCACATTTGAAAGACCCCTAAAGGTGCCTAAAAACATTATAAATCCCCCATATCCGACCCAATTTTGGAAACTACACCCTATAAGGATTGTTTCCAAGTGTATAGTGAGCATTTTGAACCCACATGTACTACACAGAAATTGACAGCATTATGTTGTTAAATTGATCATTTTCATGTTTTTCACAAAAATGTTGATTCAGCACCACATTTATCACTTTTGCAAGAGATAACAAAACAAAGTGGACCCCACAGTTTGTTACCAACTTTCTTAAGAGTGCAGCAATACCCCACATATAGTCAAAAAGTTCTGTTTGGACAAATGGGAGGGCTCAGAAGGGAAGGAGCAATGTTTTAATTTTAGAACACAAACTTGGCTAAAATAGATTTTTGGCACCATGTTGTAGGGCCCCTATGGAGCCGAAACAGCAGAAACCTCTAAGTGACCTCATTTTAGAAACTACACCCCTACTACACCCAGGAGATATAGTGAATATTTTGAACCCAAAGGTACTGCACAGAATTTAATAACAATAAGTCGTCATTTTGAAAAAAAAATCATGAAAATGTTGCTTTTGCCCCAAATTTGTAATTTTCCCAATGGATAATAGGAGAAAACAGATCCCATAATTTTGCATCCAATTTCTACTGAATGCGGTGATACTCATTACGTGGTCAAAAATTGCTGTTTGTGCACACGGCAGGGTTTGGAAGAGAAGGGGTGCTCTTTGATTTTTGGACCATAAATTTGTCTGCAATAGATTGTGGACACCACGTCGAATTTGCAGAGCCCCTGTTGTGCCAAAACACCAGAAACTAGGGATGGGCGAATCTACTCGCTAGGACTCGTTACTCTGCGAGTAGTAAGGGACTCGCAGGACTCGGTACTCTGCGAGTTTCCCAGCGTTTACTCGCACAGTAACGAGTCCAATGCAAATCAATGGCAATCCTAGTTTTGTCAGAGATTCTGACAAAACTAGGATTGCCATTGACTTGCATTGGACTCGCTACTGTGCCAGTGATAGCAGGGAAACTCGCAGAGTAAGAGCTGTCTGCTCTGTGCAGCTCCAGGGTCCTAGAGCTCGCCTGCTGCCTGATGTAGCAGAGCTGAGATTGTGCTCAGTCTGCTCATTCCCTGTGCATAGACATCTATATCTATGCACAGGGGATGTAGCAGAGAGGACATCGCGTTTTGGACTACGTCGGACGGAAGAGGATTTTTTTAATTAAAGATGGAGTCCCTAATGGCTTTTTTTTTTATTTCTAATAAAAAATTTTCTTGTGTGGTGTTTTTTTTAACCCTTTATTGGACATTCTTAGTGGCCGGGTCAAACCTGGCCTGACATTAAGAATCCCGGGCTTAATACCAGCTTGTATAACAAAGGTGGTATTAACCCCTTTATTACCCGGCGGTGGCACCTGTACCTGGCTAGACATAGAAATTGCGCGGAGCCCCACGCATTTTTTTTTATTATTTCATGAAATAATAAAAAAAAAGGGCTCCCATATATTCTTGTGTCTGGCCAGGTACAAATAGGCACCTGGGGGTTGGGGGCAGCCCGTCGCTGCCTGCTGGATTCGGCTGGTTCCAGAAATACGGCGAAGCCCACGTCAAATTTTTTTCTGACAAATCCATAAAACAATGTAAATAAAAGGGACTGCATCTTTATTAACCCCTGGACCATGGGCGAGGGGTTAATAAAGAGGCAGTCCCTTTTTTAGGATTGGTTTATTGATTTTTCAGAAAAAAAATGACGTAGGCTTCGCCGTATTTCTGGAACCAGCCGGATCCAGCAGGCAGCGACGGGCTGCCCCCAACCCCCAGGTGCCTATTTGTACCTGGCCGGACACAAGAATATAGGCGAGCCCTCTTTTTTTATTATTTCATGAATTTCATGAAATAATTTTAAAAAAATGCGTGGGGTTCCGCGCAATTTCTATGTCTAGCCAGGTACAGCTAAGCAGCTGGGGGCTGGAATCCGCAGCGCAGGGAGGCCCAAGCTTTCTGGGCACCCCCCGCTGCAAATTGCAGCCCGCAGCCGCCCCAGAAGATGGCGCGTTCATTGAAGCGCCATCCTCTGGCGCTGAACCCCGCTCTTCCAGCGGCCCTGGTGGCGGTGGCATGCTGGGTAATCAAGGGGTTAATACCACCTTTGTTATACAAGCTGGTATTAAGCCCGAGATTCTTAATGTCAGGCCAGGTTTGACCCGGCCACTAAGAATCTCCAATAAAGGGTTAAAAAACACCACACAGAGAAAAATTTTTATTAGAAATAAAAAAAAAAAAAGCCATTAGGGACTCCATCTTTAATTAAAAAAATCCTCTTCCGTCCGACGTAGTCCAAAACGCGATGTCCTCTCTGCTACATCCCCTGTGCATAGATATAGATGTCTATGCACAGGGAATGAGCAGACTGAGAACAATCTCAGCTCTGCTACATCATGCAGCAGGCGGGCTCTAGGACCCTGGAGCTGCATAGAGCAGACAGCTCTTACTCTGCGAGTTTCCCTGCTATCACTGGCACAGTAGCGAGTCCAATGCAAGTTGATTTGCATTGGGCTGGTTACTGTGGAGTAAACGCTGGGAAACTCGCAGAGTAACGAGTCCTAGCAGATAGAGCCTGAAGCTTCCGAGACACATCTGCAATTTGTAAATCGCACATTACTCGCTATTACTCGCTTCCCCATTCATTAACATTGGACTCGCTAAACTCGCAACGAGTAGCGAGTCCTGGGCTCAGACTCGCTAGAGTCAAGCGATTCCGAGTAATTTAAGACTCGCCCATCACTACCAGAAACCCCTCACAAGTGACCTCATTTTGAAAACTAGATTCACAAAACTTTATACCATTTAGGTGTGAAAACAAAACAAATAAAGTTCTTCCACTAAAACACTGTTTTAGTTCCAAATTTATAATTTACACGAGGGATAATTGGAGAAAATGAATAGGACTATTTGTTATGCGTTTTTTACCAAACATGGTGGTACCCCTTATGTGGCTGTACACTATTGTTTGAGCACATGGAAGGGATCAGATGGAATGGGCGCTACTTGGTTTTTAGAATGCAGATTCAGGTATAGATTGTTGGAGCTATTTGCTGAGCCCCTGAGATGCTAGATCAGCAGAAACTACTTGAGGCATTTATCTAGGGGTGTAATGAGTATTTTCAACCCCCGGTGCCTCACAAAATGTTATAATATTGGGACATGGAAATATAACTACTTAGTGGTAAAAATGTCATTTTTTATTTAACTGCAAATTTTTCAGTTACACGAGGGTTAAAAGGTGAAAATGAACCCCATAATTTATTGCACAATATTTCCGGAATGCTGTTATTCCGCATATAACTTCAGAAACTCCTGCTTAGCTACATGGCAGAGCTGAGCAGGAAGGAGCACTATTTGGCCTTGGGAGCCCAGATTTTGCTAGCATAGTTTGCGGGCGATATTTGCAGAGCCCCTAAGTGCCGCAATTGTAGAAAAGTCCAAAATGTGACCCCATTGTAGATATTGCACCTAAGGGTGCCTTCACACTACGATTTTTGCATTTCCGATGCTGTCCGAAAAAAATCGGACAGCATCGGACCGATTTTCGGATCCCATGCATCCCTATGGGGATCGGACCGAATCGGATGTGCACTAAATGCCATCCAATTTGGTCCGATCCGATTCTGTCCGATTTTATTATCGGTGCAAAAATCGGAGCCTGCACCGATTTTTGCACCGATAATAAAATCTGACAGACTCGGATAGGACCAAATCGGATGGCATTTAGTGCACATCCGATCCGACCCGATCCCTATA
The DNA here is from genome assembly GCA_033576535.1 of Allobates femoralis. Classification (NCBI taxonomy): domain Eukaryota; kingdom Metazoa; phylum Chordata; class Amphibia; order Anura; family Aromobatidae; genus Allobates; species Allobates femoralis. The sequence continues at coordinate 144,664,795 of JARQOC010000002.1, forward strand.
ACATGGGGCCCTATGGAGAAATGTCCGAGGAAACATCTGATGTCTCCTCGGACCCTATTTTAGTGTACTGAGCATGCTCAGTACACTAAAATAGCTCCTAAAAGTGAAACAAAGGGTTAAAAAAATAAAAAAAAATCTATACTCACCTGTCCACGAGGCCCCCGGCGTCTCCGGTGTCTCCAGGTGTCTTCCGGTATCTTGTTGTTCTGTATTCTGTGCTGCCAGGACCTGCCGTGATGTCACAATCACATGACTGCCTGCTATTGGTTACTGGCAGTCATGTGATTGTGACATCACGAGAGGTCCTAGCAGCACAGAAGATAGAACAGCAAGATACCGGGAGACGCGCGGGACCGTGCAGGAGTCGTGGACAGGTGAGAAAAGATTGGAGGAGAGGGGGAGGACACATGGGGGAACAGGGGGCCAAGAGGGGAGGACCGGGGGTGCAGAGAGGAGGACCGGGGGTGCAGAGAGAAGGACCGGGGGTGCAGAGAGAAGGACCGGGGGTGCAGAGAGAAGGACCGGGGGTGCAGAGAGAAGGACCGGGGGTGCAGAGAGGAGGACCGGGGGCCAAGAGGGGAGGACCGGGGGTGCAGAGAGGAGGACCGGGGGTGCAGACAGGAGGAACGGGGGTGCAGAGAGGAGGACCGGGGGTGCAGAGAGGAGGACCGGGGGCCAAGAGGACAGGACCGGGGGTGCAGAGAGGAGGACCGGGGGTGCAGAGAGGAGGACCGGGGGTGCAGAAAGGAGGACCGGGGGCCAAGAGAGGAGGACCGGGGGCCAAGAGGAGAGGACCGGGGGAGAGACAGTGACAGCTAGGGAGCGATCTGACAGGAGGGCGGGCATCCTATTTTCTGTCGGAATCGGATGCCTATTTGGCATCCGATTCCAGGCAACAGAGGAATCCGATGCTGTCCGATTTATATCGGACAGCATTGGATTTTAAAAAATCGTAATGTGAAAGTAGCCTAACAATGAATTTACCTAAAGCTGCACTGATTATTTTGTAACATCCACGTCGTGATTCTTTTACTGGAGAATTGCAAACATGTCAAGCTTAGTGCCCATACATGGTGCCCAGCACATGCACCCCATACATAATTAATTGGGTTCTCCCTGCTGCAATAGTTCCACACATGAGGCCACTTACGGTAGTTTATTCACAGGTTGGCTTTTGAGAAGGTAGGTGCTTGGATTTGGGAGCGCAAATTTCACTGGATTTTATTTGAGGGATTGAAGCTGTGTCGCTTTTCCAGAGCTCTACCAACATGGGAAACTCCTGATATTTCCAGTGATCAATGACCGACCTGAGTGGGGACTGGTTTTGTGCAGGATAAGTTAGAAATTTTGTTGGTAACATATACAGGTACAGAACATTTTTTGATCACTTTCATTATGAGGCTAGGATCAAATTCTTGTGTTCTACACTGAGCCCTTAAATCAGGGTTTCTGTGTGAAACCCCCAAAAATATGATTCAGACAAAACCCCAATGGAACTCCTCACTTAAATGAGGCAGATGGAGATGCTTCATGTAAGAGTTCATATTGTTTAGAGGGGGCTATGTCAGGGCTCATACTGTAGATAGGAGCTATTTGAGGGCTCATTGTATATAGGGAAGCTATGTGAAGGAGCACACTGAATATAATGGCTATGTAGGGGATCATGCTGTATATAGGGGGCTTTGTGAGGGCTTATACTATATATAGGGGCTATTTAAGAGACCATACTGTGCATAAGGGGCTATGTGAGGGCTCATACTGTATATAGGGAGATGTGTGATGGTTCATACTGTCTTTAGGGAGGCTATGTGAAGCCTCATAATGCATCTGGGTGCTATACGAGTCCTCATGCTGCATATACAGTTAGGGCCAGAAATATTTGGACAGGGACACAAGTTTTGTTATTTTAGCTGTTTACAAAAACATGTTCAGAAATACAATTATATATATAATATGGGCTGAAAGTGCACACTCCCAGCTGCAATATGAGAGTTTCCACATCCAAATCGGAGAAAGGGTTTAGGAATCATAGCTCTGTAATGCATAGCTTCCTCTTTTTCAAGGGACCAAAAGTAATTGGACAATGGACTCTAAGGGCTGCAATTAACTCTGAAGGCGTCTCCCTCGTTAACCTGTAATCAATTAAGTAGTTAAAAGGTCAGGGGTGGATTCCAGGTGTGTGGTTTTGCATTTGGAAGCTGTTGCTGTGACCAGGCAACATGCGGTCAAAGGAACTCTCAATTGAGGTGAAGCAGAACATCCTGAGGCTGAAAAAAAAGAAAAAATCCATCAGAGAGATAGCAGACATGCTTGGAGTAGCAAAATCAACAGTTGGGTACATTCTGAGAAAAAAGGAATTGACTGGTGAGCTTGGGAACTCTAAAAGGCCTGGGCGTCCATGGATGACAACAGTGGTGGATGATCGCCGCATACTTTATTTGGTGAAGAAGAACCTGTTCACAACATCAACTGAAGTCCAGAACACTCTCAGTGAAGTAGGTGTATCTGTCTCAAAGTAAACAGTAAAGAGAAGACTCCATGACAGTAAATACAAAGGGTTCACATCTAGATGCAAACCATTCATCAATTCCAAAAATAGACAGGCCAGAGTTAAATTTGCTGAAAAACACCTCAAGAAGTCAGCTCAGTTCTGGAAAAGTATTCTATGGACAGATGAGACAAAGATCAACCTGTACCAGAATGATGTGAAGAAAAAAGTTTGGAGAAGAAAGGGAACGGCACATGATCCAAGGCACACCACATCCTCTGTAAAACATGGTGGAGGCAACGTGATGGCATGGGCATGCATGGCTTTCAATGGCACTGGGTCACTTGTGTTTATTGATGACATAACAGCAGACAAGAGTAGCCGGATGAATTCTGAAGTGTACCGGGATATACTTTCAGCCCAGATTCAGCCAAATGCTGCAAAGTTGATTGGACGGCGCTTCATAGTACAGATGGACAATGACCCCAAGCATACAGCCAAAGCTACCCAGGAGTTCATGAGTGCAAAAAAGTGGAACATTCTGCAATGGCCAAGTCAATCACCAGATCTTAACCCAATTGAGCATGCATTTCACTTTCTCAAATCCAGACTTAAGACGGAAAGACCCACAAACAAGCAAGACCTGAAGGCTGCGGCTGTAAAGGCCTGGCAAAGCATTAAGAAGGAGGAAACCCAGCGTTTGGTGATGTCCATGGGTTCCAGACTTAAGGCAGTGATTGCCTCCAAAGGATTCGCAACAAAATATTGAAAATAAAAATATTTTGTTTGTGTTATGTTTATTTGTCCAATTACTTTTGACCTCCTAAAATGTGGAGTGTTTGTAAAGAAATGTGTACAATTCCTACATTTTCTATCAGATATTTTTGTTCAACCCTTCAAATTAAACGTTACAATCTGCACTTGAATTCTGTTGTAGAGGTTTCATTTCAAATGCAATGTGGTGGCATGCAGAGCCCAACTCGTGAAAATTGTGTCACTGTCCAAATATTTCTGGCCCTAACTGTAGGAAGACTATGTGAGTGCTCATACTGTAAATAAGGGGCTACGTGGGGGCGCATAATGTTTACAGGGGGTACAAAAAATAGAGGTTCAACTCACCACACATGTAGATAGTGGAGAAAGGAACAGATCCAGGACACTGCTCGATAGACAAGGGAAGCTTTAGAGCGATCAGGGCAGATATCAAGCAGCAAACATCCAGAGGTAAAATTTAAAGCCAATAATATATATTCGAAAATATTTTCAAAATATAAATGGATTAGAGCTTCCTAATAAATATTGTTGATTTTAAATTTTACCTCTGGACGTTTGCTGCTGAATATTCAACCTGATCTTTACAAAAATAGAGAAAAGGACAAGGAACATTTGGCATCAACCTCATTAAGACAGAATGCAGCATGTCCGCCTGGACCCATTGAAGTTTATTTTTGAACAAAGTGATCGTCGTCCGTTTCCTGGGCGCCCTGTCGTCCTTTCCCTCTCCTCATTATTTAGCCTCATGAAACACTTATGAATTTAACTGAAGATTACACTGCTGATGAGTGCTGCCGTTTCTTTTGTATTGTTGATCTAATTGTAGACAGGGGGCTATTTGAGAACTCGTAATGTATATAGAATGCTATTTAAGGGCTCAAATTGTACAGTATATAGGGAATTCTGTTTCTGGGCTTATACTATGCATAGGGGGCTGTGTGTGGGCTGCGAAGGTATATAGAGGGCTTTCAGCATACTTGATATGTTTAATATTAAGTGCTATAATTAATAATAATGTAAAATAATATTAGAAATAATATTTAATATTAATTTTGAGCGGAATTAATTTCAACCTAAAGTATCGGTCTCCATAACACACACGGTCTTTCATGAGGCCCCTAAAGAAAATGTATTGCCCACCCATGCTCTATTATGTATAGCACTATATTACTTATAGAGCTGTACGTAAGGGACAAAAATTATGCTCGCTGTTGTCCCTCTCATTTTGCATCGACCATATGCACCAGAGAACTTGTGTATTAATCATGGGAACTATTACTATGATCTATCAAAGAGGATCATCTGACATGTCACTTGATTTGGGGTTGGGCAAGGCACATGCCTTCTAATCTGCCTGGAGTCCTAGCTACTCTCAATCTGCTCATGCTGTCCAGCTCACTGCTTATGATGGGGGAAACCTAGCCATGGGCTCTCTTGGTTGACATCCTAAATTGCTCCTATTACCGTGTTTCTCCAAAAATATACCCTACCCCAAAAATAAGCCCTACCAGGGTTTTTCAGGCTTTTGTAGTAGATTTGAGATATAAGCCCTACTCCAAAAATAAGCCTTAGTTGCGTACTTAGAGTGACACCTACATAGAAATACACATGCAGTGTCACTTTCAGCTGATGATGGCAATAGTCGCTAGTATGGGGTGAATATTCATTCCCCTTGCTCCCCTTTATGCCATTGTGCGCCCCCCATAATTAAAGCTGTGAAGACACTGGGGTCAGTGGGTGCTCTCGTTCGCTGATCCGGCCTCCTTTAGAAAGACCCCGTGGACCAGGGATTATGCAAACTGAATGCCCGAACTCCTTAACCATGGGCAGAACACCACTCAGACAATGCAGGGTGAGGGAACCACAATAGTAAGACTTTATTGGATTCCCAACAGCCAAAGGCATATAACACATAACCAAGCAAGACATAAACTACAACAGGCAACAGAGTGTCACCCTTCCGCTGGCTCACTAAGGATTTGAATGTTTATGCCTCGGGGCTTCAAGGGCCACTTACTCCAATCCAGCAGCATCCCACTTTCGGCAGGCACCCACTATGAGAGAAATAGCAACAAGCATAGGAAGCTGACCGAGCACAGCAATGTCTGTAGCCAGGTGACTGAATTGTCCCAACCTGGGTATCTTCCTTTTGTCATCTCTGAAATCTCAGCCGAATCCTAGCATTTGATGCTGAAGTCCATGTAATAATATAATCCAGGTTCTAATCCCTGTAGACGGTGCCATAGAGCCTAGACTGGAGTTATGGCCTTCCCACCAAGTCCACAGACCCTAGATTAAAGTCATCTAGCACATCAACTCCTGGTTAATAAGCAGGCCCCCTTATATACCCCGAGCACTCATTTGAGGATACTGGGGACTTCAGGATTGGTGTAAAAAGACTGTGCTCTCATTGGCTGTATTTCAAGCAGGATACATAAGATCCCTATCAGTCATGAGTCTCTGAGAGAGGGGTCAGGTAATTTACATTGAATTAGCAATACACAACCTTGTAGAATGGGGCTCCAAGCCGACTGATAAGAAACTATTTAGCAAACATGAAATAGCAAGCAAAAAGTCAATACATGTGGCTAATTTAAAAGACTAAATCCATGACATAAATTTAAAAAGTATGTCATCACAAAAACCATAAAACGTTATACTCATCTATCTCAGACTCCAGTGCCAGCAGAGGTTCCAGCGCTGTTGGGACCTGCAAACACGGAGACCAGATAACCTGCGACCAATGAGCACCCAGAGTCAGTATGTTCCTCCTTCTGACTCCGGTTGCTGATTGGTCATGAGTCACATGGGCTTCATACATGAAGGTCCTTCTGATCATAATTGAAGAATGCATCCTCTGGAGTTCTGCTGTCTCCTGCTCATCTTTATGGTTAAGTACTAGAACAGTACTGTATAACGTAGGTACCAGTAGTAGCGTAGCTTCTCCCCTGCTCCACTCCTGACATTATTATACTGTATTTGAATAAAAGTTGTTTTTTGTTGAAGCATAAATGTGTGATTGCTTATTCGTGGACAAATATAAGCCCTACCTGAAAAGTAAGGGCAATCCCTTCTTTCAGAGGCTGAAAAAATATAGGACACTGTCTTATTTTTGGAGAAACACTAACCCTGCACTAGTTCTCCTCTACCTCTGGGTCTCGATGCAGCTGCATCAGCGGTATGTCTGTTCCTGACCAAATTTGATTACCTCCTTAATGCTGGAGTCTACTTATTCTATTCATGGCCTCTGCATGCACTCTAAATTAGCCCTGTCTTTATTGGATACAGAAGGCAAGTTTAGCTTGACTAGTGATTTATTCATGTGCAAAACTTTACTCTTCCTATGAGCATATATGCCTCTTTTGGTGCAATCTATGATTTTATTTATTTACCTTGGCCATCATCTTAATGTTATATTTAGCCACCTAAAGCTTAATTCACAATTTTCCCACACAACCTTTTTAGCTTGCTTGTATTCATGTGTGGTATTAAATAATCATCCTCACTATTTGGTTGCCTTACAGATCTTAATATAATCTTGCAAGTATTGAAATTGTATTCTGTTTGCCATTGACATGGTAAATTATTACAATTCTTAAAAGAAAAGGACACAATTCTGACCCCTGTAGTAGTCTACTATTAACTGTGACCCAATCAAAACATATTACATTAACAGTTGCTCACAGTATACGCCAATCCCACCATTCTAATGTTATGTGCATATTTTTTATGTAGCACAGTAATGTGAGCCTTAGAAAAAGCTACAGATGCAATTTTAAAGACTTTTTTTAAAGTCTAGTCTGAGAACTTACCTATTCATAGAATCCGATCAATACGGTTTGTCAAGACCCCACTGCCCCCCCGAGGAAGAACAAACGAAACACGTGTCGGGGCTCCTCCCTGACACAGTCCCCAGGCAGCAGACATCTTTGGGTATGACAACTATTTATTAACTCTTTATGTCCCTGACAGTAGTTTCAGTTATATTTTCTATGATGTTGTAATTAGGCTGAATGTACCTAGACTGCAACTAATGTATAAGACTGCAACTGTATTTCTTGTTGGGGAGTTTTTATCCTTTATACTAACGCCATTACCCTTGAGATATCTGTTATGCTAAATACTGGGTCCTGTGTTTGACCTCTCTTTGCACCCTGTACTTTATCCTTGTAATCCCCCCCATCCTTTCACTGATGTACTTATACTAACAAGATGTGACAATCACTTGTTATTTACAAATAAAATCTTCTGTAATGCTTGAAGTGCATTGTGTTATTTTATGCACCGTAAAGACATACTGGTTCGTTGGTTATAATATGTGTATATGTCGGTACCATTACAACAGGTCATGCTGACTTTCTGGTTGTTTACTCTTAAACTCAGTGTGATAAAGGGTTATAAAAAAAAATACCAGCTAAACAGAGTTTGAAATTGTAGCCCAAAATAAGAGGTTTTGACAAAAAGTTAGCCATAGCATGTATGGATATTTAGTTTGATACCCATACCCTACACTATACTTCTTGATACCCCATGTTACTGACTTGCCCCAGGACCGTGGAGTACTCAGACACTGGGCTAGCGGTTCCACTGGAGGGAGTCACGGGAGGTTGAGGACCTTGCTCCAAGGCCCCGGGTGTCAAGTTAAAAGCGTAGGGGGTAGTGGTTTAGGGATGGTAGTCTTGACGCCACCCCTGGTATGCGGCTATTAGTGGCTGCGGCTGCAGTGCGGGACCTCTGGGGATGATGGGAGTGCAGTGGTGGTGGTTTCACTCCCCACAAGTAGAGCGGATCCCTAGGGCAACTGGGAAAGTCTATGGCGGTGGTAGGCCGTTGGGGGTGCAGGACTGAGGGCGCTGAATAACCGAGAGACACAAGGGTTAAAGTCTCCGTTACCTTTACTGGCAGAAGTAGCAGGTTTAGTCCAGGGTACCTTCCACAAGAGATGTTGTGAGTCTGGGTGGCCTGGAAGCAAGTTGGGGATCTCCTCACCCGCCAAGTTCTTAGGCCTCCCTGTTGTGCTACTCTTGGAGGGCCCTGGCTGCCTGTAGCTATCTGCGACCCTCTCTTCCTGTGTAAAGTCTCTCACCCATATGGCAGACAGCTCGAGCCCTTCCCGGGTACCAATCCTCTGGCTGCTGTCCCTGAGCTCTCTGGTGCTGCTGTGCCTCCTAGGCTTCATTGTGGCCAGCAGACTTGGAATCTCCTGCCCTCCGGTTTTGGCTGCTGGGCCTGGAACCACTCACAACCTCGGACTCCGGTGTCCGTTCCTGGCGCTCTGCACTGTGGTGAGCCCGGCAACTGGCTCCACGCCCCAGGGTTGCTTCTCCCCTTCCTCAGACCCTCTCTTATGGGTCCCTCACGCTGGCTCATCTCTGTCCCGGGATGAGCTTTACTCTGCTCCAGTTCACGGGACCTCTTCACAGTCCTCCTAGGAACAGAACTTGCCTAATCCCACCACAGGACAGAATTTATAGGGGACTTCCCCTGAACTCGGGTTTCAGAGCTCCCCCTTCTGGTCTGGAGGTAGGAAGGTGTTCTGTGTGGTGGACTTACCTGGTGTGGACACCTTCCTTTGCGTCCAAGCACAACATGATTCCCCAAGGGAGGCAATGTCATTGTGGCAACCGGACTCTGGGGTGCCACATTACCATAATAAACATTATTTTAAATATTTTACCAATCAAAAGAGCCTTTTACAAATAAAGAAAGCATTTTCAGAAGTGTCTCATCACTAATGTTTCAGATACAGCTTCACTAATTGGGTTTAGCCAGTCAAGGGGAAATGAACCATGTTTTAATTTCTCACACTAATCTCGAATGACACAGATTAGGTCATGGTCAGTAATGGTCATAGTAACAAAGACAATTGGCTTTATATGACTAGCTATTATAAATTCTTCTATAGTAATTGTTTGTCTGTGGAGCTAATCCATACCAATGAGTTAACAAAAAAAGGAAAAATTCAGGCAAAATGGGTAATAAATAAGAAAATCAAATGTTTATGTTGAAAGGCAGCTTTTTCTCTAGCACTTTTAATTGCACTATTTGTGCAACATCCCAGAAGGCTGACTCTGTATACTGACCCCAGATTTAAAATTCACTTGAGAATGCTTTGTACTGGCCCTGGATATATTTGTATGAAGTAATCTTATCCTCTCATGGGTGCCACCACATTGGAATAAACAAGTCTAATTTGGATAGTCTTTTCCACAAATAAGATCTTTCCTTCTGTTTAATTTGTTGAACTTCTTTGAAGTCTTCTTAATTATGCAATTAGAAAACCTCTTTTTACAAATAACACCTTCTTGTTTTGATATATTTTTTTAACAAACGTGTTATATTAAAATTTAAGAGGATATAAAATAGCATCATATAAACACATAGAATGAAAACTCATTTTAACAACTAAATTATATGTAAACGTAAATACATTGGGGTAGCTTTATTAAAAGTGTTTGGTGCTATGTGAAAAGGAAAGTTTGCTGTAGAAAAAAAGTATTACTAGCAGTATGGGTCAGTTTAAGGCTACATTCACACATAGCGCTTTTTTGCGCTTTTTTTGTGCTTTTTTTGCACAGGTGCTTTTTAGAGGTATTTTAGAAGTTGAGTCAGTACCATACCCAGAAGCAGGTGTGTAACTACAGCAGGTACAGGGGTTGCAATTGTGCTTAGACCCTTCAGCCTAGGGGGCCTCAAAAGTCCCTTTGACCTGTAGAAAAAGACTATTGCCTTTAAAGATTTGCAATAATTGTGGGCCCCATTGGAGCTTTCACATCGGGGCCCATGAGATTCAATTTACACCACTGCCCAGAAGATACTGTTGGTGTCACACATGGCATCTGCCTGTAAACACAGGAACCAAAGGGTGCGCCTGAGCATTATTGTTTAAAAGGAACCTATCACCAGGTTTTTGCAGCCTAATTTGAGGAAAGCATAATGTAGGAGCAGATGCCCTGGTTCCAACAATATGCCACTTACTGCACTGTTTAGCTTTTGTTTTTCTGTTTTTTAAAATCATTATTTTTTCAATAGGTGATTATCACTAGAGAACTACTTGGCCTGCTGATCTGCATAAATATAAAGCTGCCAAGTGTACGCAGAGGTGAGGGTAGGGCTATATGTGATGACCAGGCCGAACGTTCCCTGCTATCCATCCCCACATGATGCCCTCAACCGAAGAATTATTACACACACCGGTCTCGGGGATAACAGATGCTTTTACTTCATCAGGAACAGGAAAAATAACTTGGAGTAAATAAGGAACAGTCCCTCGTGGGTCGTCCACTTCTAATAAAGCTTACCCTTGGATGCTGAGATGGAATTGGGGTCTGGAGCTTTAAGAGCACAGCTGAGAGTCTTTTCATAGTTTGTAGAGGATGGTAGATGCAGTATTGAAATGTTACAGACCTGTACTCGGGAACTAGTTCACCACAGTCACGGCACGACAAAAGTACTTTTAGGGGAATGTAGGAAGTTGCGACGGATCCGGCCAGAAAGACCTTAGATTCATGTCTGTACAGATTAGAGAGGGATCCGAGGCTCTTTGCTCTGCAGGAAATCTTGTAGTAGAAACAGCCTCTACATGTGTTCTCTTCTCACTGAAGGCCTGGCAATGACTGAGGGGAATTCCAGACAAACTTGAGCAAGCCTGGAAGCAGCTCCTCCTATTGACCATCTGACCGAGAACTGGCCAATAGGACACCGAATTCACATCTCAGCTCCTTACAAAATGAAATAATTACAAGTCATTGTGGACTTTCACTATTAGATGGTGATATAATACCGCAAATGAGATTTACATTAATAAAACCCATTGGAGTGAGGAATAGCTGATAACTGGATATTTTAAAGCTCACTAATACTCATGGACAGGCTATAGTGTACAGAAGCGACTCACGGTTCAGGGGTACTAAAAGTGGCAGACATTATCTGGACCAGGTCACTACATATACAGAGCTCAGCACTCAGAAAGCTGGTAGCCCTGCAGCAGATAAAAGAGTTTTTAATCAAAACTGTAGCACCTAGTAAAATAAGTGACTCATCGCTGATGGGGTGGCAAAATTTGATGACAAGTTCACTTTAACCATTTTAATGCTGCTGTCAATAATTAACAATGGCATTTACAGTATATCATAAAAATTTAGTACACCTCTTACATTTTTTAAAATATTTTGTTATATCTTTTTATGGGACATTACATAAGACATGATACTTGGGAAAAAAATGTAAATTATTCCGTGTACACATGTATAACAGTGTAAATTTGGTGTGTCGTCTAAATAACTCAACACAAAACCATTAATGTCTATACCGCTGGCAAAAAAAGTGAGTACACCCCTAATTGAAAATGGACAAATTGTACCTAAACTGTCAATATTTTGTGTGGCCACCATTATTTTCAAACACTGCCTTAACTCTCTTGGCATGGAGTTCACTGGAACTTCACAGGAGTCACTGGAATATTCTTTCACTCCTCCATGGCGACATCACGGACATGGTGGATGTTAGAGACCTTGTGTTCCTCCACCTTTTGTTTGAAGATGGCCAACAGATGGTCAATATGATTTAGGTCTGTAGACATGCTTGGCCTGTCTTCAGTTTCCTTAGCAAGGCAGGGGTCATCTTGGAGGTGTATTTGGGGTTGTTATTATGTTGTAATTCTTCCCTGTGGCCCTGTTTCAAAAGAAAGGAGATCATGTTTTTATTCAGCAAGTCATAGTACATATTGCCCTTCATGGTATGTACTGTAGCTCCCCACAGCTGATAGCACTCATGCAGCCCCAAACCATGACACTCCCACCACCGCGCTTGACTGTATGCAAGACAGACTTGTCTTTGTACTCCTCACCTGGTTGCTGCTAAACACTTTTGACACCATTTAAACCAAGTAAGTTTATCTTGGTCTTTCTCAGACCACAGGACATGATTCCAGTAATACATGTCCTTAGTCAGCTTAACTTCAGCAAACTGTTTGCAATCTTTCTTGTGCACTATCTTTATCACAAAAAAACAGTCAAACTTGTAAAAATACTCTGTTGTAAAAAAACACAGTGAAAAGCAAGTGCTGCTGAAAAAGTAGTAAAAAACAGGGTATTTAGTTGATACATTTTTTGCAAAAAATGTATACTAAGCCGCTCTACCACTTCAAGGTATCTTGTATCAGAGCAGTCCCTATCTGACCATGTGTATTGATACCTAAATGAACAGGATCCAGACAGGTCCAATGTCTGACTTGGACTGACTGCAGAAGACAGCTTTTTATGTGCAGGGCTCAAGGGGAGGGGTGGGAGACTCCCCAATCTTGCAGAAACAAGAAACAATTTAGACAAAAACTAATGAGCCATGCACACACTGAACACGTCTGTAGGAGAGTGTTCACACCACCACTGACTGGATCCTGCTCATTTAGGTACAATACACATGGTAAGGTTTTAAATACCTCAGATAGGGACTGCTCTGATACGGGTTACCTTGAAGTGGTAAAGCGGCTTCGTACACAGTTTTTGCAAAAAATGTATCAACTAAATACCCTGTTTTTTACTACTTTTTCAGTGGCCCTTGCTTTTCTCTGTGTTTTTTTACAACAGAATATTTTTACATGTTTGTTTGACTGTTTTTTGTGATTCAGTCTTTTGGTGGTGTGAACACTGTCCTGTTTACAGTGTGCCTAGCTCATTAGTTTTTGTGCATTATCTTTAGAGGAGGCTTTATTCTGGGATGACAGCTATGTAGATCAATTTGATGCAGCATGCGGCATATAATCTGAGCACTGACAGGCTGAACTCCCCACTCCTGTATCCTCTGCAGCAATGCAGGCAGCGCTCACGTCTGGATATGATGCTGAGAATATACACCCAACTTCTTTGATCAGCCATGGCGAGGCCTGTTGTGAGTGGAGCCTGTCTTGTTAAACGGTCATTTGGTATTGGCCAAAGTGCTGCAGCTCAGTTTAAGGATGTTTTCAATCTTCTTTTACCCTTGTCCATCCTTATGTAGAGCAACAATTATTTTTTTTCTGATTCTCAGTGAATTCTTTACTATGAAGTGCTTTGTTGAACTTGAGTGATTAGTATGTGGGAAATGAGTGATTCACTTACAGTGGGTCACAAACAGGAATGGAACCAGACGATTACTAGCCTAAAGAACCTTTACTTATGGACACAGGGAAAAGAGACTGATAACGTATTAATACCTCTCAAAGATTCACACAAAGAATAATTACACACACCCGATTCAGAGGACTAATGTCCAAGCGCTGTTCAACAGACACCCTCCAGTGTATCATGGACCACAGGAACAATTTACCTAAGACATTCGGGCACAGAAGCAATAGTAACTTCTCTATACACAGGAAGAGTAAATTAGTGACTGCACAGCAGAGTTCGTCTTTGGACCAGCACTTTGGCTAACAAACCTATCATTATATCTATACCCCTAATAGATATAGCCTCCTACCTCACGTTTGGCGTGAAAAACAATGTCCTCACTCTACCTGCCAAAACGTTACAGACGCAACACCCGAGCTCAAGTCTTAATGTTACGTTGAAAAGCCACGTGAAAAAGAGGTCCGCAAGAGTTCCAAAAATCACCAGGGAGCAACAGCAGTTCTCTCTGGCCACCAAATCGCTACGAGTAGCCACCTTGCACACACGGAATAAGTCATCCAGCCACTCATCAGCAACACCCAGTTTGTCCTTCTCAATGTGATCCTCCCTCTGGTAGCACTTTACCTTCTTCTTCTCGAGGGAACTTCATCACAGTCCAGTACTTGAGCGCATAATCTCAATCAGCGGCAACAAGGCTTACCAGCAAGAAGCAAGCAGGTTTTAAGAGATCCACAGGCAGTGTATCCATTCTAATAGAATCATAGAATTGTAGAGTTGGAAGGAACCTCCTGGGTCATCTGATCCAGCCCCTAGCTCAAAGAATGATTCACTGAATCTTCCCAGACAGATGTCTGTCCAGCCACTGTTCGAAGACTTACATTGAAGGAGACCTCACTACCTCTCGTGGCAGCTTGTTCCACTCATTGACCACCATCACTGTCAAAAGTTTTTTCTAATATCTAATCTGTGCCTCCTTTCATTCAGCTTCATTTCAATGCATCTAGTGTTTCATTGTGTAAATGAGAATAAAACTGACCCCTCTACTGCGTGACAGCCCTTTAGATATTAATAGACCACTATTAAGTCTACTCTCAGTCTTCTTTTTTCCAAGCTAAACATTCCGAAATCCTGAAACCATTCCTCACAGGACATGGTATGCAGACCAATCACCATCCTGGACAATCTTCTCTGCACTTGTTCCAGTTTGTTGATGTCTTTTTTAAAATGTGGTCCTCAGAACTGGACATAATGTTCCAGATGAGGTCTGAACAAAGAGGACTAGTGGGTGATAATGACATCATGTGATCTAGACTCTATACTTCTGTTATTATATCCCAGAATTGTGTCTACCTTTGCTGCTGCATCACCACACTGTTGACTCCTGTTCAGTCTATGATCTATTTGTATACCCAAGTCTGCTGTTGGTTACCCCTATTCCTCCCATTTGGTATGTTTTTTCATTTCTCTTGCAAAGATATAAGACTTTGTATTTTTCTCTGTTAAAAACAATTCTGATAGTTCCTTCCCACTATTCTAGTTTGTTTAGTTTCTTTTTGAATCCTCTCTCTCTCTCTCTCTCTCTCTCTTCCCTAGTATTAGCTATCCTTCCTAGCTTTGTGTCATCAGCAAATTTAACCAGTTTACCCTCAATTACTTTATCTAAATCATTGATAAAGATTAATTGGGAAAAATCCATTCTGATGCCAGTAGATGAACTTTCCCTAAATCATTGATAAAGATGAACAACACAATGCCCAGGACAGAGCCCTGCGGTACGTCATTTAAAAGCAACCTGTTACCCCCTTTGGGCATTTTAAACTGTGCCCACCAGCTTATACATAATGTAAATGGGGTTCTAGTAACCCCTCTATGTGCCTATCTCTAAAAAAGAGATTTGTGAACTGAGTGAGGAGGGGGAAATATTGGGGGCTTGTAAAACTGTAACAAAGGGTAAAGATGTTCCTCCTGAACTATGTGTAGTAAGGTCACTGAGATTGAGGAGGCTTGCTTCCCCATCCATTTGTTCACTGTGCGGGTTCTCTCCTCTTGAACACTGCACAGTTATTTAATTCTCACCCGTATTGCTATCCAAATTAGTTGTAGCCACTGTTATTTTCAAAGGTGGAAGCCCTGGGTTTGGTTTAGGTAAATATAATTTGGATAGTTTTTTTATCCCCACTCGGTTTGAGGAGAGGGTATGACAGATCTAAAGGCATTAGAGAGCGGGAGAGGTTTATCATAGGATTCTCTACTGTATTATTTTGTCTATGGGTTAGATCGGGTGTTGAATACATTTCCCCTTTTTTTGGAATTGCTCCCAAATTGTATATATTAGGGCGACTGTTATTTTTCTTCTTCTATGTTTCTGTCGTGTTGTTAATCTCAGAGTGTCGTGAGTTATAAAAGGTGTGCAAATTTGCCACTGCAACCCTTTGTTTCTTAGGCAAAATTTCTTTATTGGTTAGTTCCTCTGAGCGATTTTTGTTAGCTTGCTCGGAAATTATTCCGTATTTCTTTTGCTTATTATTGTTAGTATTATCAGTATTTTTGATGTTAAACATATCCCTTCGTAGTTTCCTCGTTTTAGTTTCCATGAGATTATTTTCAAAGCTCTGCAGATTCCTATTTGTATCCTTATTAATTCTATCATAATATACTGTGGTCTCAGATTGCTTGAGTCCCTCTAGGCAGAGTTCACACTTTTTTGCTGCTATTTTCGCTAGTTCTTTACGTTTTTCAATCAATAGCAGTGTTAGTTCAAAGGAACAATTATCTATAATAATTCTCCAATCCGTAGAGAAATTTACATCCTCTGGAAAAGACCTTTCAAAATGTATCATTAAACCTTTCGGTATAATTTTTTGTATCCTACAGAGTTCTAAAATTTCCACATCTAATTGATGTCGGATTTCAACCTTCATATGTTTTTCAAAGTCGTGGAAGAGATTCCTAATTTTCTTTTTGTCCTCCAATCCTACATCAGTCTCTGAGGGTCTTAAGGTTGATTCCAATGAATTGGAAGCAATAATTGAAGCCAAAGCTTCCTGTCTTCTTGCTGTTCTGTTTCTAAAGTGTTCCATTCTTAAACTGCAGCCTTCTTGTTAATATATGGAAAAATGACTCCCCCCTGAGTTGATGGGTAGGATTCCCTTCTATGACTTTTATTACTTCAATCAACGTTGATCTCCAAGGCTGTGGAGTCTGTGGGATAGGTGGGAAGAGGAACAAGAAAAAAAGGGGGCACAGATCTAAGTGTAGCATATTTAGATGTCTGAATAAAATGGATAGATTTAGTCTCCCACCTTTAAGTGTCTTGTTTCATGCTCATCAGACTAATTTTGGTATGTGGATCAAAATCCTTCCAAAGCGGTATGCAGCCCCATCCCGGCTTATCGGATCACTTACCCAATGTGACTGTAGCAGGATTGTTCAAGTACAGACTTCCGGAATAAATGTAGGGCGCTCCCACAATTAGGAAATTAGCTTCTGCGTATTTTTCACCATTTATTATTAAGCAAAAAGTTAGCAAAAATAAATTAAAAAGTACAGTATAAAAAGTTATAAAATGAACATACAACGTGTTTCGGCTGAATATATTGTAAACAACAGCCTTGCTCAAGTATAGTGAAGTTTTGAAGCAAAAAGCATTATATGCATATGCAGAGTAGTGGCCCAATTATTCCAATTAGACCAATTACCTTAATTAATTAGTTAGAGGTGTTCCACCCATTGTGGATATACTATTCGTTCCTATATGTGTTGTTATATTTCCTTACATAAGATGGAATACATATATTGTCCTTTATAATCTTTATTTTTCTCTTTCTAATTAGCTGTTTTTACTAATTCTCTTTTTTATATATATATGTTCTTAGTTTCCAGACTATTAATTTCATCATCTACAATGTTGTTTCTGCAAGACTTTTCATCTACAATCTACTGCTGACTCAAATTTATTGCATAATAATAAAACTATTTCATTGAATTATTTTATTAAAAGATGTATTTGGTTCATAAAAATATATTTAAAAAAATTATTTTAATTCTTATTGTTTTGAAGGGAATATATTGATTACTAACTTTTTTTTTAAATAAAAGAATCTTTATTTAAATTCTTAAAAGGTCAAAGACCGATTCAAAATGGTACAGACAAACAAACATCAAATCTTAAAAAACTTCTCTGGTACATACAGCCATATAATTAACAGATACAGGATCAAAACTATCCCTCAATAGCTGGACCCTACCTTACAATGGAGGTTTTTACACCGTAATGTTTTTGGTGCCCTGATTCAACGTCGACTCTCATAGGACTATCCCTCCCTTAAGTAAGTAAGTCAAACAATTTTATAGAGGGTAGTGAAACAATCTTTTCCAAAGGCAGGACTTAACTTGAGAAATGTGGTCCTCCAAAATGTAGCCTTTCAGATTATCTGTATGGAACGTCTGTATTCCAGAGAAGATATGCTTCTGGTATCTCCACATTTGACGCGTTTCGCCTCGTCTGATTAAGCGAGGCTCATCAGAAGAAAGGAGAATTTTTAGCAATTTGCCTATAGACAGAAAAAATACGGAAATTAATAATTAATACATGACTATAAGAAATTTTCACACTAAAATATTTTTGTATATGGTCATCAAGAGGAAAGTGATGTTATATCCTCATAGTATCCAAATCTCATGAAATGCCAGAGAGAAGGACAATAGGAACCTACAAATGTGGACATTGCAAATTTTGTCCCTGCTTAATAATCATGTAAATACATCACGAGTTCTGTGACAAAGGCTTCCTTTGAAATAAAACAATTTGCTAACTGCAGTTCAAGGGGCCTGATTTACATAATCACGTGCCCTTGTCCTATGGATTATACAGGTAAAACAATACGAGAATTGCGTAAACGTCTAGGTGAGCATTTGGGTGATATTAGGCATAAGAGCGACACGGCTGTGTCAAGACATGTCCATGAATTTCACAGAGGTAGCAGTAGAGAGCTAAAATTCTGAGTTTTAGAGTTGGTAAAACCGTCACCTGAAGGTGGAGATCTGGATACGCTGTTATTACAGAAAGAAGCCAGGTGGATCTACACCTTTAAAAGTATTCAACCAGAGGGGATAAATGAACAACAAAACTACAGCTGTTTCCTCTATTAGAGATCTGTCTTAGGCTGGTTTCACACTACGATTTGTCTAAATCCGATGCTGTCCGATGAAAATCGGACAGCATCGGATCCGAATTTGGCCCCATGCAGCCCTATGGGCATCGGACCGAATCGGATGTGCACTAAATGCCATCCGATTTGGTCCGATCCGAGTCTGTCCGATTTTATTATCGGTGCAAAAATCGGAGCTTGCTCCGATTTTTGCACCGAAAATAAAATCTGACAGATTCGGATCGGACCAGATCGGATGGCATTTAGTGCACATCCGATCTGACCCGATCCCTATAACATGGGGCCCTATGGAGAAGGGTCCGAGGAAACATCTATGTCTCCTCGGACCCGATGTTAGTGTACTGAGCATGCTCAGTACATGCTCAGTACACTAAACCTATTGTGTGCCGCCTAATTTAACTTCTGCAATGTATATACATACATTGCAGAAGTTAAATATAAGTTAAATCAAGTGTTTAAAAATAAAAAATCTTTATTCTCACCTTCCAGCGCTCCCTCGGCGTCTCCAGCTGCAGCCGCTCGGTAACAGGACCTGTGATGATGTCAGAACCCGATCAGCTGATCGGGTCACATGACCGGTTACCGCGGTAACCGCTGACGCTTTTGACGTCATCAGAGGTCCTGCACACCCAATCGGCTGCAGCTGGAGACGCCGAGGGAGCGTTGGAAGGTGAGAATAAACATTTGTTATGTTGGGGGGGACAGGAGGGGGGCACATGAGGGGGGGACAGGAGGGGGGCACATGAGGAGGGAACATGAGGGGGGCACATGAGGAGCGGACAGCAGGGGGGCACATGAGGAAGCGGACAGGAGGGGGGCACATGAGGAGCGGACAGGAGGGGGGAGGACATGAGAGGGCACAGGAGGGGGGCACATGAGAGGGCACAGGAGGGGGGCACATGAGAGCGCACAGGAGGGGGGCACATGAGGAGCGGACAGGAGGGGGGCACATGAGAGGGCACAGGAGGGGGGCACATGAGAGGGCACAGCAGGGGACAGTAGGGAGAGAGTAGGGGGACACTAGGGCAAAACAGGGGGCTGCAGGGAGGCAGCAAGATGACAGGAGGGAGAGGAGGGGGAGCTACGTGACAGCCCAAACTGATCCTGCAAAAAGTAGGATTCGGATGCCTATTTGGCATCCGATTGCAGAGATCAGTTTGGATCCGATGCTGTCCGATTTATATCGGACAGCATCGGATTTAAAGAAATCGTAATGTGAAAGTAGCCTTAGGTTGCTAAAAGTTCGGTACAACCAATTAGGGACGAGACAAAAAGTTGTTTGGGAAATAGGCCATACGATGGATTTTTCTGTAAAGGAAAGCCATACATAAGCTAGGGAAATGACTTATTTTGTCTTTAATTTTCCACCCTTTTTTAAATGTACAAGAAATTATTGTTTTCTATTCCTTTTGTAAAATACATGACTATTTTTTTTTTCTCCTATTAGATTTAGTCACATATCATCTTTGTTTACGTTCATTCTTGCCAATATTGCTGTTTACATCTCCAAACATATTGTTTTGTTAATATATGCACATAGTTAGTTTTGCCCGTGTCACTTGTTCGTTTAGAAATTTCTCTCAGATTGGCCCTTTAGTTTGCTATTTATTCTTTCTGAATTTAGTATTGGTATGATTCATTGTTTTCTGCAATGATAACATATGGGCTATGACTAAAATTATCTTTCCCCCCTCCCACCTTCCCTCTTTCTTTGGTTCAGAAAGTTCTGCGCCATTGCATACTATTAGTGTGCAGGTGCATCATGCCTTATGCGCCCCTGCTGCTCCTTTGGGCAAGGGAACGCTTTAACACATAGTCGTGAAGAGAGTAACGTCATCGTGTGAGTGTCGGCCCTCTTCTCATTGCGCATGCGTGTGCACATGCGCAGGATTCTGCTTTCCACCGCATATATCTGGGTGGAAAGCAAACATCGCACTCTGATGACGATATCACATAAACGTCATCAGGGGGATCCAGGAAGTGCTTTGGGAGCGTAGGCTCATTCATCCTACATGTGCAGGCAATGATTCTGTTACCTGAATGGTATAAATAGGAGGCTCCTTTTGAGCACATCACATTCCACCTTGGTCTGGATCCATGTTGTTACTGGCTAAGTACCAATTTTATTCATTTGCGTATTGTATGTTTGTTAGAATGAGTGTAAACTAGAAGCTTTTGAATATTAACTTTATTTTCACTATCCTTTAGTTGGGGGATTCTCTTGTATCGTGTTATTTTGGATGCAATTGTGAGGATAATGCCCTTATATCGGATTTTGAGCTAAAGAGAAGTAATTATTAAATTTTTATTCTCATAATACCCTCTTTTTGGCGGGGGGGTTTCAAAAGAAGTATTTTCTTCCATTTAATTCTACTATTCTATGTGTAGTTTGGGAGATCTGCCTTCTATTGAGGCTGGAAGTTTTTGGATTTGGAATATTTCCCATCATCCTCCCCCATATGCGTAGCTCTGACTATAGGATTCAAGGTGGTTGTCAACATTGCCTTCCTCAGTTTTTTGGGGGTAAGATTCTATTGAGGTTATATTAATGGGAGCTATGGATCTAATTAGATGAACGAATTTATAAGTCCTTCTTTCTATCTTACTAATCTTAGGGTGCTTTCACATCAGCGTTTTTCGTAATTCGCGGCAGATGCGGTGAAAAAACCGCATCTGCCGCGTTTGCCGCATAACGGTTCCACTTGCGGCACGGTTGCGGTTTTTTCCATAGGAAGTATAGGGGGACTTGCGGCAGATGCGGCAAGTGCGGTTTTGCACTTGCGGCAGGTGCGGCAGCGAAAAAAACCGCGGTCACTACCCTCTATAAAATTCTTTGACTTACTTTCCTAAGGGAGGGATACTCCTAGGGAGAGTCGACGTTGAGTCGGGGCACCTAAAATAAACATTCTTTTATTTTTATAAAAAGTTGGTAATCAATATATTCCCTTCAAAATAAATCAAATATTACCTCCTATTCAATCAAAATATTTTAAGTTTAATTCTTATTGTTTCCAATAAAATCATAATTTTCCCTGGTGTTAATGTTGTATGTTTCTTCTCACTCCCTTTATTACTTATCTTTCTGCTTTTTCACTTTTTTACCTATATATATGTAATTAGACCAAAAGTTATACAGAATTTTTTTTTCTTATAAGAAAATTTCCTTTAGTCCCTCAATAAATTATTTTTACTTTACATTTTCACATTTATATCCATATTTACATGCTATTGGTCAATGGTTTCAAACTCATACCAGATCAATTCTGGTTTTCTCACCGTACAATAACGTTACTACTCCTCCAAACATCCACTTCACTTCGGTCCCTTTTTCTTTTATTCATTAGATGTCAGTTCACAATTTCTGAGATCTTTCTGCTATAGTGTGTACTAAAACATATATTCACATCAAAAGAAGGAGGGGCACCAATGCTGCAGGTTATACGGCTGGACAGCCAGGGAGTACACGGTGTGGAAGCCTGTGGTGCCTGTCCAAAAGACCACATACGAATCAACTTTAACAAAGAAAGGCGGCACTCACCAGGGCTTTTCTGTGCTTTATTCAATACTCGTGGATTCACAAGGTGCAGGGAGGGAGCAGGGGCTGGGATGACGACGGCACCGTTTCGCGCTGTGTGCGCTTCAACGGGTCATGCTAAAAAACATACGTACTAAAACATATATTGCCGAGTCCAGAGTGCTCTACATACAGTTGTGGCACCCCAAGGGTTAATATGCCTCAGAAACAACACAGGTTTAATCCCCACACAACACTACGCTAGAAAGTGGGAGGAGCTTAGCTGGCACCTGCACTAGTGGGAGGAGCTAAGTTGTTTACCTCAGAGCAGAAGTGACAGTTAGTTCAGTTCAGAGGAGAGTTGAGTCTGGAGCAGGAGCAGAGCCAAGTAGAAGTGGAGGTCCTGAGAGGTCTGAGGAAAGGAGACAGAGTAACAGAGGAACATGCCCGGGATAAAGAGTTACCCCAAACTTAACCCCGGAGAGGCACTTAAGACGGATACCGGATCCGAGGCTGTGCCTGAGACAGACAGGGCAGTAAACACCGGCATAGTGAAGGTCCACCATCTTCACCACACCATAGCAAAGCAACACGAAGGAGTCAGTGACACAGAGGACTCAAGTTGCCCAGCATATTGGTACCCGTGAGCAGAGACAGGGCCAGCAGTATAGCTACAAGCAGCAGCAGGGCCACACACAGCGTTTAAGTAGGAAGCCAAGGACCCGGTCAGGGTGAGAGCAACCTGGTACAGACTCCGTGGACAATACTGTGTAATACCATCTGCCAGTAAAGACTTGAAGAACAACAGAAACCGTGAGTGTGTGTGTCATCCTTATGCTGAAGCCCCACTTGCCCTCATAGACTGCTATTGCCTCTACTCTTATCATCTCTATTGCTACCCCTACTCTCCTGCAGCATCAATAACATCCTCACAGACTTTAACTACCTCTACCACTGCCCCGGGGAACCCAGTTCTGCCCACAGGAACTATTCCATCCAAGCTGCTAACCCATCATCCCCGGAGGTTCTGCAGCAGCGGCGGCCCCATTACTGGCCGCATATAGTGGGTGGCGTCACGAGTGACAAATCCCCTGTAAATAACCCCCCATTTTATTGTGCGGGCCCGGGACACGGTCTGGACCAGGACCGCCATGACATCCCCCAGCAGCACCCTGGTCCGGCACCGAGTACCCCGTCCCAGCGGGCTCCACACAGTCTTATTGTCTAAGCATCTCCAGGGCTCATATTTGTTTAACTTCAAAATAGGAGTCTACTTAGTTCAATACATCAAACACCCATCTCCATATATTATAATATAACGTAGTTAGCAGGAACCAGTACGATCTGTATCTGATCCAGTCGCTTCAGTATCTTCAGATCTCATATCAAATCTGCTCTATAGAAGAAAGACAGAAAGGGTCTCCTACACCTAATCAGTATTCTACGTAATCCCTAATGGTACCTTTACACGCCGCCACAGGAAGGTAGAAACCGCCAGGCATCGGACACAATTGTTCCTGTTGCCTTGAAAACACCGCGAACCGGCGGCGTGTAATTCAGGAAGTTCCTAGCTGTGTCTTCAGATACCTGTGTCAGAGCCGTGCTCAAAAACAAGAAGGCATAATCCTTATGGTGGCGGCGTGTAATCGGGACACACACAAGATATTTGCGTGCCCTAGTGAAGTCCCTGGGGCGTGACACAGCGTCGTGTATACCACACCCCAGCAGCTATCATTGGTTGGGGCTACTGTATAACCATTGGCTACCCCTGCACAGGGCGCCATATTCAGCGAGCTGACCAGTCACACTCCACATTTGCAATGGCGTCATGTATTAGTCAGCCTTCCTGCGCTGGCTGGCCAATCATGATGCTATTGCACTGTCCAATCACCGTACGAGCGTTGCGTAATACACAACTCTGGCACGCCTATGTACTTACGCCGCACAATATGTGCGCCCATATTCCCTTGTGGTAGCGCCGTGTAAATCAGGGAAGGTGCTCCACAGAAGGTAACCCACGGCACCCGTCGGCACTTCCGGGAAACGCAAATACCTTCTGTGGAGCACTTTGTGGCGGCGTGTATATGCGGCATCAGGCACCGTTAGCAACCGTTGAAAACGCCCTCTGTGGCGGCGTGTAAGGGTACCATTATGGAGTGAAGTTTACAGCTTTGGATTCTACCTCTCATTTGTGTGGTAATTATATATTCTCAGACGTGTAACCTATCCCAAACACTCTATTTTATTCTTGGATTCTATTATTATTAGTTCCCCTTAATCCAGTACTCTTAAAAGGGGATGGAGGGTAATATACCCTTATTTGAACTAGAATCAGCTATGTGATTTTTTTATATATAGATCTCTAGTCAATATTATAGAGGAGTAAATTAGTGATAAAGAATTGTTCTTTCTCTAAACTCTTTCCCAAGTCACTATTAAGGAGGAGGAAATCTGTGGTAAAAAATGTTTTTCTCTTTTCTCTGAACAGCATATAAAATACAGTATCAGCCAAACCCACAGGAGTATGTTACATGATCCCCTATGTGCCTATATATTTTCCAATTTATCATTGAGGTCATCTAGATATAAGCTGCACATTTTATATATCCAGAATGCCTCGTTTTTATTCAATTGTTGTATCCTATTAGGGACATTGATAGGCACATATTCTACTGGAGTAAGGGTAGTTTCACATCAGCGTTTTTTTTAAATCGTGGCAGTTGCGGTGAAAAAAACCGCAACTGCCGCGATTACCGCATAATGGCTGCACTTGCGGCACACTTGCGGCACACTTGCGGTAAGCCCCATACAATGTATATGCGGGCTTGCGGCAGGTGCGGCAAGTGTGGTTTTGGCACTTGTGGCAGGTGCGGCCGCGAAAAAAAACGCGGCTAACTGCGTTTTTTTCGCGGCCGCACCTGTCGCAAGTGCCAAAACCGCACTTGCCGCACCTGCCGCAAGCCCGCATATACATTGTATGGGGCTTGACGCAAGTGTGCCGCAAGTGCAGCCGTTATGCGGTAATCGAAGCAGTTGCGGTTTTTTCACCACAACTGCCGCGATTTAAAAAAAACGCTGATGTGAAAGCAGCCTAATTGTGATCTTAGGCCCCTTTCACATCAGCGTTTTTTTCAAATCGCGGCAGATGTGGTGAAAAAAACGCATCTGCCGCGATTAACGCATAACCGCGACACTTGCAGCACAGTTGCGGCAAGCCCCATGCAATGTCTATGGGGCTTGCGGTAAGGGTGCGGCAGATGCAGCAAGTGCGGTTTCGGCACTTGCGGCACTTGCGGCAGGTGCGGCCGCGAAAAAAAAAAAAAAGCCACAAGTGCCAATACCGCACCTGCTGCACCCTTACCGCAAGCCCCATAGACATTGCATAGGACTTGCCGCAACTGTGCCGCAAGTGTGGCGGTTATGCGTTTAATCGCGGCAGATGCGTTTTTTTCACCGCATCTGCCGCGATTCGAAAAAAACGCTGATGTGAAAGGGGCCTTACATTTTTTTCCATGGGTCAATAACAAATGGCATGATAATCCATGTGTCATTAGCCCAATTTTTGCGTTATGCCTGTGGCCATTCAGGCGAGTGCGGACTTTTTGTGTGGTCCGCCCCACATACTGGAGGCCACATTCACAGGTTATCACATAAATAACAAATCTAGTATTACATGTTAAATGATCTCTGATTCTAATTGTCTCACCTGTACTGTTGGAAACAATAGTATGTTGTCCATGTATAATGCTTCTACAGCAGTGGCATTTTTTCTGTCTACATCTGTAGACCCCTGTTAGTTTGTGAGACTTATTTAATTTTTTAGAGGTTTTATTGTAATGAGGTTTTTTTTCTTGGGGATGTAACTTTCCTGAGACGACTAGGGGCCACTATATTTCATATTGTATGGCCTCTTCTGTATGTTATCCCGGGTTTCCATGGTATAATGTTCCGCAGTAAAGGGTCTTGTAATAAAATATACCAATATTTCTGTAAAATATCCCTAATTTGTTTATTATCTCTATTGTAGGTAGTGATAAAATTGTAATGCCATTTCTCTCTCTTTTTCTTTTCTTTTTGTATGGGATTTTTCCCTTTCAAACATTCCTCTTGGGTTTTTTCCAGATTGATTTTATAGGCTTGTTTCACAAGTTTTTTAGGGTAACCCTTCTCTAAAAATCTGTTAGTTATGATTTTTGATTGTTCAATATAGTCAGCTTTTTTCATATCGTTTTTACGGATACGTAGAAACTGACCCCTCTATGTGCCCAGACGTCCCCTCAGAAAATAACTTTTATTGTGTCCAGCGCTGGCCTCCTATTGAGTCTGGGAGGCTGCTATTTAGTCCAAGTGGATAAAGTCCCCGCCACCCTCCAGCTGCAAAACCCGTCCTGCACTTTTTAAAATTTTTGCCCCTCCTATGATTGGTACTTGAGTGACTGCCACACTCGTTCCTGGGCAGTGGAACGGGTATCCGCGTTCCATTGAAATCTCGCAAGACGTTGGCACTATGCACATACTCATGCTCCACTGCGCAGGCGTGCCTGTCGGTGCCGACGTACGGCGAGATTTGTGAAGTCTCACGAGACAACAGCAGTATGTTCAATGGATATATAACCTAAAGAAGGGGGCCTCTTAGCTATAACAAGTAGTTGGGGACACCAAACTTTTTACCCAAACATAGGGACATTCCAGTATATGGACATCACCACAAAAACATCTACAGACTACATCATAATATGCAAAATTATTAAATCTTTATTTAGAAATAGATTATTAAGAAAGCGGTGGGTAATAAAATATATACAAATCTACTTGGTGAGAATATTCTTTCCTAATAATCTATTTATAAATAAAGATTTAATAATTTTGCATATTATGATGTAGTTGGTGTTTTTGTGGTGATGTCCATAAACTGGAATGTCCCTATGTTTGGGTAAAAACTATGTTCAATGGAGCATGAACACCCACTCCACTGCACAGGCACAGGTGTGCCTGTCAGTGCTGACGTCTCGCGAGATTTGTGAAGTCTCGCGAGACAATGACACTATGTTCAATTGACCGCGGACAACCACCCCACTGCGCAGGCACAAGTGCGGCTATCACTCAAGCGCTGATCACAGGAAAGGTGGGAATTTTAAAAAAAGCAGGGCGGGTATTGCAGTCGGGGCGGCGAGGACTTTATCCACCTGAACTAAATAGCAGCCTCCCGGACTGAATAGGAGGCTAGCGCTGACGCAATAAAAGTTATTTTCTGAGGTTTGTGGGCACGTCTGGGCACATAGAGGGGTTACAAGAACCCCATTTACATAATGTGTAAGCTGGTGGGCACAGTTTAAAATGCCCAAAGGGGGTGACAGGTTCCCTTTAAGACATTCATCCAACTGGATGTGCAGCCATTTATGACCACTTTTTAGGTCAAATCACTAAGCCAGTTATGAATCATCCTAACAGCTGCCTTGTCCATTCCACACTTGGTCAATTTTACAATAAGGATAGTAAAATATACTTTGTCAAATACTTTGCTGCTGTCAAGATATACTATATCCACTGTGTTTCCCTGATTCACCTAGTTAGTGATTCTGTCATGGAAATTAAATTAGTCTGACACGACTTATTAGTTATAAACCCACGATGGCTCTGTTTATTCACTTCATTCTCATCCAGGTATTTGCATACATGTTGTTTATTAATGTGTTCAAGATCTTTCCTGTTAAAGAAGTCAGACTCACAGTTCGACAGTTCCCTGGGGCCACCTTTTTCCCCTTTTTGAAAACAGGATGCAACATTTGTTCTTCCCCAGTCCTCTGGGACTTCTCCTGTTCTCCAAGAATTTTCAAAAATTATAGAGAGTGGTTCAAAAATTTCCTCAACTATTTCCTTCAGTACACAATTCCAAAATTACAACCCAGGAGTCAGGCCAATATATTCAAAATGATGATTTTTTTATTAATTTAATCAAAAACTGGTTAAAAGGAGATATCACAAGGAACACAGTACAGGTACAACCCACTAGGTATGTAATAATACATATATAGTCAGAGTTCAACCACAAATACATACATAATGCAATGAATCCAGAAGACCAATGTAAAGGGCCCCAAAGACAGAACTCACATGTACTGACCAGTGTCAAAACCAAAGACCAAGAGGGTTTTAAGTATATTACCTGCCCGTGACCGTCCACTAACGCGCGTTTCGCGTTAGCTTCGTCTGAGGACCCTTTGAGTTCTGTCTTTGGGGCCCTTTACATTGGTCTTCTGGATTCATTGCATTATGTATGTATTTGTGGTTCTCTGACTATATATGTATTATTTTATTATTAAAACTCAAAACATTATATATAAAACTAGAGGAAAGTGCAAGGATTCACATAACCATGCTGTTGGAAGGTTTCTGAATGGCTTCAATAAACTTATATAAATTATTAACTATTTATTACCATGACATCCTGCCCTGAAGACACCAACCACACAGTGTGATCTATGTCTTGCGTTATTTTATATATTGTGATGTAATGTATTGTGTCCATGTATAGAGTACAACGGTATGTGTGCACACTGAGTATTTGGAGCAGAAATGTTCTGCACCATGTCTGCATCTTCTAGAAGAAAAACGCTGTGTATTTTTGCCATGTTTTCAGTATATTTTTGGAGCATTTTTGCCTTGTGTTTTATATAATGAAAAGGCTGAAAAATGCAGGTAAAACTGCATTAAGAATTAACATGCTGAAGAGTTTTCTGCAATAAAATCTGCACCAGGTCAGCAAGGAAAAAATAAGCAGTGTGTGCACAACACTTCAGAGTTCTCATTGACTTTGCTGGCATAAGGGTAGGCATGCAGATTTGTGACAAATCTAAACCAAAAAAAACGCATCAAAAACAAAGTGCGTACACATAGCCTACATAAATGTTATGTGATAGTGTACAGTATAAGGTATGATATAGCACTTAGGATAAGATAGGAAACATAGGTATAGTTGTTTAAGTATGCTTGTTCAGCACCAGGACTGTAGGACAAGCAAAAGTTAAGGAGTGGGACTAACCTACTTGGGGTGGAGATAACCTCTAAGCCCTCCTGCCCCACGCCTCACACTGAGGCTCTCGAGCCGGTAGCCTCGGGTCTTGTCGGGCAACCCCGTCCTGGTCCCCTTGACCCTACGTGGCCACCTTTTCAACGAATAAGTGTGGTTGTTGACTTTTGCCCTTGAAGATGCCACAGTCTCTGGTTCGCTAGCTGAGCCTTGCTATTTCTCCACTAGTCTTGGGCCGGTCGCCTCTCTGCGAGCCAGTCTTTCTAGCTGACCCTGGTCTCTGTCAGCTCCGATGTGGGCGCCACAGGTGGATTATTCACTTCCCGTGCCCCTGGGACCCCTTCTGTCCCTCCAGAGCACCTCACTGGCTACTCTGTCTGTTCCTTTCTCTCGGTGTCCTGGGACAAGCTACAACTGGCTCCAGTCCCCAGTACGTTTTTCTCACACATCCATTCGTGTCTGTGTCGTCCCTCCAACTTCTCCACGTTCTACTCTACGTCCGCCTACGTCAGTTACGTTCTGTACAAACTCCTTCCTGTTTCCCACTTCCTGGTGCTCTCCTTTCCTACTTCCTCCACCCACACCCTCTACCCATTTCCCCTCTAGCCTGGGTTGGGCCCTCCCTGAACAGGGTCCACCCGAATCCCCGACCTGGAGTGTGTAGTGTTGGGTGTGGGTGTGTGGGTGCCAGGTAGCGTCCACCCCTTACCCGAGAGTGGGGTACCACACCTCTGGCTGAGGTGCAGTACCTCTGTGGCAACTGGACCCTCAGGGGTGCCACAGAAGCATGAGGTGCTCTAAAATTTCCCAGTAGATGGCAGTGCTGACTTTGATCTTAATAAAACACAGTGGACCTACACCAGCAGATTGCATGGCTCCCCAAACCATCACTGATTATGGAAACTTCTCACTAGACCTCAAGCAGCTTGGATTGTGACCTCTCCACATTTCCTCCAGACTCAGAGACCTTGATTTCCAATTACATTTGGTGGCTTACCCTACTTGTGGAGTATGTCCATGACTGCCTTCTGGACATCTGTCAAGTCAGCAGTCTTCCCCATGATATTCTAGCCTACTGAACCTAACTACATGACCATTTTAAATGCTTAGTAAGCCTTTCCAGGTGTATTGTGTTAATTATTCTAATTTTCTGAGACAATGACTTTTGGGTTTTTCACTGACTATAAGCCATAATCATAAACATACCGTATATACTCGTGTATAAGCCGAGTTTTTCAGCCCAAAAATTGGGCTGAAAAGTCCCCCCCTCGGCTTATACACGGGTCATACGGTATGCTGTGGGGGGGAGCTGTGACCGGGGGCTGGAGGAGGCAGGAGGGGGCCGCGGTGACCGCAGGCGGTCACGTGGGGCCGCCTCATTAGTGCAATGAATATGCACGGCATCCCCCCGTCCATCAGCGGCGGGGGGATGACGTGCATATTGCACTACACAGCCCCCTCTCCTTAATATGCGTCCCCCAGTAGTAATAAACAGCCCCCCTCCTTATCATGTCCCCCCCAGCTGCGGCAGCTGTGAAAATAACAAACACTTTATACATCACCTTCCGGCGCAGCTCTCCGCTCCTCCGGTCCTCAGCTCCTCCGCTCGCGGCTTCTTCTTCCTTGTTGTGCCGGTGTCATGTGACCGGGCGCAGGAGATGACGTCATTTCCTGCGCGCGGTCACAAGCCGGCACATCAAGGAAGAAGAAGCCGCGAGCGGAGGAGCTGAGGACCGGAGGAGCGGAGAGCTGCGCCGGAAGGTGATGTATAAAGTGTTTGTTATTTTCACAGCTGCCGCAGCCGGGGGGGGCAAGATAAGGAGAGGGGGGGCTGTTTATTACTACTGGGGGACCCATATTAAGGAGGGGGGGCTGTGTACTACCACTGGGGCTGCTGGATACTACACTGGGGCTGTATATACCTCTGGGGCTGCTGTATACTACCACTGGGGCTGTATAAACCACTGGGGCTGTATATACCACTGGGGCTGCTATATACTACCACTGGGGATGTATATACCTGTGGGGCTGCTGTATACTACACTGGGGCTGTATATACCTCTGGGGCTGCTGTATACTACACTGGGGCTGTATATACCTCTGGGGCTGCTGTATACTACCACTGGGGCTGTATATACCTCTGGGGCTGCTGTATACTAACTACTGGGGTTGTATATACCTGTGGGGCTGCTGTATACTACCACTGGGGCTGTATATACCTCTGGGGCTGCTGTATACTACCACTGGGGCTGTATATACCTCTGGGGCTGCTGTATACTACCACTGAGGCTGTATATACCTGTGGGGCTGCTGTATACTACCACTTGGGCTGTATATACCTGTGGGGCTGCTGTATACTACACTGGGGCTGTATATACCTCTGGGGCTGCTGTATACTACACTGGGGCTGTATATACCTCTGGGGCTGCTGTATACTACCACTGGGGCTGTATATACCTGTGGGGCTGCTGTATACTACCACTGGGGCTGTATATACCTCTGGGGCTGCTGTATACTACCACTGGGGCTGCTGTATATACCTTTGGGGCTGCTGTATACTACCTCTGGGGCTGCTGTATACTACCTCTGGGGCTGCTGTATACTACCTCTGGGGCTGCTGTATACTACCTCTGGGGATGCTGTATACTACCACTGGGGCTGTATATACCTCTGGGGATGCTGTATACTACCACTGGGGCTGTATATACCTCTGGGGCTGCTGTATACTAACTACTGGAGCTGCTGCTGTATATACCACTGGGGCTGCTGCTGTATACTACCACTGGGGAGGCTGCTGTATACTACCATTGGGGGGCCTGTATACCACACTGCTGGGGGCTGTATACCTGTGCTGGAGTCCACCCTCGGCTTATACACGAGTCAATAGGTTTTCCCAGGTTTTGGGGGCAAAAGTAGGGGGGTCGGCTTATACACGGGTCGGCTTATACACGAGTATATACGGTATATAGAAAAAACACTTGAAATTGATCACTCTGTTTGTAATGACTCTATATAATATATGTATTATACTTTATGAATTGAATAATGAAAATAAATTAACTTTTTGATGATATTCTAATTTATTGAGATGCACCTGTATATGCCCATTAGGATGGCTAAGGAGGGTTCATCCTAATGACAGATTCCCTTTAACTTTACCAATGTCAAAAATAAAATCCATTAAGATATGATTAACAAGTGTGTTTGAACAATCCTTTAGGAAATCTGTCATATTATGACCACTATTAACCTGCAGATATTGGGTTAATAGCTTTCTGAAGCTGCCCTGCTGCCGCACAGAGAGACCTGTTGATTGAAACACTAAACTTTATTCCTCCCACAAACCTAGGGATTTCAGTCAAAGTTATGGGCCAGTGCGATTTCAATTTCCACTTTGTCTATATTGAGCATCACTGATTGACAGCCGGATGTCTGTTACTGCTGGTGTGGAGTTACAGCCACCACTCTCTATACACAGAGTAGTGGCTGAAGTCATGCCAGCCACCTGTAAGACTGAAAACTCAGGGCTGGCGAAAGGAATAAAGTTAATTTCCTTCTGGCAGAGGGTTTCTTAGATCAGGTGCCAGGCAGCTTCAGAATGCTATTAGACTGCAGATTAACCCCACATGCCGCGTTCAGCATTAATGCTTGACCACTTTTAGCTGAATGGGCGCAACTTTCTACTGACACAGTCCAATTTCTAGTCTAGTCAGAGAACAGTAGAAACTATTACTGCAGCCAAAGAGAGCACAAATCCATAAATGTTACCATTTTTTGTCCAACAAGCTAATAGGATATGATAGTTAGACGAGTCCAACCTTTTGTCCATAATATGTTAGGTTTTTGCATACTTTTGTTTTTGTACACCTTTTATTGTTTAGTAAAAATAATTTATCATTCTGTGATGGTACCCTTTCACTTATTAATGTAATTGCACAAGTTGAAGCATGGACAGACGTTCTAGCGCAATTAATTAAAATATTTAAAATGAACAGGTCAAGTGTCAGACTAAGAGGCACTCCATTAGAAAGAGTTATAATAAAATCAAGGTTTGGCATTTTGTCATTAGCCAGTTCCCATCCATATCAAATCTTTTATGTTATTCTCTAATTTGTTTGATGGCTGTATGTCAAAAAGCTTTTGAAATACCTAAATTGGCAATGTTGCAACTTCTTACATCAGTTAAGCAGGATTGGAAATTGTTCCTCAGAAAATACCAATGATAACTACCTGTCTAGCATTTAACTATATTTAATCTTCAACAGAAAGATTCTGTAATAGAAAGAACATTGCACACTTTTAGTATTTTGCAATCTACACTATGGTCATATAGTGTGAAATTAATTTTGCTCCATACTTCCATAGATTGTCGGATTGGTGAAAAGACATAAAACAAAGGCAAAATGTAATACAGACATAAATATAAAGACAGTTTTCTGTATAACAAGTTCTTAATGTTTACCTTACATTAATTTCTTGTACACTCTTCTGTTTTCAAACATGCCATGATCACATCTATCCTGAAAAAGCCATCCCTTAACCTGACTTCTATGTCCAGCTGTCACCTTCCTATCGCTGCTCATTTTCACTTCCAAACTTTATGAACAGCATGTCCATGCCAAACTTTATTCCCACCTAATATCAAATATATTATAAATTAAAATGATTAACCAGAGCCAGTATGGGTTTGTACCTAATAAAGTCATGTCAGACTAACTTAATTTCCTTCATTGACAGAATCACTGACAGGGCCATGGGGTACTCGGAACCGGGCCGTACTATTCTTCGGGGATGTCACGGTAGCGTGACCCAGCTCCGTGACCCGGGCTGTGTCATAAAAATGGGGGGATAATTACATGGGATTAAGTCGTGACACCACCCGTGGCATTCGGCAATTGGATGACTCAGGACCACTGGGGCAGTTGGTGACGCAGCAAAGATGGTACAGCTCCCCATGGGTGGAGTGGGGCCCCAGAACAAGTAGGACAGTCTGTTCAGGTGATGATAATCGTTGGAGTGTTGTGAATAAGTGAGGGACACAGAAAAGTTCAGTTTTCATTACCTCATATTTCTTGGCAGATAATATTGCAATCCGGGGTACTTGTTACAGATGACAGAAGGAGTCCGGCTAGCCTGAAAGCATTCGGGGGCCAACCTCACCAGGAGGGATTGGAGGTCTTCCTACTGCGCTCCTTTTTCGGGTCACTGCTGCCTGTAGCTATGTTGCGGCGCTCTCCGGAATGTTGGTTCTAACCTGTGTGGCAGACAGCGTGAGCCTATCATGGGCACTGCCTTTCCACTAGCAGCCCCAAGCTCTTGATCTGCTATGGTGCTGCTGGGTGTTCAGTCTGGACAGGGGGCTTGCAGCCCCCTGCCCTCCAGATTCGGCTGATGGGGCGTACAGCACCCGCACAGCCAAGGACTCTAGCCTCCTTTCTGTCAGCGCTCTGCTCTGGGATGAGCTCTGACACAACTCCAATTCCCCAGAGCCTAGAGCCCTTGTCTCCATTTCTCTCTCCTCCCTCTACTCAGACTATCTGCCTAAAAGACTTAACTGCCTCCTTCTCCTGACCAGAGGGAGCAGCTCCCCTGAAGTCGGGTTATAGAGCTCCCCCTTCTGGCCTGGAGTAGGAATTGTGTTACATGCTTCCAGGCATGACTTCACCCCTCTGAAGCCCTTATCACACAAAGCGAGATCGCTGCTAAGTCACAAGTTTGGTGACGCAACAGCGACCTTGCCAGCGATCTCGCTATGTTTGACACTTAGCAGCAACTAGGCCCCTGCTGTGAGATCGCTGGTCGTGTCACAGTCGCCTGGACCATTTTTAGATCATTGGGGTCCCGCTGGGCAGCATGCATCGGTGTGTTTAACAGGGACAACGACCAAAGAACTCAATACTACAGATCTGAATAACAGGGTCCCAACGACCTCCGTATCATTCCGGATCGTTGTTGCGTCGCTGGTGAGATCTGACTATTTGACATCTCACCAGCGATCCCAACAGCGATGCACCAGCGATCCCTACAGGTCGTATCATTGTTGGGATCACTGGTTCGTTGCCAAGTGTGACGGTACCCTGAGGGAGGCAATGTCACCGTAGCAACCAGACTCTGGGGTGCCACAGATATAGTATATCGTGAATTCAGCAAAGCAATTTGACAAAGTATCTCATACCATCCTTATTGAAAAAATCACCAAGTATACAATGAACAAGGCTAGTGTTAGGTGGATTCATAACTGGCTTACAGATTGCACCCAAAGAGTGGTCATAAATTGTTGCACATCTAGTTGGAAGAATGTCTCAAGTGGGGACCACATGTCTGTCCTGGGTTCAGTGCTGTTCAACATCTTTAGCAATGAATTAATGTGAGATAATGAGCGCTAAGATACACATAAGGACTCGGCCATTAGATATTTTACCTTTCAGCTTTAATCAGCAAGTGGGTCCCTCTAGTCACAACGCGTTTCAACGCAGATAGCGTCTTTCTCAAGTGATTACTGGGACCCTGAGTTAACACTGTTTATATACATTTCACACAGGGGAGGGGGAGAGACAATTAGTCCAGGTTCATGACAAACTAACAGATGGAGTGTGGATTGGGTCCACTAAAACAGTCGATATATACAATACATTGTGATAATAGATGAAAATATACAAATTTAAAACTAACATAGCTTTTACATGTAAAAATCACTATAAAAATATCTATTGCTAAAAACTTTATAAAAACTTTATAAAAAGCACTTTTATGACATGTAATAAATTCAACATAACTAACACCACTATTTAAAAATTACAAAAATTATCTCCCCCTCCCCTGTGTGAAATGTATATAAACAGTGTTAACTCAGGGTCCCAGTAATCACTTGAGAAAGACGCTATCTGCGTTGAAACGCGTTGTGACTAGAGGGACCCACTTGCAGATTAAAGCTGAAAGGTAAAATATCTAATGGCCGAGTCCTTATGTGTATCTTAGCGCTCATTATATCACATTATCTTTTGGAGCTACATACACATTCTTCCCTGCTGGGAAGTGTGATAGCCAGCAGCTTTGAGCCACAGGACCTGGCAGACGTCAGCTTACCACTCCTTAGAGCAGTCACGTGCAGAGAGAGAGACACAGAGGGCACGTGCAGCGTCCACCTCGCCGCTCAATTTCAACTAGGAGAGCCTAGCAGCACTAGCGACTAATCCAGTTGTGCGGACCTGCACAACCTTAGAAGGTGAGCGGAGGGGTGATTAAACCGACCCCATATAATTTTTTATAGCAGTTTGGCGCAAACGATTCTGTTTCTTTTCTATAGCAATGAATTAAGGAATTCAGGGTAAACTCATTAAATTTGCTGATGACGGATAGGTAGGAGTGATAGCTAATAATAGAGAAATGAGAGAGAGAGGTTTCAAAAAGATCTAAACAAATTGGAACAATGGACAGCAACTAACAAAATGTTTTTAACAGGGAGAAATGCAAAGTCTTATATATGGGCAAGAAAAATGAAAAAAGCACATACCAAATGGGAGGAATAGGGTTAAGCAACAGCATGAGTGAAAAAGACTTGGGTGTACTAATAGATCTCAGACTGAACACGAGTCAACAGTGTGGTTCAGCAGCAGAAATAGTAAATACAATTCTGGAGTGTATTATGTCTCGCGAGACTTCACAAAGCATACAGTCTAGATCAGGGGTCTCAAACTCGGCTGGCACATGGTAAAAAATTGATATCAGGGGGCCGCATTGCTTGTAGGACAAAGTGACATTTTTAGTAATACCAGAATTTTTTGCTCAATGTAGTAATGTCCAAATCCTGATCCCCTTCTTGTAGTAATGTCCCCATCTTGGTCCCTTTCTTGTTGTAATGTCCCCATCCTGGTCCCTCTCTTGTACTAATATCCCCAACCTGATCCCCTTCTGTAGTAATGTCCCCCATGCTGGTCCCTTTTTGTAATGTTGACCCCCATGCTGATCCCCTTTTGTAGTGATGTCACTATCCTGTCCCCCATGCTGGTCCCCTTTTGCAGTGATTTCCTCCATGTTGGTTCCCTTTTGTAGTAATGTCCCCATCCTGGCCCCCATAGTGTAGTGATGTCTTCCATGCTGATCCCCTTTTGTAGTGATGTCACCATCCTCACCCCTATAGTGCAGAAATGTCCCCCATGCTGGACCCCTTCTTTAGTGATGTCCCCAACCTGGGATGCCTTCTTTTTAAATACACACACACATATTCACTCACAATCATACCCATTCACACATTAACTCATCCACTCACACATTAACTCACACACATTAACTCACACTCACTCATGTGGAACAAAAGGGTGGGGGGAAAGCACATCTGATAAGCAGTACCTGGTGGTCTAGTGAGGGCGTCAATAACAGATGCGGGAGGTATGCATCTCACCTTTGGAGGTTCTGCAACCCTGCACAACTTCTACGTATCGCAGTGGATGGCTCCGGACTCCAGCGGTCAGGGTTTCCTCCAAGAGCAGCTCCTTCTTCCGGTCAGGCGACTCGAGCAATCAGATCACCTGACCCTGTCACCGCAGGTCCTTTGGATTCTGTATGCGGTGACTCTGGTTCATAGCTGCTCCTGCTGCAACCCTCGGATGGGGATATGATATTTGTACAGAAGTGTGTGATTATAACAGAAGCGCTAGAGCACAGGAGGCACACGTTTAATTGCCTTTTATATACCACAACGTATTTCCACGTTGGTCCACCGTCTTCATCAGCTAAATCCACCTGATGAAGACGGCGGACCGCCGTTGAAACGCATTGTGGTATATTAAAGGTAATTAAACGTGTGCCTCAGGGCTCTAGCACTTCTGTTATAATCACACACTTCTGTACAAAGTCACACTCACAGACACACCCTCACACTCACAGAAAGGTCCTCACACTCACAGACAGGCACTACACTCACAGCACTCACAGGCACTCTCAGTCACTGTCTCACAGGCACTCTCAGGACTCACAGACACTCTCAGGCACTCTTAGGCACTCACTCACAGGCACTCTCAGGCACTCTCAGCATCACAGACACTCTCAGGCACTCTCAGATACTCACTTACAGGCACTCTCAGGTACTCTCATATACTCACTCACAGGCACTCGCAGGCACTCACAGACACTCAGGCATTCACAGGCACTCACAGGCACTCACATTCACAAGCACTCACACTCACAGACACAGCAGCACTCACAGACACAGGCACTCACAGCCAGCACTCACACTCACAGGACACTCACAGGCACTCACGGGCACCACACTCACAGACACAGGCACCACTCACACTCACATCAGGCACTCACACTCACAGGCACTCACACTCAAGGTACCTTTACACGCTGCCACAGTGCCTAGCAACCAGTATCAACCGCACGTGCACGCGCACGGTTTTGACGGTTGATACCGATCGCCGATGCCGCATGTACACATCGCCATTGCGTTGTCAACTGAAGGTATCTTTGTTGCCCGGAAGTTCCGACAATACCTGCCGATAACTTCCTGTGGAATACCTTCGCTACTTCACACGCCGCTATCCACATAGGAATATGGGCGTACATCTTTTGCGCCGCAAGTACATAGACGTGACAGAGTTGTGTATTCCGTGACGGTAATACGCTGATTGGACAACGCAATAGCGTCATGATTGGTCAGCCTGCACAGGAAGACTGGCTAATACATAATGCCATTGCAAATGTGTATTTTGAATGGACAGCTCTTTAAACATGGCGCCCTGTGAAGGGACAGCCAATGGTTACACAGTAGCCTCCACCAATCATCGCTGATGGGGCGCGGTATCCAGCACGCTGTGGCACGCCCCGGGGAAATCACTAGGCGATGCAAATTCCATGCCTGTGCCCCGTTAAGACGCCACTACCATGGCAATTGTGCCTTTGTGTTGCCTAGGAATTTTTGAGCACGGCTCAGCAACAGGTATTCCAATCAAACAGCGGGTAACGGGATCAACTTCCAATTTACACACACGCCATTTCTTAGCAATTTCAAGCCCAACAGGCACAAAAAGTCCCCATTGCCAAGCAGTTGCTAACCCGCAGTGGGGGCGTGTAAAGGTACCTTACAGGCACTCACTGACACAGGCACTCACAGGCCAGACACTCACAGGCACAGGCATCACAGGCTCTCACACTCACAGACATAGCCACTCACACTCACAGGCACTCACAGACCACAGGCCTCACAGACACAGGCCTCAACTCACAGACATCACAGGCACTCACTACTCACAGGCACTCACAGACACAGGCACTCACAGACACAGGCACTCACAGGTACTCACAGTCACAGACCACAGACACTCACAGACACAGGCATTACAGACACAGGCACTCACAGACCAGGCATTCACAGACACAGGCACTCACACACACATGGCGCTCACAGGCACTCACACTCACAGGCACTCACAGGCACTCATACTCACAGGCACTCACAGGACACTCACACTCACCAGGCACTCACAGCACTCACAGACACACACCATTAACACATACTCTTTAGTTACCCTAACCATGCTGGCGGCGTCCAGTGCATGGGCCGCGCGGTGACCGCTATAATATTACTTCCGGCCGCTTCACTCTGTCTGTGCTGCGCTCTGCAGCTCTGCCAGTTAAATGCAAGCTGCCGTCAGTCAATGAGAGGCCCGCAGGTGATGTCTGCGTATGACGTCACTTGCGGGCCTCTCATTGGCTGAAGGCTTGCATTGAATTTACAGAGCGGCACAGCGAGTGGCAGAGACAGAGTGAAGCGGCCGGAAGTAATATTATAGCGGTCACCGCGACGGTCCCATGCACTGGACCGCCACCAGCATGGTTATTTGTCCACGGTGCAGGGGGGCGCACAGGGAAGCCCAGGGAAGCCACAGGGAAGCCGCATGTTTGAGACCCCTGGTCTAGATCATGTGAAGTCATTATCCCCCTCTACTTCTTTTTGGTCAGACCTCATCTGGAATACTATGTCCAGTTATGGGCACCACATTTTTAAAAATACATTAACAAACTGGAGCAAGTTCCCAAGAATTCCCCATCCCGTAGAGTATTGTTCCCCAACATTTCCAATTAACTGGATCATCAGGCAGAACCCTGAGAAACTCCAACACCCTTTAACCCCTATACAGGAATCTTGCTTTACTGCAAGGTCCAGTGGGTTGCTGTCTATAGATGAGCTGCAGTCCAGGAAAAGAAAAGTCACCAAACAGGTCAAAGCCAGTAGGTCAGAAAAGTACAAAATTGTCAGGCTGGAGAATTGTACAAAAATAGGCAGGGGTCGAAATTGAAAATCAATAATGCTAAGCAGAATACAAGAAGTGAACTAGGGAATATTTCTGGCAGCTAGCAACAACAGACTGAAGATACAAATAGGGTGTAGTACTTCCTAATTGGTTGAAGCCAGGAGTTAATGACTCCAGCTAGGCAGCCATACAAACACATCTACACAGACTGCTCTATCAACAGCACCACCCCCGAAGTGAACACAGCAGTGTCTGGTGGCAGAAGCAGAAGTTGCAGGAGCAGACTCTGGGAATGTGACAGTACTCCCCCCCACCATGAGCTTGAGGTGAGACTTATTGAACACATTGGGAATATTACAGGATGGAGGAAGTTTCAGACAGAAAGCTGCAGGGTTGATAACCTCGATAATTTCGAACTTTAAGCTTGATATTTTTCGTCGGTTGCCATACTTTGTCCCCAACTCCAAAGCTTGGGCCCCTAGAACGTCTTTTATTAGCAGCTGAGGCTTGACCACCCTGTGCCCTATTTACTTTCTCCCTGACTTCAGGTCAGATAACAGATTTTTCAGCCTGTGGAGTATCCATTATCATGATAAAAAAGAACCAAAACAAGGATGCAACCCAAGATTACAGAAAAAGGAGGTAGTTTTGATGGATTCTCAGTATCGATTATTAACAGCAAATACAGCTAACAGCAGATATTCCACCCAGTCAGACTGGTGATTAGACTCATAACACCGAAGATATTGCTCGAGTGTTTGATTAATGCGTTCATTGGTCTCATCATTGGTCTGTGGTTGGTAGGCAGAAGAAAAAAAACAACTCAATATTTATCTTTTTACAAAAAGCCTTCCAAAAATTGGTAACAAATGGGGTTTCCCCTGTCGCAGACAATATTTTCTGGAACACCGTGTAACCACACTACAGTTGTGGCCAAAAGTATTGACACCCCTGCAATTCTGTCAGATAATACTCAGTTTCTTCCTGAAAATGATTGCAATCACAAATTCTTTGGTATTATTATCTTCATTTA
Organism: Allobates femoralis; assembly: GCA_033576535.1. Classification (NCBI taxonomy): domain Eukaryota; kingdom Metazoa; phylum Chordata; class Amphibia; order Anura; family Aromobatidae; genus Allobates; species Allobates femoralis. The sequence goes on from JARQOC010000002.1 coordinate 144,706,166, forward strand.
ATTTGTCTTCAATGAAAAAACACAAAAAGAATTGTCCTAAAGCCAAATTGGATAGAATTCCACACCAAACATAAAAAGGGGGTGGACAAAAGTATTGGCACTGTTGGAAAAATCATGTGATGCTTCTCTAATTTGTGTAATTAACTGCACCTGTAACTTACCTGTGGCACCTAACAGGCAATAACTAAATCACACTTGCAGCCAGTTGACATGGATTAAAGTTGACACAACCTCTGTCCTGTGTCCTTGTTTGTACCACATTGAGCATGGAGAAAAGAAAGAAGACCAAAGAACTGTCTGAGGACTTGAGAAACCAAATTGTGAGAAAGCATGAGCAATCTCAAGGCTACAAGTCCATCTCCAAAGACCTGAATGTTCCTGTGTCTACCGTGCGCAGTGTCATCAAGAAGTTTAAAGCCCATGGCACTGTGGCTAACCTCCCTAGATAAGGACAGAAAAGAAAAATTGACAAGAGATTTCAACACAAGATTGCGAGGATGGTGGATAAAGAACCTAGACTAACATCCAAACAAGTTGAAGCTGCCCTGCAGTCCGAGGGTACAACAGTGTTAACCCGTACTATCCGTCTGTGTCTGAATGAAAAGGGACTGTATAGTAGGATACCCAGAAGAATGTTCTCTGGTCAGATGAGACAAAAGAAGAGCTTTTTGGGCAAAGGCATCAACATAGAGTTTACAGGAGAAAAAAAGAGGCATTCAAAGAAAAGAACACGGTCCCTACAGTCAAACATGGCAGAGGTTCCCTGATGTTTTGGGGTTGCTTTGCTGCCTCTGGCACTGGAGTGCTTGACCGTGTGCATGGCATTATGAAGTCTGAAGACTACCAACAAATTTTGCAGCATAATGAAGGGCCCAGTGTGAGAAAGTTGGGTCTCCCTCAGAGGTCATGGATCTTCCAGCAGGACAATGACCCAAAACACACTTCAAAAAGCACTAGAAAATGGTTTGAGAGAAAGCACTGGAGACTTCTAAGGTGGCCAGCAATGAGTTCAGACCTGAATCCCATAGAACACCTGTGGAGAGATCTAAAAATGGCAGTTTGGAAAAGGCACCCTTCAAATATCAGGGACCTGGAGCAGTTTGCCAAAGAAGAATGGTCTAAAATTCCAGCAGAGCATTGTAAGAAACTCATTGATGGTTACTGGAAGTGGTTGATCTATTTTGGTAAAGGTTGTGCAACCAAGTATTAGGCTGAGGGTGCCAATACTTTTGTCTGGCCCATTTTTGGAGTTTTGTGTGAAATGATCAATGTTTTGCTTTTTGCTTCATTCTCTTTTGTCTTTTTTCATTTAAGACAAATTAAATGAAGATAATAATACCAAAGAATTTGTGATTGCAATCATTTTCAGGAAGAAACTGAGTATTATCTGACAGAATTGCAGGGGTGTCAATACTTTTGGCCATGACTGTATACACACACATATAAAGACCCTATGTGGTACTCTAACTTCTGTTGCACTGATTGCTGATATATTGTATATCAATGAACGATCATTGCAATGTATTATATCTGTCACTACAGCACTGACATTTCTCAGTGCTGCACTGACTCAAGCCTCTGAGATATTGCTTTTGAGTAGGGATGGGCGAATCCTGAAATACTCGGAATCGCTGGACTCTAACGAGTCCGGGTCCGAGATTCGGTACTCGTTGCGAGTCCAGCGAGTCCGAGTAGTAACCTGTACTTTTGCAGTGTATCTATACAGATACACTACAAAAGTACCCTAAAAGTTAATCTAAGAGGTTAAAAACAATAAAAATTAATACTCACCTCCTGTACTCCTGTACCTTATGTACCGGGACCGGTACCGAAGACCTCCAGCTGTTACAGGACCTCCGAGACCACTGGGAGAAGATGGGGAAAAGGACCTTGCAGTTCAGCCAATCAGCATTCGGCTAGCGGTCACATGGGTTGTGACGCAGCTGCACTGTGGTCACATGACAAACCCATGTGACCGCTAGCCGAATGCTGATTGGCTGAACTGCAAGGTCCTTTTCCCCATCTTCTCCCGGTGGTCTCGGAAGTCCTGTAACAGCCGGAGGTCTTCGGTACCGGTCCCGGTACAGGAGGTGAGTATTAATGTTTATTGTTTTTAACCCCTTAGATTAACTTTTAGGGTACTTTTGTAGTGTATCTGTATAGATACACTGCAAAAGTACAGGGACTCGCTAAAGTAATTCCTAAGGAAACTCGGCGAGTAGCGAGTCCCCCGAATCCGCTACTATTCGGGCAAGTCCCGAATAGTAGCGAGTAATTCGCCCATCCCTACTTTTGAGCATGATCAGCCCTCGTGAGGATGTTACAGGGCATCAATCAGAGGGGAGAGGGAGCGTATTCCCTATGTCAGCTCCCTAAATGCTGTGATCGATATCGTTTGCGATATTGTTTATATTTAGTGGGTTAAATAGCCAGGAATAGTGCGGGAATCGTCCTTGGCTGTGAGAGTCGGGGCTCAGGTGTCAGGAGTGGCGAGCTCAATAGCGCAATCATACGTGTACTGCTCCTGTGCACACGCAATCACCAGGACGTACCGATACGTCCAAGGTTGGGAACGCACCAACAAATAGGACATAACCATACATCCAAGGTCAGTAAAGAGTAAAGTCCTGATATTTCAATATATGACAAAATGCTCTGTAGACAACTTGAAGGGGGGTCTAATTGGGCACTGTGCCTTTGGTATGCAAGGTTTCACCGAAGCCTCCTCATTTGCACACAAAATACATTTTTTTCAGGTAACCAACGGATTTCAGCTCAATTATGAGCAGTGGCAACTAGATGGATGACTTCTTTGTAAGAAGATCGATTTTGGGCAAGACTAGATAAGTCCACCAGGTAAGATATATGTGGAGCGCTAAGGGCCAGGATATACAGACCACTGAGCAGAGTAGAATCCTGATAGCTCTGTCACATCAGTGGCCATTTTCAGTAGCTGTCTCCCAAGCTTTCCATGAAAAGAGGAATGCCCTGTATATAGGATGCAAAGTTTATAATTACAAAAATAAAAGAAAGAAAAATAGAAGAAATGTCATGATGCCCATTGACACATTCAGCTAGGATGTGGCGGGCACTGCATGGGGGGTCCCTGGAAGATAGATGGTGATGAGCAGTGCAGTTGATTAATCTTTCCCAACTATGGCTGGCTACTAAGGAAGTTATAGTTAGAATAATGAAGCAGAGAATAAGGTGTCAGGAGACAGTGTAATCAGCTTTACCATTTACTGAAGACTCCAAGCAAATTCATAGGATGTAGTGCACTTCTCACCAGGTCTACAGTCTGACTTGCACAATGGGGGTTTGATTCCTCTGCTGAGATGTTGAGGGCCCTTCCTGCTGCTGAATCCCCTTTTGGGATAAAAGGTTTCTTGGAGCTTGAAACTTCCAATACTTACTAGTACTCGTTTCCATGCATTTCCTCCAGCAAGCTGGCAAATCGGTTCCTGTGGGCAAACGTGACTAAAGCATTAGAACCCAAACAACAATTATGAGGTACCACCAGACCTTGAAAGTCAGGGTGGTCTAGGGACTGAGACCCTGCTATTTTGTTGCTCGTCTCTTCATCCAGGATGTCCTCCTTTTTACTTCACTACCAACTAACTGGCTTCCACCTAATCAGCTATGGACTGTGCATAAGCCCTAAGCTAAGGAATAGATGCACAGCTCCAGTAAGAGGTCGGACACAGATAGATAGATAGATAGATAGATAGATATAGAAAAGAAAACACCGAAACGTTGTGCCACTTTTACAGGCTCATTAAAGCCTTTTTTCTACTATAATTTGAGTGCTGCCTGACTTCTTTTTTTATATATATATATATATATATATATATATGCAACGCCCACCAGGGCTGTGGGGTACTCGGTAACTGGGCCGGTTGGTGCTTGGGAGGTCACGGTGGCGGTGACCCGGCTCCATGGCCCTGAGCGTGCAGTAAAGGGGATTATTTAGTTCCCAGATGATTAGGGTTTCTCTCTCAAGACACCATTCATAGCCTTTCCTGGTTGCTCTCTCCTGCGCTGTATACTCTCCCTCCTTCCCAGAGCCTTCGTGGACAGGTTCCCAGACTGATGGCTGTGGGCCTTATCGGGCGACTGTGTCGGCACATCCCCTGACCCTAGTTCTAGCCACTGTCCTGGTGATTATCCACGGTTGGTAGCCACCGCTCATGCGGAAACGATGGCCTCCGATTTTCCATGCTGAGGTGTGCAGCACTCCCACCAGATTGGGGCCGGTCCCCTCAGGAAACCCATCCCTCTGCCTAACATGGATCGGGCCAGATTCGAGGCACACTGGTGGATCCCCCACTCTCGTGTCCCCTAGGACGCTCTCCGTCCTGTGTCCGCTCTCGACATTCTCCAATCCTCTTTCTAGAGGGATCTTCCCCCTCCTACTCTGACTCTTTGTCTAATCTACTGCTAACCCCTCCTCCAGCAAGCAGATGGGGCCCTCCCTCAAAAGGGTCCACCTAAGCCCCCCAGCCTGGACTCGGGATGGTGTTGTGTGCAATTCTGTGTCTTGGGTTTGTGACCCCTCTCACCTGGGAACAGTGACACCACACCTGTGGAATAGGTGCAGCATCATTTTGGTGACCAGTCCGCAGGGGTGCCACATTCCCCCTTGGCAAAGCACAGCACGTCGCAGCTGCAAAACAGGTACACGTTGTTAAGAACATACAAAATTTTTCATGTGCACATAACAATAATAACAATTATTTCTTCTCTTTATTGGAGGCACTCTCTTAAACCATTACTCTATAAAAATGCAAAATATAAAACACCAAGATGGAGGTGTACCTTTTTCAGGTCAAAACACTTTCTTCAGTGGGAACTGCTCCAACCCACCGTTAGGTGTCCCTGGGTGTGGCTATGGGGTTCTAGGCCTGGCCTATTTGGTTCTTCGGCCACACCAACGGTTTATATTTAGCCAGGTCGGGTTTTCTCGGTGTCAGACCTGTCCAGGTAAGGTGCAATACTGTTCTCTTCTGTACCTCACTGGATTGGCTTAAAAACTAATAAAAGCACATAAAAAAGTGCAACTATTTACATTAACGTCCTGATTATTCACTGTCCATAACCACATTGTCCATTTGCTACATTATCACTGGTCTACAAAAAAAATATATATTTTTGGCATGGACTTTAAGGACAATTTTAGACTAATTTGAGGGTGCTGAATTCAAATCTGATCTTATAATTTATAATATAGCTCATTTTCATGAATTCCATGAAAAATATAAGTAGTGTATGAAAAGTGCCGGTTCATACGGTTCGCTAAGGTAAATTTAGTTTTCATTTAGTCTCCCAATAAATGTGAGAATATCTTTGTTTTCTTCGAACATGCATAATTTCCAATAAATTTCAATTAATTTTGATATTTATCATTTTTATTCTGCTGTTTTTCAGTTTTTTTGTTTGTGAATCAATACCTAAGGTGTGTGGGTGGGGGGACAGAAATTCATTGAACAACTCAGGTAGCTAACAACTTTTATCTCGTATTTCTCTGCAGAATGTTTTGCTGATCTAACAATGGCCTCTATATCTCGCAGAAGACAGTGCTCAAATGATCCAAATATTTTTTGTTACATCTGTGGAAATTTTACTGTGAAGACTCAGAGGCACAACGTTACTGACTTTGTTAAGAGGGTGTATTTTTCGTACTTCAAAGTTAAACTTGGAAAACCAAGACAAGAATTGGGCTCCTCACAAAGTGTGCAAAATCTGTATTGAGAGCTTGAGATCATTGTCTCAAGGAAAGAATGCTAAACTTCAGTTTGGAGTTCCTATGGTTTGGAGAGAACCAAGCAATCATTTAGAAGACTGCTATTTCTGCCTTGTCGATGTAAAAGGTTTCAATAAGAAAAACAAGCAATATTTGCAATACCCGAGTATCCCTTCAGCTATTCGACCAGTTGCCCATAGTGAAGACATACCTGTTCCAATATTTACTGCGCTTCCAGAAAACGTTGACACAGATCTCTCCTTACATTGTTATACTGATGAAGAAGACAGTCCAGATATTTTTCAGCCAATGGATAAAGATTGTGACAAACCAATTCTGTTTACTCAGTCTGCTTTGAATGATCTGGTTAGAGATCTTTATCTACCAAAAGAGTCTGCTGAACCATTGGCTTCAAGACTACAAGAGAATTGACTGTTGAAACCCGGTACAAGTGTCTCATTTTATCGTAACAGGGAAGCAGAACTGCGTAAGTACTTCCATTCAGATGGCCAACTTGTCTATTGTACTGATGTTGAAGGGCTACTTCTCCTTATGGGACTTCCAGCATATGATTCAAGGGATTGGAGGCTTTTTATTGATAGTTCCAAAGAAGTTTAAAATGTGTTCTGTTACACAATGGAAATAAGTATGGCTCTGTAACAATAGGTCATTCTGTAAAACTTAAAGAAGAATATAAAAACATCAAGATTGTTCTAGAGAGGTTACAATATAATGTTCATGGGTGGTTAATTTGTGTTGATTTGAAAATGGTTAACTTTCTTTTGGGTCTGCAAGGAGGATACACAAAACACCATTGTTTTCTGTGCTACTGGGAAAGTAGAGTAAAGGGGGTGTCACACGCGTCAATGTCGTCAGCGATCTGATCGCTGACGACATTGACGGCTGATCGCTGGTGAGCTGTCACACAGACAGACTCACCAGCGATCAATTGACCAGTGACATCATGGAAACGATTTAAATATCATTTCCACGATGTCCTGCTCCCGCTGCCAGCCTGCTGGAAGCGGGAGCAGCCTGGTCTCCAAGGTACACTGCGGGTAACTAGGCAGCGCGCGCTGCCTAGATACCCGACGTGTACCTTAGTTACCAGCCTCCTCCGCTCACCCAGTGAGCGGAGGAGGCTGGTAACTAAGGTACACGTCGGGTAACTAGGCAGCGCGCGCTGCCTAGATACCCGACGTGTACCTTAGTTACCAGCCTCCTCCGCTCACCGGGTGAGCGGAGGAGGCTGGTAACTAAGGTACACGTCGGGTATCTAGGCAGCGCGCGCTGCCTAGTTACCCGCAGTGTACCTTGGATACCAGCTCCCAGCGCTTGTGACAGGCGCTGGGAGCTGGAATATCGCTAGTCCCGGTGTCACACGCAGCGATGCTGCGTGTCCACCAGGCGACAATCGCCAGGTTTCAGAGCTGGTTCTGAAACCTGGCGATCATCAACCAGCGATTTATCGCTGGTTGATGCAGTATGTCACACGCGTCAATATCGCTGCAACGTCACGTGCAGCCGATATCGTGCAGGCGATATTGACGCGTGTGACACCCCCTTTACAGCAGAGCATTGGGTGAAACCTGAATGGCCTCAGCGTCAGAGTTTGGCATCTGGTGATAAGAATGTCATCCATGATCCTCTAGCAGATAGGAAGAACATTGTCTTACCCCCCTTGCACATAAAATAAAACTTGCATTGATGAAGCAGTTCGTCAAAGCTCTCAATCACAGTGGAGAATGCTTTAACTATATATGTTCAACTTTTCCTGGTCTTAGTAAAGAGAAGAAAAAGGCTGGAATATTTAATGGACCTCAAATAAGAACACTTATAAGAGACCCAATGAGACAGAAGAAAGAGCTTGGAATGCATTTTGTAATGTGGTGCAGAATTTTCTAGGCAATAAGAAAGCAGACAACTATGAAGAGATTGTGGAAGAGCTACTAATGAGTCTGTGAAATCTTGGATGTTGAATGAGTATCAAGATTCACTATTTACACAGCCATTTGGACTTTTTTCCAGAGAACCTCGGGGATGTGAGCGAGAAACAAAGGAAGCGTTTTCATCAGGACATTAAAACAATGGAAGGCTAGGGTCAGGCTAGGGTCACACATAAGCCCTTGGTCCGTTTTTGGCTTCATTTTTAGCATTTTTTTTTCTAAGTCCAAAAACTGATAGAAAAACGGATTAGATGTAATAAACACCCTGTCCGTTTTTTTCTGCACCTAAAAACATTGCTAGGAGCGTTTTTGGGATCCGTTTTTAAAAAATAAAAATTTTTAACATGGGCCCTATGGAAAAACGGATCCGTTTTTTGGGGTGCCTTAAAAAACGGATCAGTTTTTTCAAGAATTTTGGTCAAAAAATGACTAAGTCCAAAAACGTTCAGAGGTACAGGAGCCTCAAAAAGCACCCAAAAAAAACGGATTGGTCATGGAAATCACTTCCAAAAACGGATTTCTATGTGTGAACCTCAGCCTCACACATAAGCCCTTGGTCCGTTTTAGGCATCATTGTTTGCATTTTTTTTTCTAAGTCCAAGAACTGATGGAAAAACAGATTATATGTAATAAACACCCTATCCATTTTTTTCTGCACCTAAAAACATTGCTAGGAACGTTTTTTACCCAAAAACGTTGATAGCAACGTTTTTGGGGGCCGTTTAAAAACGGATTCATTTTTTTAACATGGGGCGCTATGGAAATACGGATCCGTTTTTTCAAGCATTTTTTGGCAAAAAATTACAAAGTCCAAAAACGTTCAGGGGCACAGGAGGCTCAAAAAGCACCCAAAAGAAAACTGATTTGTCATGGAAAACACTTCCAAAAACGGATTGCTCTGTGTGACCCTACTGAAGAACGGTATCAAGGACGGTGGGACTCACATATGATGTCTGACTATTACTGGAGCTTGATGAGAGACAAACCACAAGCTGTACATCACAGATTAGCCAAGAAAAGAAAGTTCAAATAACTGCCATTTGCCATTCATCTGTGTGCCATATATATGTGTTTTTATATTTTGTAGTTTAATTCTGTAAGTATATATGATTTGCTGTACATAGATTTTGTAATCTTTGTTATTCCTTGATTAAAAATATACAAAATGTAGTACCGAAAATCATTTGTTTTTATCATAAAACATTCGATAGGAGTAATTTTCATCAAAAATTGAAAATATCTCGAAATCCTGATGTGATAGCCAAAAACGGAGTTCATATTCTTAATCAGCAGCAAAAATTTACTTAAAATATATTTTAAAATCTTTTGCTAGAAAAATTGCGTTGACCAGTGAGTGACCAATTATCAATTGTTATTTACACACAGGGCCTGGTCGGCTAACTATAGGTCATTTACTTCTTACTTATATACACTCTATTATATACATTTCTAACACCTAGCCAGGTTACTTATGAACTACGAGTATACTAAATTACACACTATTCTCAACTATATACATTTTCAAACCTATCCAGGTAACTTTTCTAGTACTGCTGCTCCTAGGGCAACATATTGGATGTGCGACTGTCCCCTTTGTTGGGGAGTACCTGTAATCCACCTCTGTAGTCACTGGACCACAGTAGGCCTCTACCGTTTCCTCGCTGCCATAGGGAAAACTTCCTTTTTTCATTCTTTACAGCAAGGAGTTTCTTCCCAGCCAGAGCAGAAGCTGGACCTGCTGCTGTGGAGCCCATTTGGCCTGGTCATCACTATATGTTTGCAGTAACCAGGATCAGTACGTCCAGTCACCCACAAACACACCCAACACACCACGATCCCAGAGCAAGCGGGTGAACACAGGTAGTGGGATGACTCAGGCAGCTATGGGACAGCAGGGGGAGGCAGGTGGTGGGTGGGAAGTGAGCAGGAAGCAGTTAGGGAAAGGTAGAGAACAAAGGGGAGACATCACAGGAAGTGGAAAGTCAGACGGTGGAGGACAAGGGACATAGAAGACAGAGAGCATGGACCCAGAGGGCCTAGCTACAATGAGGCCGACCGGTTCCCAGGGGCTACAAACCGCAGAGACACGGAGGGAGTCCTAGTGGTGCGGGCAGTGAGCTATCCACCTGCACACCCGAATAAGCTGTAAAGCAGAAGGCCCGGTTCCGAGTATCCCAGGCCCCAGAGAGGTGAGTCAGACTTGGCATCACGAACAGGATCTACGACCTGGAATTGCCGGGTCTTGTGTGCCTTATGAACTGTGACAAGGAGACTGCGCTTGTTAGTTCTGAGCAAAAGCCGGCAGAAGGCCTACGTCCCTTTCACCATCCAAGAGTCGGGAGGGTGGACCAATGAACTGTGTTGTTCAGCCCAGGGGCATGACTGACGACAGAGTAGAAGAGTCACACCCATGAAAGGAGGGGGCAGACGGAGACTTTGGCGTGGACCGCGAGCTGAGTGGCAGGAAGCTTGGCATCCACGTTCTATCCAAGATGGGGAGCAAGGCCTAGGCAGCATGGAGCACGGAGTGGCAGCAGAAGGCTCCCCTAGCCCCATAGAGGAGAGCCAGATGATGGAACTGTTAGAGGTGAAATTTCCACTATAGAATGAGGATCACAGATCCTTTCCGCAATAGCACCATCACAACAAAAAGGACAGAGTGCTGGTCATCAACGATACTTGTAGATGATGGAACTGGATCCCACTTTCCTGGAGAACGAGGTCCGGGAACTCAGCGATATCTGGAGCAGGCCCACCTCACCACCGTGGAGAGATGGCGGCAAACTGTTGCAGAGAAGGTGACCGCGAGATGTGCGGCTTCGCGCGCCGCTTCTCTGATCCAAGAGATGGAGGAGGACGGTTGGAGCCCAGTCCCAGGGCAGGTACAGTGACTGCCTCATTGCTGGAGGAGGGCCCCCTTGTACCTATGGACCCTCCTTGCCCCCTCAGCCCCGGCCCAGCGTGTACCAGTCAGGCCTGGGAGGACACTCCAGACCCGAGCAGGGCCTAGCCATCCCAATAACCCCGGAACTCCCGTCCCAGGATGTCCACGGGGAGCGGATGATGTGTTACTGGGAGAACCCCAGCAGGGCAATGATGGGTTTCCCGGGGGAGTTGGTGGCGGGCAGAGAGCAGGTGGAGGTTGTGTCCCGGAGACGGTGTATCGCCCAGTGAGAGACGGAGGACAAGGAGCGGAGGGCCCAACAGAGGGTGCTGGAGACCCAAAACATGCAGGCCAAAGATGAAGCACGTAAGACCCTATCCACCCGACGGGCCCGCGCTGGGAAGGTGTGGTGACCGCCTTCCGCACCGGGGGAGGCTGGGGCTTTCTCCGGTAACTGGCGCGATGTCAACACTCACCTGCCCAAAGGCCACCCGGTCAGGGACCTGCGCCCTGGGGACAGAGTGGCTTTTGTCAGGCATGAGGGGGAACGAGGCCCCTACACCCTCTACGTGCACTGGATCCAGCCTGAGGCAGCCCCTGCCCGTGCACCTGCCACCACTGGATCCGCTCCACCACCCATGCAGAAACAGGGGCTCAGACCCAGTGATGGGGTATTCTATGCCGGCCCCGCCTGGAGTACGGGCCTCGAGGCTCAACGCGCTGCCATGGCAGCCGGAGTAGTCGGGACCGCAGCGACATCAGTGGATAATTCGCCCCCCTGTTTTAGCCCCTTAGTTTTACTTGTTGGTGTTCACCCCTTTGGACACTGCTAACCATGGACAGTGAATGGTTAGAACTTGTTGTATATAGTTAGCATACTTCGGTTTGCTCCCTGTTGGTTTTTAAACCGTGCTGCTACTGTGTGCTTTTAATGTGTTTTAAAATTACCTGTTCCTAGTGCACCTGTGTCCATGAACTAAAACCCACTCGGTGAGCCGAGAAATAGTGGTCCTACATCCTGTTCCTCACCCAGGGCCGCCATTGGGGGTTTGTTGGTGGTGGGTCCCCCCAAAGACCAAAAGAACTGCACTAACTCTTACAATTACAAACTACCCGGCGAGGCATACTTACCTGGCCGATGTATGTGACTTGCCCATTTGCTCCTTTTGTTTTTGATTTTATTCTGAGTTTTCTATTTTTATAGCTATAGTCTTTATTTTAATAGTTTTAGCCTTTTATGCTCAGTGTGGTTTTTGTTATGTAACTTCAAGTTTAGCACCTCCCGTACGGGAAGAAACACCTTTGTTTATTTTCTTTTATTGTCATTTATGTGTGTGTTATAAAAAGTTTTTGAGTCTCACTTGCTCAATCTAACCTGGTCTTAACACGAGGATGTGCTAATCTTTGGTCAGGGGGAGTGTGGCACCCCTGCGGCCCGATCGCCACTATAAGTTTGCAGCAACTGGGATCGGTATGTCCAGTTACCCACAAACACACCCAACACACCCCGATTCCGGAGCAAGTGGGTGAAACCAGATAGTGGGATGGCTCAGGCAGCTGTGGGACAGCGGGGGGGAGACTGGTGGTGGGTGGGAAGTGAGCAGGAAGCGGGTAGGGAAAGGAAGCAAACAAAGGAAGACACCACGGGAAGTAGTTAGTAAGTTGGAGGAGAAGTGGAAATGGGACAGAGAGAGCACAGACTCGGAGGCCCGAGCTACGATGAGGCCTACCCCAGGGCTATAGACTGCAGGCAGACGGAGGGATCCAAGGGTGCGAGCAGTGATCAATTCACCCATGCGCCAAAATAAGCTGTGAAGCAGAAGGACAGGGCGAAAACCAGGGGCCTGGCCCTGAAGGTGGCGAGAAGGCTCCAAGCCCCAACCACAGAACCAGCAGGCCGCGAGCTCTCAATGAGTCGTGGCCAACTCCCGACACAGCACAGAGAAGGCAGCCGTACTAGGTGGTGGCTGAGCTGTCTTGTTGTGGGTGGTTGCGACACAGCCGATGGCTGAGCTGTCTTTCCCAGCAGGGCTCACCTCCACTTGTTGAACTCAGCCGCTTGCACTCTGCAGAGCCACCAATTTAAGTCATCCATCTCCGCTTCCAAAAACTGTGGGTCCAAGGGTGGCAAAGGACCCTGGGCCATCCACAGGCCACCTGGGGAGTCCATCTCCTCGACTCTGTATGCCAAAGCCTTTTCTTTGCACGCCTCCTGGCCAGCACATGGCATCACCTCATGGCACCTCAATACACAGTTCACAAGACACAGTTCTCAATGCACAGTCTTTAGCACACAGTCTTTTAGGCCCACGGGACCCAGTGTTAATGGGAGTCCAAATCCTGTTCATGATGCCAAAATACGATGCCCACCAGAGCTGTGGGTCCTCGGTAACCACGCCAGTTGGTGCTTGGGAGGTCACGCTGGCGGTGACCCGGCTCCGTGGCTCTGGGCGTGCAGTAAAGGAGATTATTTATAGGGGAAAGTTTGTGATGCCACCTGTGGTATTCAGCCAGGGATGGGCGATGCTGCCGGGTGTGACTGCTGGGGCAGATGGAAGTGCAGGTGGGATGGTAAAGCTCCCCACAGGTGGAGCTCTGCTCCAAGGATGGTGTGAACAGTCTATTAGGGTGCTGATGATGAGGAAGGCCACAGGGTGAGGAAGAAGGAGGCTAACACAGTTTGTGCAGTTTGTTACCTTTACTTAATGATCAGTCACGTTCACCCAGCCGGGTGCTGTGCTCCTTGAAAGTGCAGCCAGGTTAGTTCCAAGATGATTAGGGTCACTCTTCCAAGACACCAGTCATAGCCTTTCCTGGTTGCTCTCTCTTGCGCTGTATACTCCCCTCTCCTTCCTGCGCCTTTATGGACAAGGTCCTAGGGAACGTGCCAACACAGTCGCCCGACAAGGCCCGAAGCCATCAGCCTGGGACCCTGTCCACGAAGGTGCTGGGAAGGAGTGAGAGTATACAGCGCAGGAGAGAGCAACCAGGAAAGGTCATGAATGGTGTCTTGGCAGAGTGACCCTAATCATCAGGCAACCAGTCCCTCTGCCCAACATGGGTCGGGCCAGATTCGAGGCACACGGGTGGAACCCTCACTCTCATGTCCCCTAGGATGCTATCCGTCCTGCGTCCGCTCTCGACAATGTCCTCATTCTAGAGGGATCTTCCCCCTCCTACTCTGACACTTTGTCTAACCTCCTGCTAACCCCACATCCAGCCAGGAGATGGGACTCTTCCTCAAAAGAGTCCGCCCAAACCTCCCAGCCTGGAGAATTGTGTGCAATTCTGTGTCTTGGGTTTGTGATCCCTCTCACCTGGGAACAGTGACACCACACCTGTGGAGTAGGTGCAGCATCACTGTGGTGGCCAGTCCGCAGGGGCGCCAGATACATATATATATATACAGTGGTGTTCAAAATTCCTGCATAGGCATAGGATAAATTGATTTTTCAAGTTTTAAACGTTTTCTGTCGAATATCTTCGATGCTAATATGACATATTATATATGGTTTTGTTCAGAATATAATTTTGCATTCTCTCCCTGTAATATTTTTAACTTTTGAAGCAGTTTTGCCTGAAATTATTGCAACAATATGGGAATTGAAAGCACAACTAAATATTGTACAGCTTCAGATCCAAAATTAGCCAATCACAGATGAGGTTCTTGTGACCAATCATAACCTGGATATGGCAGTCAATCACATTCCATTACATTGCATCACATCTGCTGCTTTGTTTGTTTGATTTATCTGTTGGTCTATCTAGTGAATCATACTGTAGAGCTTTATCATGGGAGCCTTCAGATTTTTGTCAGCGGAGGATCGTGTGTGGAGTTGTGGTGCTACATGAAGAGGGTTATACTGGCCCCCAGATCGCAAGGAAGGTCGGCTGTAATCAGAGTACAGTCGTAAGAATTTTGCAGAAACATAAGCAGCTTGGAATTACCCAGGAAAGGCCCAGATCTGGTCGGCCCAGAAAGTCAACTAAAAGGGAGGATAGAGTACTGATAAGAACATCCCTTGCCAATCGAAAGCTCACCTCTACTCAGCTTCTGCGAGACTGGCAAGAAAAGTGCAATATTGAGGTAGCAACATCAACTGTTAGGAAGAGATGTTTGGAAGCAGGATTGAGAGGGTGCAAGGCCCGAAAGAAGCCATTGATGACAGCCATACAATGACAAAGGCGAAAACTGTGGGCATTGAAATATTCAAAATGGAGGAAGGAGGAGTGGGAAAAAGGGCTATTTAGTGATGAAAGCACTTTTTGCATTTCAGGAAATGATGGCAAGTCTTATGTGAGAAGGTTTCCACATGAAGAGTACAAGCCAGAGTGTTTGAGGTTCTCTGTGAAACATCCAATGAAAGTAATGATCTGGGGCTGTATGGCAGCCAATGGTGTTGGAAGGCTTCACATTGTGGATGGTATGGTTAATGCAAAAAAATACATAGACAACCTTAATAAGAAAATGCTGCCTTCTGCTCAACACCTGTGTTCAGGGGATTATATCTTCCCGGATGATAATGCTCCTTGTCACAGAGCTAAGACAGTAACGGAATGGAAAAAAAAGAACAAGGTGGCTACTATTGACTGGCCAGCCCAGTCCCCGGACCTCAATCCAATTGAAAACTTGTGGCACAAGGTATCAATAGAGATATCTTAAAAACAGCCAAGGACCAAGAGAGAGTTGATTGAGGCTCTGATACAGGCCTGGAAGCACATCATCACTCGTGAACATCTGCAGAAGCTTGTTCACTCAATGCCACACAGATGCAAGTTGGTGCTCAAGAGCAAAGGCTGGCCAATAAAGTATTAGGAGCTAAAGATGCACTCAAAAGGCCCTTTTCAGGACTCTGAATTAAATAAAAAATAATAAATCTTAAAAAGTAAAATTTAAGTCTGTGTGAACTTGCATTGGAAGTTAATGAACTTAGAAACCTGTTCACCATTCTACACACTGTACTGGTGTAGGTATGGTTATGCTGTAAAAAAAATGATCAAAAATATGCATACCATAACAATTTATACACTTGGGACATTCATAAATGAGTATGGCATACAATGAGGGATTACAAAAACATATATGTTCCACCAGTTTCACTGTAGAGATGCAGAAGTATAAAATATATAGTTTTCTTCACGGCTATGCAGGACTTTTGAACACCACTGTATATGTAAGACCCCTACACACCTGTGAAAGTGGTTTAATCAGTGTTTTAGCTTTGACAGACTCCCTTTAAGTATGACAGGTTTAATTAAAATGTATTTAGGCAAAATTGCTTGTTTAGCTCAATATAAGCAATAATCTGTTTTTATATAGGTTTCAATTAATTGTTTAATGAACTCGTTGAATTTATAATCCCTTTTCCTATTTTCCATGTCGGTAACATTAATGATCAGTCCTAGTACTATAACACAGCTCATGCTCAGGGCAATATTCTTCAGTGGCTATGGGACTAATTGGCGCTAATTTATTCAATTAGTGTTTGCCATCCAGCAGATAATCTTGTAAAAACTGATAAAATAGTACTTGCATGGTCAATTGTGTTTTATTGCCCCCAATAAAACCGGATGAGAGCAACCGAAGCATGTAGGTACACAAGGCAATAGTTTACCTGTTTGATGTATTCCTAAAATGGAAAAAAAAAAAAACTTAATGACTAATTCATTGCTCAGCACATTGAACCAAAGCTTAGAGATATTTGAGTATTGATATCATTGTTTTATTGTATAACCTTGAAGCCACTAAGCTGGGTACATGGCTTTTTTAGGTCGGAGAACAGCAATGAAACAGAAGCTATAAACAACAAGCTGAAAGGTTGACTCCTATGGACAATTGCATGACATTACATATTTTAAGGTGCTAATACAATTTTGACAAAGTTGTAAGTCAACCTCATTTTTGGGGACCAAATGACCATCTAATGTGTATTGAATGTTAGGCCAATATTTGAAGTCAAGTAAAACAAAGTTTTGGGTATGTTGAATTTCAGCAGGTCCAAGCCTTTGTTCTTGCAGAAGATGAACAGCTATCTGAAGTGTATAGTTGCGGTTTACTCCACTTTCCTATTGAGAACTCAAGCATGATCAGCTGACCCAGGTGTGTTTGTATATGAAATTTATTATGCAGATTTGTAGATGGACATTTTGCACAATATTACATTAGCAGCAGTGTGAAGGAGAATTTAAGTCTCTGAATCAATGTAGCTGCTTCAATCCCTGATCAACAGTGCGGTGCCAGGAGTCAGACCCCATTGTTTAAATAAATTTGGCCTATCCGTTGAGAAACATTTAATGACAAAGTGACCTACCACCCTTGCACTGAAAAATGACTAGTTATCATGTATAGCTACAATCCCTTGCGTTATCCCCTCCACTCACTTTGCTTTCTCTGTTGCATCCAAGATGGTCACTGTAAAGACTTGCAAAGTGCTGTGATAAAATTGAACTAGAATCCTGTGACATTCACATGCTGTGGGGCCATGGTTCAGACTTAACACTGTCTCCTATGCCACTACAGCGGTCATCTTGGATGCAAGAGGACCAAGACGCAGGGCTCAATAGAAGTGGTAGCAGGAGACAAAAAGAGTAGATTGACTACATACATCAAATGTTTTCTCATTTTCCAGTGGCAGTGTAAAGGGTGGTTGTAAAGTTTTGATCATAAAATACAATTACCATAAATATACCTGAGCACATCACTAGACACACAGTGCTGTAATATTCAGGCAGCAAATGCAAAGTAATCCCAAAATGTATAAGAGCATCTCAATAAATTAGAATATCATCAAAAAGTTAATTTATTTCAGTAATTCAATACATAAAGTAAAACACATATAATATATAGACTCATTATAAACTGATCTTTTTCAAGTGGTTATTTATGTTAATGTTGATGATTATGGCTCACAGCCAATAAAAATGCTACATTCACTATCTCAGAAAATTAAAATATTATATAAGAGCAACTGAAATAATGATTTTAAACTTATATATGGTGGTCTAATGAAAAGTATGTACAGTAAATGCACTCATTACTTGGTCTGGGCTCCTTTTGCATGAATTACTGCATCAATGCCAACGTGGCATGGGGGTGATCAGCCTGTCACACTGCTGAGGTGTTATGGAAACCCAGGTTACTTTGATATCAGCCTTAAGCTCATCTGCATTGTTCGGTCTGGTGTTTTTCCCTCATGCACTCACAGACTCCCTCATCTCATCTCTGTCCCCAATCTCTTCAATCTCCTGTCCAGATCAGGCTGTAAATCACTACAATGACACTCTCAGAAGCTCCGTGGACTAAGTAGCGCCCCTCACCCTCAGAACCTCCAAACAGAGAACAAAACAGTCCTGGCTCACATCACAAACTTGATTCCTCCAGCGATGCCCTAGGAGTGCTGAATGTCTATGGAGGAAAACTCGCTCACCAGGAGATTTTATCCACTATAAATTCATGCTCAAAACTTACAACTCTGCCCTTCACCTTGCCAAACAGACCTAATTCACCACCCTGGTCTCCTCACTATCCAACAATCCAAAACAACTCTTTGACACCTTTCACTCTCTCCTCAGTCCTAAAGTGCAGGCCCCCATCACTGACCTCTATGCTGATGACCTGGCTTCTTACTTCATGGAGAAAATAGACAACATCAGCCAGGAAATCAGCTCTCAGCCTCCAAGCGCTGCCATCCCCATTCCTCCCCACATCTCCTCGGTTTACTCTCCACATTTGACCCAGTCACAGACGAAGAAGTCTCCATGCTCCTCTCTTCCTCTCGTCCCACCACATGCACTACTGACCCCATTCCCTCACACCTGCTCCAGTCCCTCTCTCCAGTCGTCACCACTCATCTAACCAAAATCTTCAATCTCTCCCTCTCTTCTGGCATCTTCCCCTCCACCTTCAAACACTTGATCATTACTCCATTATTAAAGAAAACCACTCTCGACCCATCCTGCACAAATAACTACAGACCAGTCTCCAATCTCCCCTTCATCTCTAAACTCCTGGAGCGCCTGGTCTACTCCCGCCTCACCCGTTACCTCTCCGTTCACTCTCTTCTAGATCCATTACAGTCTGGTTTCCGCCCCCTTCACTCTACAGAAACTGTCCTTATCAAAGTGACCAATGACCTTCTGACAGCAAAATGTAATGGTGACCACTCTCTGCTTATTCTCCTTGACCTCTCTGCAGGTTTTGACACTGTCGACCATCACCTCCTACTCTCTATGCTGCTCTCCATTGGCATAAAGGACACTGCTCTCTCCTGGCTCTCCTCCTATCTTTCTGACCGCTCTTTCAGTGTATCTTTTGCTGGCTCCACTTCTTCCCCTCTTCCTCTCACTATTGGAGTCCCTCAGGGTTCAGTCCTTGGCCCTCTCCTCTTCTCTCTCTACACAGCCCCGATTGGACTCCCACTCCCGGCTCCAAGACTTCTCCAGAGCTGCACCAATCCTCTGGAATGCTTTACCCCAAGAAATCAGGACTATCCACAACTTGCATGGCTTCAGACGATCCCTAAAAACACATCTTTTTAAGGCGGCCTATCATACTCCCTAATAGAAGTCCTTTGTACTGTAGATAGTGAATGGGCTATCTCTCTTGACATTACTCTTCTACAAACTCCACCAAACCAAAAAGGTCTACACAGACTGTCTAATGACCATCCATGTAAGCTTAGTTCTATGCCCCATTTCCTCAAGATGCCTGGACCATCAGTGCAATAAGCCCCTGTACCTTGTGCAACCCCTATCCCGTTGTACATTGTAAGCTCTTTTGAGCAGGGTCACCTTCAATTCTTGCTTTATTTATTGTATTTTTTTTTACATTGATTCAATGCCTATTGTTTTGTATCCAATTATTGTACTGTATTTGTTCTCTACTGTAATTACTTACTGTATTATATTTTGTGTACTCTAACCCCTACATTGTAAAGCGCTGCGGAATATGTTGGCGCTATATAAATAAAGCTTTATTATTATTATTATTATTATTTTTCATCTTCCTCTTGACAATACCTCAAGATTCTCAATGGGTTTTGGGTCAGGCGAGTTTGCTGGCCAATCAAGCCCAGTGATACTGTGGTTAGTAAACCAGGTATTGGTACTTTTGGCAGTGTGGACAGGTGCCAAGTTCAGCTAAAAAATTTAATTTCCATTTCCAAAAAGCTTGTTGGCAGAGGGAAGCAAGAATTAGTCTAAAGTGTCCTTGGTAGATGGCAGCAATGACTTTGGTCTTGATAAAACACTGTGCACCTACAGCAGATGACATGGCTCTCCAAACCATCACTGATTGGGGAAACATCACACTAGACCCCAAGCAGCTTGGATTGTGGTCTTTACACTCTTCCTCCAGACTCTGGGACCTAGATTTCCAAATGAAATGCAAAATTTACTATCATCTGAAAACAATCACTGTCCAGTTCTTTTTCTACTTGGCCAAGGTAAGGCACTTCTTGCATAGTCTATTGGTCATGAATGGCTTGACACAACGAATGTGACAGTTGTAGCCCTTGTCCTGCATACCTCTGTGTGGGGCGGCTCTTGAAGCACTGACTCCAGCAGAAGTCCACGTCTTGTGAATCTCACACAAAATTTTGAATGCCCTTTTCTTAACAATCCTTTCAAGGCTGCAGTTATCTCGGTTCCTTGTGCACCTTTTTCTATGACACATTTTCCTTCCACTCAACTTTACATTAATATGCTTGGATACAGCACTCTGTGAACAGCCAGATTCTTCAGCAATGACTTTTTGCTGCTTATCTTCCTTGTGGAGTGTGTCAATGACTGTCTTCTGGACATCTGTCAAATCAACAGTCTTTCCCATGATTGTGTAGGCTATTGAACCAGACTAAGGGACCGTTTTAAACACTTAGTAAACCTTTGCAGGTGTTTTGTGTTAACTATTCTAATTTTCTGAGATAAATACTTTTGGATTTTCATTGGCTGTAACTAGGCATGAGCGAGTACTAAAATACTCGGACTCTGTAGACTCGTAACGAGTAGGTCCCGATACTTGGTACTCGTTGCGAGTCTAGCGAGTCCAATGTAAGTCAATGGGGAAGCAAGTAATTGCGGGTAATTCCTCTGCTGCTGGACCCTATAAAGAAGTCTTGCAGCAGAGGAAAAACCTGCAATTCCCCATTTCATTGTTTAAAAACCAGCGGTAAAAAGCCGCTGGCTTTTAAACAATGCTGACAGCTTCCCTGCCGCCTGACAGCAGGATCCTTCGCTCCTCCCACCGCCTCCCCACCCTATCCTAACTTAGGATCGGGTGGGGAGGCTGGGGGGGAGTGGAGAATCTTGTTGTCAGCAGTGGCTGGCACTATTGTTCGGGAGCGGGGGGGGGAATCTCGATTCACTCGCTGTCCTCCGTGGCCCGCCGTCTTCTTCTCTGTGCCTTTGCGACAGCAGCCGCATAGAACAACGGCGGCCGCAAAGCATAGCCGCTATCACTGCATTAAGTGAAAACCGGATTCTCCCGGATAGCCCCGGTCCGGTGCAATCAGGGACCATAGAGCCCCATGTTACGGGGCGCCGGATTGCACTTGGCGGGTACAATCCGGGAGAATCCGGTCCGGTTAATCCGGCGCCCCATAACATGGGGCTCTATGGTCCCGGATTGCCCCACGCCGGGGCAATCCGGTTTTCAATCCAGTTTTCAAACTGGTTTTCTATTTTTGAGCTTCCTGCCTGGATTTTCAAATGAACATCTGACTCAGGTCAGCTGTTCATTTGAAGTAGCAGTGCTGGCAGGGTTCATGTAAGTTCATGCTTGCCTGCATGAACTCACATGAACCTTCCCAGGGTGCACAGCTCTGCTACATCTCTGGTAGAGGTTCTCTACCAGAGATGTAGCAGAGCTAAAAAAGAACCCTGGATTGGACTACGTCGGACGGTAGAGGATTTTTTTAAAATAAAGATAGAGTCCCTAAGTGTCTTTTTGTTTTTTTTTCAAATAAAAATATTTTTTCTTTGTGTTGTATTTTTTTTTTTAAATTCACTAGAAATTCATGGCGGTAATGTCTACTATAGTCGTGACCACCATGAATTTCGGGCTTAGGGCCGGCTGATAATACAAAGCTGGCCCTAACCATTTTATTACCCAGTGAGCCACCGCACCAGGGCCCTGGAAGAGTTGGGTTCAGCGCCAGAAAATGGCGCTTCAATGAACGCACCATTTTCTGGGGTGGCTGCGGGCTGCCATTCGCAGTCGGGTGGTGCCCAGAAGACTTGGGCCTCCCTGCGCTGTGGATTCCAGCCCCCAGCTGCCTAGCTGTACCTGGCTGGACATAGAAATAGCGCGGAGCCCTACGCATTTTTTTTTTATTATTTCATGAAATTCATGAAATAATAAAAGAAAGGGGGGCTCCCCTATAATGTTGTGTCCGGCCAGGTACATTGTACCCGGACCGGGAGAATCCGGTTTTCACTTAATGCAGTGATAGCGGCCCGTGCTTTGCAGCCGCCACTGTTCTATGCAGCTGCTGTCGCAAAGCCACAGAGAAGACGACGGCGGGCCGTGGAGGACGGTGACTGAACCGGCCCCCTGTCACAATAGTGCCAGCCACTGCTGACAGCATGATCCTCCGCTCCCCCCGCAGCCTCCCCACCCAATCCTAAGTTAGGATAGGGTGGGGAGGCGGTGGGGGGAGCGGAGGATCCTGCTGTCAGGCGGCAGGGAAGCTGTCAGCAACGGGGCCTACTGGGGGAGTCACCAACTCTCCAATGGGTCAGTCCCAGCCCCTAAGGTACTGTATGTTCTTAGCTATTTCTGGACAAATCTCTTTTTTTATGCAAAAAATGTCTTATATGTCTTGTTCATCTAAATATGAACACTTGACTGCTGCATGTAGCAATCAATCAGATCTAAATTTTCATTTCTTAAACTGAACTGAAAAAATTAAATCTGAATCATGATTGGTTGGTTGCGATTAGGAACAAAGGGATCTGTTTTGTTCAATAGTTTTGATAAATGAGGTCCATAGTGTAAAATATCCCAGACTTGATAATCATTAAAGTATCTAGACAGAAAAATATGTTCATTCTTCTATGTGCCTTTTTTTTGTTGTATTGCAATCATATGACTTTATTGCTTTTATTGCTTTTTTGCATCTTTGCAGCTTTCCTGTAAAATAAGACTACACGAGTCATTTATTATGTATGGTACCTCTTTACCATTTTAGCCGCTTGTGAGAACTGAAAATTACAAAATTGAATAGAAATTACACGATACATTAACATTCATGTAATGCTCTGAAATTCTAGTGAAGTACCTAGATGTGCTCCAAATGTGTTTGTAAAGTAGAAGCAGCAGTAAATATTTTCTTGTTCTCATAATACGGCAAATACTTTGCATATCGAAAATGTTCATCATTATCCAGAGACTCAGGTATGTGAATCAATCAGCCTGGTATTGATACAGGTTACCGCGGCACTGCATCTTACCCGCTGTATTGTGCCATTTCCATTACACCTTGCAGAGCTTATTCACTAACTGCACAATATGTATAATTTGTGCTAAATTACCCATTTGACTGTCATTTGCACACCTACTTTCTCTCTAATGGAGAATATATGACTCTGCACAACAAAAACAACTATTTTTATTACGTCTGGATTTCCCATTTACAAGGGTATGAATAATATTTCTACATATATATGCACATACTAGTCATACCCAACAACTTTTAGTTTACAAACCACTGTAAATGTTAGTGGTCAACTTGTATTTTACACCTAGTGATATTCTATTTTCCACTTCATCCTGGATTTTGATTAATTACTTTCTGGAACAACATTTGTTTATTGGCTGTAGTTGATATTGTAGCTCCGCACCAATCACCTGAATAAAGCTGCAATACCAAACAGCACTAGTTACCATAGTCCATCGACAAGCATGAAAATATTTCTGAACATAGAAAATGTATTCTTTTTTTTTTCGTTTGCCTCAGACATCCCTTTAATGCCCATTTATGTTGGAAACACAAGGTGAAACTAGAGGGATCTTTAATATGGTTTAAATTGTTTTAACATTTTTATTAGAGAAGAACAAATTCAACTTTGTTAGATTCAAGTCGAAATTCAAGTATTACAACACTATTTTACAATTTACATTTAAAAATCTAACCAAGTTGGATAACTTTACCTGATTTGTTATTTCTAACCCTTTCTTGTTCACAGCCATATTAATAAATCCAAAAGCTAAGGCCATGTGCACACGGTGAACAAACAAAAGTTGCTGTTAGACCGGAACTTTTAGGCCACATGCACACAGTGAGGAATTGTTCAGTTTTTTATCTTAGGATTTGCAGTCAAAACAAGGAGTGGAACAATCAGAGAAAAGTATAATAGAAACAAGTCATCACTTCTGTATTTATCAATCACTCCTGGTTTTGGCTACAAAAACTAAGGTAAAAATCTCACCAAATACTCAATGTGTGCACATAGTCTAAGACACAATTGACATAAGAGTTAGGCCACCTGCACAGAGTAAAGATTTGATGAGTTTTTTACGTCAGGATTTGTAGCCAAAACCAGGAATGGGTGATAAATACAGAAGTGGTGCAGGTGTTTCTATTAGACTTTTCCTCTGATTGTTCCACTCCTGGTTTTGGCTACAAATCCTGAGGTAAAAAACTGATCAATTCCTCACCATGTGCACATGGCCTAAAAGTCCCGATCTAACAGCAACTTTTGTTTGTTCGGTGTTTGTGCAAAAGTGAATTTGGCCATTTGACCTTTCGAAAAAGAAGATTTTACACCAGTGTGTAGTGAAGTCTCCCATATACATTAGAGAAAAATCTGCCAAACCCAATCATTTTGACAAGGACCTGGTAAGTTAAAGGGGTTTTCAACTACTAGGACATCCCCTCCTAAATTGACTTGTTTCCCCCTTTTAAAATAATAAACCTTGTACTCAACCATTCTGCCTCCCTCCCAGCGGTAACCGCAGCTCGGAGCTTACATGACATTGTAATGTCATGCAAGCCTCGCATCCAAACAACGCCGGCTTCTCTTTCTCCCCACCTTCGGACATAGGAGTTATCAACAGGAAGCACAGCATTCACTTCCTGTTGATAGCTTCTATATCCAGTTTAAAATAAATGTGGAATAGAGAACCATTCAGCATGTATATCTGAGTCTCAGCATAGCAACTGAGATGACATCACTATATCCAGAGGTGAATCTATGTTTTTAGACACCATGGGCAATAATTCAGTTTTGACACCTACTTCCCCCTCCTCACCCCAGTAAAGCGGTTTAAGTAGTCATCATGTGATGGCTCAAATGTGATTTACCCATTTACAGTCACATGCCTACGTGCTACTCTTCCTAATTCTCTAAATGTTCAGTTAAATACTACAACCCTGCTTCAGTAAGGGTGCTTTCACATCAGCGTTTTTTTCAAATCGCGGCAGATGCGGTGAAAAAACCGCATCTGCCGCGATTACCGCATACCGGCTGCACTTGCGGCATGGTTGCGGCGCGGTTGCGGCAAGCCCCATAGAAAGTATAGGCGGGCTTGCGGCAGGTGCGGCAAGTGCGGTTTTGCACTTGCGGCAGGTGCGGCCGCGAAAAAAAACGTGGCTGACCGCGTTTTTTTCGCGGCCGCACCTGCCGCAAGTGCCAAAACCGCACTTGCCGCACCTGCCTCAAGCCCGCCTATACCTTGTATGGCGTTTACCGCAACCACGCCGCAACCGTGCCACAAGTGCAGCCGGTATGCGGTAATCGCGGCAGATGCGTTTTTTTCACCGCATCTGCCGCGATTTGAAAAAAACGCTGATGTGAAAGGGCCCTAAGAGAAGCAGGAAGAAAAGCAACAGTGGGAATGCTACAGTGCTTATAGTTATATTTAAGTGGGATGTTCAGTTTTTATCATGAAAGTCTGCAGTTAAGCAATGTGACTTCAGAATTCTGAATTCTCACATTGCACACACTGCAACCTGTAAGGATTATACACTTCCAGACACATTTTAAGTAGACATGTATGGCCTCGCACAATTCAGTTGTATTAGTCGGCAAGTGACTGCATACATGCAAATTGCATACTTGCGGTCTCATGATCTCCTACTCTCACTGATAGCACCTGAGAATCCTAAGAGTGTGAGTGTGTGCACTGTAAGAATGTAGAATACTACTTTCACATACAGTGATTGCAGACTTTCATCACAAACTTGGACAACTCCTTTAAGGCTCCTAACATAAATAAAAGCATAGCAACTCTCAACTTGTTAGACAGAGTAACCCTTTAGTAACATAGCAATGTATCACGTAATCTTACAAGTTTTGGCTTGTTACAAGTTTCCAAGATCAGAACAAATAACATTACAGATATACATTACTAGAACCACCAACGGTAAGGAAATATATCACTAGAATCCCATAACTATAGAAACACATCATAAGAGCCATCATCAGTACAGAAACACAGCATCACAACCACCATCAGCTCAGAAATAAATCACCAGAACCATCAACAGTACAGAAATACATCACAAAACACCAGAAGTACAGATATACATCACCAGATTCACCATAAAAACATTAATACATCACCAATATTACCATCAGTCAGGAAAACATATTTAGGACCTCCATTAGTATATGAATATATCACTAGAACCACCATCACTACATGAATGCATCATCATAACTACCATAAGTACACATATGCAAGAATAAAGCTTAGTATAGCAATCAATTGTAATGTCATGTCATCTCCATATACGTTTAAATCTCATAAACCTAGAACTCCCAGTATGTCTCTACAATGGTAAGGAGGTATTGGGAGTTGTTATAAGTCATTATCAAACTGTACACCATACAAGAAAAAAAACACTACTGATGAGATGTAGTCATTATCACAAATAAACATTTTCATCCAGGTACATTACAGGTGACATCTTCTCTGATTAGAGTCATGCCCTTTCTTGTCCAAACGCCAGATGACATTTCACTTCCACACATCTGCAGACATCCATCTTCTCTGGTCTTCTGGAGCTTATTCCGCCTCGATGCCCTTAGAAAAGGTGGCGTAGTTATAAAAATATCTGCCCTATTCTTTGCCCTTGAATATATGACTCACTGTGTTTCAGGCTGAAAATATGACACACCCATAATCCCTCTTATGGTAGAAAACCTCTACAATGCCATCTCCTTTCCATATTGGTCACCCTCTCATACTGTCCTATCATACTGTGTTCCCCTACATTTTCCAGACACATTTATGTGCCCCCTCAGGATGTCAGGTCCATTGGAACCTCATAGAAAGAAGAGTACTGTCATGCGTCAGGTTCAGGTCTTGAAGGGGTGAGCTTGTGCTGCGTGGTCAGTTTCCTTCCCTGCTGAGTCACAGCCTGGTCGATCTCTGTCCAAATGCTAATGGATGTTTTATCTTTGTGTTTCTCTTAATTTGATTTGTGGTTATCAGGTGTTTTCACTTACCTATTGTCTCTGTTGTATCACAGCTCGGGTGGGGCTATTTATACTCTTCTGACATCAGCCTTCTCTGCTGACTATATCCCTATATGGATTATTGCTAAGGTGTTCTGTCCTTTCAACTTAGCTATTTAGTCAGAAACCAGTGTTGTCTTCTGTTTTCTCACTTGCCTTTTCAACACCTATCTTTGGCTTTCTGATAGGATGTTAGTTTACCTTTGCTCGCAATTTTTATTACTCCTTTGTCTACTTGTATATGTGTTTTTCATTTACACCCCTTTGGTTTGTGTCTAGCACTGCACCCTTTCCTTACCTTGGTTAATTGTTAAATGTGTAGCCACCTCAACTCTGGTTCCGTTAGAGAAACAAGAAATGGTTTGATGGTTTTTCATGGAGCCAGTCGAAAATGGGTTTCTAGTTGTGCAGCTAGAGACATTCTAATCTGTACAGGAATCAGGACGGTGTTGGTGCAGTTTCAATGGTTTAGAGTTAGACTATATTTCTCCCTTTACCCGTGCATAACACCCACCATGCTGTTCTCTATCTATACTAGCCCCACAAGCACACTATCTAATCTATATTCTATGCCTCTTCTCACTTTTTTCTCCTCATATTGCTTCTTCACATTATTCTCTTCAATAATCTTCTTCCACATATCCCTCCTTTCATACTGTCTCCTTACACATTCCCCCCTATCTCTATACCGTCTCCCTAAACATCTCTCCCACTCTTCATACTGTGTCTGTACCATTCCCTCCACGCCCACGATCCTTTTATTGTTTCCTTACACATTTCCCACTTCTTCCACATACTATTTCCTCACATATTTCCCAAAATCTGTTCACCATACTATCTGCTCAAACATCTCCCATTCCTAATTCTGTTTCCACACATATTACACATTATTCCATGCTGCGTCTTCACAGATCACTCCCTCTGTTCCTCATACTGTGTCCACACACATTCCCTCAACTCACTCCTTATACTATTTCTTCACATATTCCCCATTCCGCTTTTCACACTGTCTCCTCATACATCCCCTCTCCCCGTTCACCATACTGTTTCAATCTCCCCATACTGTATACCCACACATTGTCCCAATACTTATTACATAAACAAGTCATCCCACACCCCCACCAATTATAATAAATCTTTGATTTTTTTAAGCTCAATTGGAGTGCTTAATATAACAAGGTTCTTTGTTACTCGGGGGCACCAGAAAGTGACATAAACATGGTGATACAATGACCTGATCATGCTGCTGATGACACACTGACCTGGAAATGCCAGTAGTCGGGTCTTAATATGTAATGACACCTTAAAGAAGTGATTAGAATTGATTGATGGAACTTGGCATGTAATACCTGTGGAGACACAGGGGTCAGTGGGTGCTCTCGTCCGTTGGCCCAGCCACCTTTAGAAAGACAACATGTACCAGGGCTCATCCCAAACTGAACGCCCGAGCTCCTTAACCATGGGTGGAACACTACTCAGACAACACAGGGTGAGGGAGCCACAATATTAAAGCTTTATTGGATCCCCAAACAGTTAACAGCATATAACACATAACCAGCAAAACCTAAAATGTAAAAGGCAACAGTTTCTTACCCTTCCACTGGCTCACCAGGATTAGAATATTCATGCCTCAGAGCTTCCAGGGCTACTTACCCCAAACCAGCAGCACCCCGCTTTTGGCGGGCACCCACCAAGAAAGGGATAATGCCAGATTTAGGAAGCTGAGCTAGCACAGCAAAGTCTGTAGGCGGGTGACTGGATTGTCCCAACCTGTGTTGCTTCCTTATGCAGTCTTTGATATCCCAGCCGAATCTGAACATTCAACAGTCCTTGTAGTATTACAATCTAGGTTCTGATCCCCTTGGTTGGCACCGAAGTGCCTAGGTCTGGGGTTATGGCCTGCCAATCGGATCTGTAGATCCTAGATTAGCTGCATGTAACAAGTCTCCTGGTCAAATGAATAGTCCTCCTTATAGTAACATAGTAACATAGTTTTTAAGGTTGAAGGAAGACTTTAAGTCCATCTAGTTCAACCCATAGCCTAACATGTTGATCCAGAGGAAGGCAAAAAAAAACCCCATGTGGCAACACTAATCTCCACATTGGGGGAAAAAATTCCTTCCTGACTCCAGATACGGCAATCAGACTAATTCCCTGGATCAACGCCCTATCAAAGAATCTAGTATATATAACTGGTAATATTATAGTTTTCAAGAAAGGCATCCAGGCCCTTCTTAAATGTTAGTAGTGACTCACTCATTACAACATCATGTGGCAGAGAGTTCCATAGTCTCACTGCTCTTACAGTAAAAAATCCGCGTCTGTGATTATGATTAAACCTTCTTCCTCCAGACGTAGAGGATGCCCCCTTGTCCCAGTCTCAGGCCTAAGAGTAAAGAGATCATTAGAAAGGTCTCTGTACTGCCCCCTCATATATTTATACATTATTATAAGATCACCCCTAAGCCTTCGTTTTTCCAAGCTAAATAACCCCAAGTTTAATAACCTGTCTTGGTATTGCAGACCCCTTAGTCCTCTAATAACTTTTGTCGCTCTTCTCTGGACCCGCTCTAGTTCAGCTATGTCTTTCTTATACACCGGAGACCAGAATTGTACACAGTATTCTAAGTGTGGTCGCACTAGTGACTTGTATAGAGGTAAAATTATGTTCTCCTCATGAGCATCTATGCCTCTTTTAATACATCCCATTATTTTATTTGCCTTTGCAGCAGCTGCCTGACACTGGCCACTAAATGTGAGTTTGTCATCTACCCATACACCCAGGTCTTTTTCAGTGACAGTTTTGCCCAGTGTTTTACAATTAAGCACATAATTATACCTTTTGTTTCCTCTGCCCAAGTGCATGACTTTACATTTATCCCCATTAAAGCGCATTTGCCATTTAGCAGCCCAAGCTTCTAGTTTACATAAATCCTCCTGTAATATAAAATTGTCCTCCTCTGTATTGATTACCCTGCAGAGTTTAGTGTCATCTGCAAATATTGAGATTCTACTCTGTATGCCCCCTACAAGGTCATTAATAAATATATTAAATAGAAGCGGGCCCAACACTGACCCCTGTGGTACCCCACTGTTAACTGTGACCCATTCTGAGTGTGTTCCATTAATAACCACCCTTTGTTTCCTATCACTAAGCCAGTTCTTAACCCACTTACACATATTTTCCCCTATCCTCATTGCCCTCATTTTATGTATCAACCTTTTGTGTGGCACCGTATCAAAAGCTTTTGAAAAGTCCATATACACCACATCCACTGCATTTCCTTGGTCCAGTCCAGAACTTACTTCTTCATAGAAGCTTATTAGATTAGTTTGACAGGAACGGTCCCTCGTAAAACCATGTTGATAATGGGTCATGAGGTTATTTTTCTTCAGATACTCCAGTATAGCATCTCTTATAAAACCCTCTAGGATTTTACCCACAGTAGAGGTTAAGCTTACTGGCCTATAATTTCCAAGTTCAGTTTTTGTCCCCTTTTTGAATATTGGCACCACATTTGCTATACGCCAGTCCTGTGGTACAGACCCTGTTATTATGGAATCTTTAAATATTAAAAATAATGGTCTATCTATGACAGTACTTAATTCCTGCAGCACTCTGGGGTGTATCCCATCTGGGCCCGGGGATTTGTCAATTTTAGTGATTTTTAGACGATGCCGTACTTCCTCTTGGGTTAAGCAGGTGACGTTTAATTGAGAATTTTTGTTATCACTGATCATATTGTCTGTCATGGAATTTTCTTGTGTAAATACTGTTGAAAAAAAGTCATTTAGCATATTTGCTTTTTCCTCATCCTCATCCACCATTTCACCCAGACTATTTTTAAAGGGGCCAACACCATCATTTTTTAGTTTCTTACTATTTATGTAGTTAAAAAATATTTTGGGATTCTTTTTACTTTCTCTGGCAATGAGTCTCTCTGTCTCAATCTTTGCTGCCTTGATTTGCTTTTTACAAATGTTATTTAATTTTCTGTATTTATTTAATGCTTCATCACTACCTACTTGCTTTAATTCCCTAA
Source organism: Allobates femoralis (assembly GCA_033576535.1). Lineage (NCBI taxonomy): Eukaryota > Metazoa > Chordata > Amphibia > Anura > Aromobatidae > Allobates > Allobates femoralis. The sequence goes on from JARQOC010000002.1 coordinate 144,737,237, forward strand.
ATGCTTTCTTTTTGTCACATATTGCACTTCTTACCGCTTTATTTAGCCATAGTGGTTTCCTCCTATTTCTAGCATGCTTATTCCCATAGGGTATATATTGTGCACAGGTCCTATTCAGGATGCTAATAAACATCTCCCATTTGTGTTGTGTACTTTTATGTCTCAGGACATCGTCCCAGTTTATTGCACTAAGATCATCTCTCAACCGTTGGAAATTTGCCTTCCTGAAGTTTAGTGTCCTTGTGGCCCCTCTACTACACGTCTTAGTAAAGGATACTTGAAAGCATATTAAGTTATGATCACTATTACCCAAGTGACCTCCAACCCGTATATTTGATATGCGGTCTGGCCTGTTGGTTAATATTAGGTCCAGCAGTGCCCCCCTTCTTGTTGGGTCCTGAACCAGTTGTGAAAGGTAATTGTCTCTTATAGTTTTCAAAAACTTATTACCTTTGCTGGAACTGCAGGTTTCTGATCCCCAATGTATTTCAGGGTAGTTGAAGTCCCCCATAATAATGACTTCTCCCTGAGTCGCTGCTTCATCTATTTGCTTTATGAGGATATTCTCCTCCACTTCCATTATTGTTGGGGACTTATAACAAACCCCTATCAGTAATTTATTATTTTTTCCCCCTCCCCTTATCTCCACCCACAGAGACTCTACATTTCCATTAGATTCACCTATATTATCACGCAGGATGGGTTTTAAGGATGATTTTACGTATAAACATACACCTCCTCCTCGCCTATTTGTACGGTCATTTCTGAACAGACAATAGCCCTGTAAATTAACAGCCCAGTCATGGCTCTCATCCAGCCAAGTCTCCGAAATCCCCACCATGTCATAATTATTTTCCAACAAAATCAATTCTAATTCCTCCATTTTGTTGGTGAGGCTTCTGGCATTAGTGAACATGCACTTTATGCATCTCTCTTTACCTCTATTCCTTCCTACTAGATTGACTGTTCTAACCCCACCCCCCATGCCACCCCCAATTTTATTACTTGTGCCCAGGTTACTGTTTACACTATCTTCCCCTCCTATACAATGAATACCCTCCCCCCCAATCCCTAGTTTAAACACTCCTCCAACCTTCTAGCCATTTTCTCCCCCAGCACAGCTGCACCCTCCCCATTGAGGTGCAGCCCGTCCCTAGCATAGAACCTGTAGCCAACAGAGAAGTCGGCCCAGTTCTCCAGGAACCCAAACCCCTCCTTCCTACACCAATTCCTGAGCCACTTATTTATCTCCCTAATCTCCCGTTGCCTCTCTGGTGTGGCACGTGGTACAGGCAGTATTTCAGAGAATACTACCTTGGAGGTCCTTGCCTTAAGCTTGCAGCCTAATTCCCTGAAATCATCTTTAAGGACCTTCCACCTACCTCTAACTTTGTCATTTGTGCCAATGTGCACCATGACCGCTGGGTCCTCACCAGCCCCTCCCAGTAATCTGTCAACCCGATCAGCGATGTGCCGGACTCGAGCGCCAGGTAGGCAGCACACTGTTCGACGATCCCTGTCTTTGTGACAGATTGCCCTATCTATTCCCCTAATAATTGAGTCCCCCACTACCAGCACCTGTCTGGCCTGCCCTACTCTCCTGTTTTCCCCCTTACTGGAGCAGACACTCCTCTGGCTTTCAGAGGTCATGCCCTGCTGCAGCAGTGCTATCCCTGAACTCACACCCCCCTCATCTGCCAACATAGCAAATTTATTGGGGTGTGCCAGATCAGGGCTAGCCTCCCTGGCACCCTTCCCTCTACCCCGCCTTCTAACTGTCACCCAGCTAGCTACCTCATGGTCCTGAAACCTCATTGCAGGATATTGGGGCATCACAATTGGTGGAATAAGACTATGTTCTCGTTGGCTAGACTTCAAGCTGCCTATACAATGTTCATTTAAATGATGTGGGCAGAGAGGGACTAAAGTTAGTGACATTTAGCATGCCATCCTGACAACAAACAATGGTGGCTGAAGTAATTTACATAGAATCAGCAATGCACATAGTAATACCAAGGACGATTAGCATAATTAGGTTTTCTGAGCCTCTGACCTTCCATGACAAAGGGGTGAGATAATTACCTTACACACGTTAAACACTACCAGGCATCTACAAGACTTGTAGGAACAATGAGTGGCCGATCGCAAGGTAGCAAATGAAATAAAAATATTGTCTGTACACATGTTACACACTACCAGGCATCTACAAGACTTGTAGGAACAATGTGTGGCTGATCACAAGGTTGCAAACGAAATACAAGTATTGTCTGGCTACATAAGAAACCATCATACTTTATAGATTAAAGGAGTCCATGTCGTCACAATACCTTCACTGAGCTGGCTGTCAGCTTGAGTTGGCCTTCAGAGAAAGGCGGAATCTCAATACAAAGGGTGGTAAAATGCAGTCGCCCTGGGGACACCTCGGACCAGGGTTCAACATATTATAGGTGCAACGTGTGCAGCTGCACAGGGGCCCAAGAAGTTAGGGGCCTATTTCCACCCCTAAAGCATGTGGAATTGTGTATTTTGTTGTGTTTTTGAGCTGCAGAGGGCCCTTTTAGTGTTCTTGCACAGGGGCCCTTTGATGACTGTGTCTGCCAGTGCCTCGTGCCACCCTCTGTCAGACGCACCTGGGACAAGTGCCCAGCCAACCCTCCAACCCTCTAGATATGCCCCTGGCTATATCAAAACTGCAGTACAAAGACGTAGTCAACACGTAGGGCAGACTGCAGCAACTCATTACAGGAAAGGAGCTGGTGAGTAGTTTGCTTGGTGTCAGGTCATGATAATAGTACAATGGGTAAAATTGCTGTAACAGAGGGAAATTGTTGTTGCAGTTTTTGCTTAAAACCCATACTTCATGAGATTGTGGTTATGTCTACATGTGGCCATTGCAATGGAAGGTTGTACCCTGATGTCCAGGTTTTAATAAAGTTAGGAATTGTATTATGTTGTAATTTACTCAAAATAATCACATGATAACTATTCTGTACATTATATAATTCATATAAATAAATGCAAGCTATTGAATTGCTTACTGTGTACAGGGATTCACTATAATTTCTATTTAGTCCCATAAACATGAATGATAAAGTAATACCAGTCATTTTTCTTTTCTGTATTAAGAAACAAACGCTTAATTAGTAGTTTCTAAACTCCATATGAACATTTTTTCTTTCCTACTTACCAGTGATATATCATTCATAATTGACATTTCTGTGAAATAAATTAATGAGATTTTTTCCTCCTGCTCTCATCATATATCTGAAAATAAATGCATATTTTTTAATCTCTTATTTTACCAGATGTTCTTAAAAATACAGAAATTTGCCAAGTTAAATACAAAACATGTACAACTGTTAAACAAATCAAATGCTTTAATTAGTGCAAGTGGACAGAGAACATTTTTATGCTCATGTATCAATTATTCCACAACTGAAAATAATCAGGTAATAATTTAATTATAAGATGTCAGGCAACATTACTTACCAAACGATGGGGGAGAGTTACTATTGGCTAGATGGTAGAAACAGACTACATAGCCTTGACCCCTTCACAACATGTGAGGAGCTGGTATGTCTCCAGTCGGGTCTCCTTGTAAGGATTTGTATTTTACTGTAACAGCAGCAACTAAAGCTACATCTGATCGCTCCTATTTAACTATTTACATGCACTGTCAATCATTGATCACAATGTGATGACACAGCCTTTCTCAATGCGTTTTGTGGGTTAAGGTTCTTAATTTGGCCAGAGGTATTGTTCATTGATTGTTGACTCATGAGAAGTGGATCATTATTTCTTATCAGACTGCTCGGAACCTGGTTTGTCTCAGTTTGTGGATTCCTAATTGAATGCAAATTACCTCACCCCTCTGTCTACATCACTCAGAGAAGAATTATGCAGTCAAATTGAAATGTCAACCAATAAGAGAACAGCCTTATCCCACCAATCCTGTGAGAACACAATATACCTTGAGGTGAAGGATCGGGATATAAAAAGATCTTGCTTCTCATCAGTGGTTCATTTGGTATGTGGCCTCAGCTAAAGACTTTAGCCCAGATAAAGGATCACAATGCGTCTTCATACTCTGCATGGCCTCAGTCTAGGATCCTAGTATTCGGCTGGAAAAACTCATGTTGGGACAATTTGGTCACCTGGCTACAGATTTTCGATGTGCTAAGTTAGCTTCCTAAGCTGCCCGCTATTCCTTTCTCGGTGTGTGTGTCCACCAAAAGTGGGGTGTTGCTGGGTTGGGGTAGTTGGCCCTGGAAGCCCCGAAGGCACAAATATTCTCATCCCTGGTGTGTGTTCTTGCTGAGTGTGTGTTATATGCCTTTAACTGTTGGGGATCTAAAAAGTCCAACCAAGTGTGGTTCCCTCACTCTGTGTTGTCTGGGTAGTGTTCTGCCCATTGAAAAGGAGTTCAGGTATTCAGTGGGATAGCCCTGATCCAAGCAGTATTTCTAAAGGTGGCTAGTGGACGAGAGCACTCATTGATCACTGTCTCCACACACAGCATTTAAATTGCATAATTGATGCAATTAAATGTATTCCTCTTTGGGCTTTTGGTCATATGAGCACAGTGTTCAATCACTATGTTGTACATAAGGACCCACGGCTGTAACCACTCCCCCTGGCACTGTCTGAGAGCCAAGTCAGTACAGAGCCAGATTCGAGTCGTGCTGGGGTGTGGTTACTGCCACGGCTCAGTATGCATAGAGCGGTACCCAAAGCCACACTGGTCGCATCTCTAGGACTGAAAGCCCAAGGCAGCCATGAGAAGTTAATTTCCTTTAGCAGCAGGCTCTCAATGAGCGGCTGCATGGTTTCAAAATGCTATCAAACTGCAGATTAACCCTATATCTGCAGGTCAATCCCATTTTTCTCACATGACAGGTAAAGAGAACCTATTAGCAGATTCAGTACTATAAAGTACAGCCATTGACACAATGACCTTTGATGATGAATAGATGCATATCTGTAGTGAAGAAATCGATGTTGCTGAATACTCTTCATCAAATTTTTCATAATGACGTTACCCCTTGCGCATTGGGGCAGGACTTGGGTGGTAGGGTTTTCTTCTTCTGTTCCTCCCCTTTGCCTGCCTCCCCTTTTTTTGATTAAAACTTCACGCTGCTGCTATGATTGCCAGCAATCTGCAAGTCTTTAATGAAACGATGGCGGTGGCAGTGCAGGCGATGATTGTATCGTAATGTCTAACTAATTCTCACTCTGGCACAATATTGTTAGAGACCTTAGACTTTTACAGACTGTTTTCAATACAGTGGTGCCGGAGAGCTCGTTTGTGCAGACACTTCATCCAGCGCCATTTTATTGAAAACTTGCAGACCGCTGCAGGTAATCACACTGTGCATGTGCACTACAATGATGGTGGAAGCAGGAGGGAGGAACAGAAGAAGAGCCAACTGCCCAAGTCCTGGCCTGATGCACAAGTGATGCACGGATGATGTCATTATGTAAACTTTACACATGATTATTAACTACCAAGGATTTCTTCACCACAACTATGCATTTAATCAGCATCACAGCACCATTATGGCAATAATTAGACTTTATTATAGTGATCAATTCTGACAGGTTCTCTTTAAACCTGCAAAAGTTGGATTGCTGTATAAGTGTAAAGGCTTCACGTTACCACACAACAGATAATATTGGTTTAAGGAAACTCGTGGTTGTCAAGATCGTGAAATCAATTGGAGGCAACCATTGGTTCCTCAAATTTTTGTGACACGCACTACAATAATTCCTAACAATGTGTTTTCCATGATTTCACTTGCAACCAGGGATCTGTGTACCATATATCTGCAACAAAATCTGTGATGTGATTGAACGTGGCTGTAAATAGGATCAAATAATTGCAGATTCACATCTCCTAAATAGACTAAAAAATGGTTTAAAAATATGAAAATATAAAAAATATATAAAAAAATAAATATTTTCTGTTACTAATAAAGCATTAAAAAATGCATTATTGGATCACTGCATATCTAATTACTCAAAAACTAAAATTAATTAAACTGAAGGGTAAACGTTGTAGTGATAAATAGAATTTATAAGATTACAAAGAGTAACAAAAGATATCCCACTGACCCTTGAATCTAAAGGGAGTTCAGAAACACAATATAGTAGAAGTAGATATAGCGTATTGTGTAGTAGATATAAGGTAATATATGCAGTACACAATATGCTATATCTACTATGATAAATAGAATGTGAAACACTGGAATTGCTTTTCTTTATCTTCTTTTTTGTAATGAAGCATTAGTGAATCTTTGTTGTACAGTCACATTATGCAGCAATAAGAAACAGTAGTACAAATGCCACTATTATCATACAATCTACTTTTGTTCCTAAAGGCTTATGTACATGGTTGTTTTCTTCTATGATCTCATTAAAAAGCTGCCATACAGGAGGTGCATCTCAATGAATTAGAATATCACCAAAAAGTAATTTATTTCAGTAATTCAATACATAAAGTGAAACGCATATATTCTATAGAGGCATTACAAACAGAGGATCTATTTTAAGTGTTCATTTATGTTAATGTTGATGATTATGGCTTACAGCCAATGAACACCCAAAGGTCATTATCTTGGAAAATTAAAATAGGGAGGATGAAGGGTCTGAGAGATAAAATATACCTAAATAGGTATCAGAGGCTTCACCTTGTGTGGTTGTGAGAGTCACAACCACTATAAAAGCATATCACGGCTGCTACAGTCTCCAGCGTGGTGCATATAGAGTAGGGAGGATGAAAACTAAAAACCGCGCTGCTGTATTCCACGATAAATCAAAGGTGAATAAAATTAACTTATTAGCAATGCTTTCAGGGCTCCTGGTCCCTTCCTCAGGACAAATCAATATCAATTTGCCTGTTTCAGGTGTTTCAGGAGTTCTGAAATGCATTGACTAATATATCAATATTATATTCACCCTTTGATGTTTCGTGGAATATAGCAGCATGATTTTTAACCCTTCAGCCTCCCTATTTTAATTTTCTGAGTCATTACCTTTGGGTTTTTATTGGCTGTAAGCCATAATCATCAACATTAACAGAAATAAACACTTGAAATAGATCGCTCTGTTTGTAATGACTCTATATAATATATGTGTTTCACTTTTTGCACTGAATTACTGAAAAAAACATACCTTTTTGATGATATTCTAATTCACTGAGATGCACCCGTACCTCTACATGCATAAACCAATTCACTTTGCATGCATGGAGAATTCAATCTTGAGAACAACATCTCAACATACACAGAAGTGATGGATCCAGTGGAATTGCATGGGGGCTGTAAATCTTTGTACTTTGGACCTCTATGATCAACTATACAGGCTGCCACTGAGTGTGAGCTGTGTGGCTAGAAATGCCCCAGACAATAGGAGATCTGTATCCCAAGGACGTTTTAGCAGTTTCTTCATTAACAATTCCTAGGAGTGCACTGCTCCCCAAACTCCAAGTTTTCTGCTTCCCTGGAGGGGTGCAGTGACGCTGAAGCTGGTAGGTTCCCGCAAGACAGCTTGTATGTGCTGCACTCCATGATTAGGACTGGCCACCCGGCTAGAATGCAGTGGTGGCAGGAAACCTTGACAACTAGCAGGAAACAATTCAATTAAAATCACAATTTTCTTGAGAATTTTGCAACGCAAACCATCATGAGAAAGCCCTTTAAATGGTTTTAATAAGAACAAACATACTAGTGCATCTCAATTAGAATATCATCACAAATCTATGTAATATTGCCGCATTTCAGGAAAAAACAATATCATATTGCCATGTTTCAGGGCACTTCTGAAACACCTTGACTAATAATCCAATATTATATTCACCCTTTAACGTCCCATGGAATACATCAGCGCGATTTTTAACCCTTCATCCTCCATACTTTCATTTTCTGAAGTAACGACCTTTGGGTTTTCATTGGCTGTAAGCTATCATCATCAACATTAACAGAAACAAACACTTGAAATAGATCATTCTCTTCGTAATGACTCTATAGAATATATGTTTTCACTTTATGTATTGAATTACTGAAATAAATTATCTTTTTGATGATATTCTAATTCATTTGGATGCACTAGTAACACCCTATAAAATACAGTATTAAATACAAGTATGGTCCACATGAAAAAAAACAGCATTCACAGGTTTATACCGTACATTAGACAGAATGAATAGAAAATTGATGGACATAATGAGTAATAGAACTCTGTATCATGCTCCAAATCATAGGCCAAAGTGCACAAACTCATACCTAACATGAAAGATAAAATATAGGATTTTATTCATTTCATTGCACTGTTCTGTATTCCTCTCCAAGCTTCTACTATGAACCAAGGACCTGTGATAAAATGACCTTCAATTTCACTTTTGTGTTTTATTTTGTTTTTTATTCTTACATTAATAGCAGTTTAAAACAGTTAAAAGTGTCTGCAGAAAACCAAGAGAAAGTGCTTTGCTTTTTTTCCACCTGCAACCACTAGGGGGAGCAATTCATCACTGAAGATGAGATTAGAAATCATCATCCCCTGGAACATTTCTACTTTAAAGACCCAAAATGTGTTTTGGAAATCCATTCTTCTCTTATTCTATTTTATTGTTATAGCAAATCAATGCATATTACATGACCTGTCAGTCTGTATATACATAGACAATAAATGTATATGCCTATACTTATATATGAAAGCTAAATATAACATAAAAATATTAGAACATAGTATTAATATTACCAATAATAATACATTTTAGCCGCATGAAAGATAATGAATTCATTACAAGCCCTTCCTGCAATTTCTATTAACCACTTGAGACAAATTAAACTTAATATAAAATGACTCACAAGTGTATTTGCAGCATGTAGCATGGACATGGTGAATAGTGTGCCACATTGGATACTTTTCAATCTTGGAGTGTTGCCCTTTAATGACAGATGGAAAGCTGGATACCTAGATAGACAGACACACAGACACATAGAAAGTGTGTAACACAATCTACAATTGTAGTACTTTTAAGGGATCATTGAAAATAAAAAGCAAGAACAGATGGCAGCTGTTGTTTTATACATTTTCATAAATTCTTTGGGATTTATGTGCCCCCATAAGCAGCTGAAGTTTAATGGATCTGCTCCTGGGTGATGGCAATTGCATGTTTCTAGTGAAGGAAGCATTGCTATCATTATGTGACTGCATGTGGCTCCTGTGTAAGAAGCCAGAAATCCATTGGATCTGGAGGGAAGGTAGAAGAAATGGTATGTGTCACCAGGGTATGGCTAACCCTGGGAATAGGTCATTGTGAAAAGTCACATAGGTGCTGGTAATTATGGTGGGAGCATTGTTTTGGAATGGATCACATCTCAGTGGATGACATGTCTGCAGAAAGGTGCAGGTGGAGGGTGCATGTAGGCTTCCTTTACTGGGGAGGGGGAAGTGGAGTATATACATTTCCCACCCTGCCAGGCACCCTAATTAGGTTCATTAATATAGGTTTGGTACCTAGGTAGATAGCTCTCAAAGTACTGAAGTAACATTAAAAATACAAAAGCAGAAATAACTAATATTGTGATGATACTAATAAAAAAAACAATATAAATTCATATATTATATATATAAATATACTCATTTTTATTATATTATTATTATTATGCCAATTATCCCATGGCACTTTACATATGAAAAGGGACATACATAGACAAGTTCAATAATCCTGAGCAATACAGGGCACACAGCAGATGTCTATGGGCTCTACACAAGTAACTGTTAGCCAGAATTTGCATAGACTATGTATATTATTATTAATCGTATGAACGTATATTTTAACATTATAAAACGAACACTAAACAGTGATTGAAAGGAACACTATAGACTTTATGACCCCATATCTTGAAGAGACTAGTAGTTTGCATTATTACATTTAGTAATGGTATATTCCTACCCTTTATTTTAGGGACTGAACTACACATATGAAGTTTTCACAATGGTTTTCTATTAAATAGTATTATTAATGAATGGGTCTCCAATCATGTATCATATGTGTGGACACAGCTCATCAGTCCTGATCATATTCCAATCCAACCAGAAGAATTTCCGAATTGTTCATTTATTGTTTAATATTGTATAATTCCTATTTCAGTGTGTCAGTAAACTTGGACTTCATAACCCTATTCCCATAAGAAGAAAGTAAACGTTTTCATAAGCGTATAATGACCAAATGATAACAAATGATGTTTGTTTAAAATAAGAAAGATGATTCATTTAATCATTGTATTCCCATAGAAGCATATATTGGCCCTCTTTGATAGCCTATGTGACCAGTATGGGAATCAATGATTTTCCATTGTGGTGAAAGGTCTTATAAATTAATTATTAGAAATATTAGCAGAATTTTTATATGTTTTATCTACATTAAAATCCATGCCTGAGAGTTTTATACATTTACCTTCACACAAGAGCCATCCAACCAATATGTAATAAATAACAATACTTAAGAAAGAATAGAAGGCAGCAAGTTGTTGGTTTTGTGTGTGTTTTCTGGAGCCGGCACTTGTATTCTGCATGCTGTTCTCTATACCTTGGGTGGATTTGCATTAGTCCCTGGTACCTAAGCCAGCAAGTAGTTTTACTGTTTCTAAAGAACTAGCGGCTTGTGGAAATCATAGGCTTATTTGGGGATTTATCTGCTACCACTGGGTAAATAGAAGAGATTACATGACCTGCCTCAGCATACATCATTTCCCCACAGGTGAGAGTGACCTGTTGCCTTAAGAGTGACAGAGTGAAGGAAATGCCAGGAGTGAGGGCTGAGCAGGGAATATTAGGTGAAAGGATGTCTTTATCAATCCCAAGTACACAAATCACCATACAGAAAAGGCAGTGTTTAGGCTGGAGAAGTGTGGCCAGCATGGGGAGATGGTGTTCAGGCCTCATGAATAAGAGCAACATGGGGACAGTGGAAGATAATGAAGACATAATAGGAGCAGAGAAGGCTGCACTGCATACAAGAAGCATTGCTAACAATGGAAGGAAACACGAATTCATAGCTGGATGTAGCAAAGTTGTATTTAGTATTAACTCCACATAGTAATTCTTCAAAAGATCTATCAGCATATATCGAAATGAGATGTGACAACCAGGCAAATGAGAACACACATAGACCTTTCTATAAAACTCACTTCATTATAGATTGCAAGCTCTGATGGCCAGCTGGCAGGTGTGTGTGTGTGTGTATACTAATAAAATCCCACTGAAATAATACAGCATTAATGATCTAATAATGGAGATTAGAGATCTCCCAGACTAATCAGGTGTAATGGAGTCAATCCCTATAGGAATATACTATTACTTCATATATTAATGCAAGCTACTGGTCTCTTCAATATATGGGGTTACTTATTCTATGCAAGTTTTGGCTGCCACAGTAAACTTGATCAGAGTCCCACAGACATCATTAGTCATGGATATGATACATATGGATTTCTACCAATAGAGACATATTGTGCACATAATAATATCAGAAGCAGAACATGTTACCTAGAGTTGAGGCTCTGCTTGCAGATCCCTATGGTCTGTGTGCTATCATCTATTGTCCTGCCTGGAAGGTCCATTCATTGTAACCCTCTGTTGCCCTGGAGTTCCATGTTTACCTTTGCAGGAACAGCACTGACATTCCTTATAGCAGCACTTCATTTCCTAAATATACACATTTCCATATGTTTTCATACTGTTTGAAATGTCTGATCAGAAATAACACATTACTGTTATTATTGGCAAGGCTTTGTAGGAAACCTCACATGTTTATTTGTCCAAATATGAGTGACAATGCTTATACAATGCCTGAATCATTTATTAAACACAGGTTGACAGGCTGAAAAATAATATAGTTTGTCCCAGGCTGGTGCTGATGTTAATATTATGATAAAAGTAACATTTGAAGAGGTTAATTTTGGCTGGCTGGAGTTAATATTGGAGCCTGTGCCCTCCTGCCTCTCCCAGCACTGGCTGTCAATCCTCAGGCTTGTTATCCTTACCAGGCATCACTTTGTTTGGCTGATCTCAGCAAGGTTTTCTGCTACAAGTATATGTATAATTGCTATAATTCTACTGTATCATTTGGATCATTGTACTATTGTTGTTTGCTGTTCTTCTTTCTCTCTGCTAACACTGGCAAATTAGCAGCTTGCGGGTACAGCAGCAATGAATGAAAGTTAGTTAAAAATAAATAAATAAGGGAATAACTTGGCAGCATTATGACAGGGCAGAGAATTCTCCATGTAATCAGGGAGCATTGTCTCTGGAGCTGCTGCACAATGCGGCCTCATAGAACAACAGGCGCATTCTATTGTTTAAATACAGGGAAGATGATCTTAATTATGGGGCCCCAGCAGATCGCAGCCACATCCAGCCCCTATGCTCAGCTTCTTTTATGGGAATATTTCATATTATTGAAATAAACTGGTTAGGCTTCACAATTCACAGGCAATGAGGAAGGATGCCATTGTTTGCAGGTTGTTTGATGTATTTCAGAATATTCAATTAACCCCCGATTCCATTTATATACATATCCAGATATACCTATTAAATATACACCCCAACACGACTGTATAACTGTATACATGACTGAACATCACTGTCCATGCAGAATGTATATATGTGTATGTATATATTCTTCATATATGTATATAATATATATATATATATAATATCATCCCTCATGTACAGTAATACTCAGCTATATATATATATATATAAATATGTGTGTGTGTGTGTGTGTGTGTGTGTGTGTGTTACGATACGATGTATTCTCTTCAATATATTGTATCCATGTATGATATTTAGAATGTTCTACAATCCTATATCATTAAATTAGAATATATGGCGTTGAAAACAATATTACATACTTTATACTCAGTTACTCAGGGTTGCATAGCATGCTTTGGGATTGCTGAACAATATAATCATTTAAGATATATTATTCTATAACTCAGCTATGGTATGATTATTATAGCTACTAATATGCAGCGTCGTTATTATAATACGATTCTATGGAATACACAGAAACTAATAGTATACTAGGGAGCTGTAATTTGGGGGTATTCACATTATATTATATATTGATTCTTGCTATAGAACGCTATGAGACCGTATAGCAACAGTCAAGTTCTATATACGTAGCTATAGAGCTCTATATAGCTGTTATGCTACATATATGTATACATGTGTGTATATATAAGCATATACAAATATATATGTGTATATGTGTATATGCATATCTAATTTATATATATATATATATATATATAATATATATATATATACATCAGCGGCGTCAACATAGTTTCTTTCCTCTCTGTTTAGTATATCCTCCAGAACATGACATTGTCACTAGAGTTGGACTCAGTTACTGAACAATGTCCCCGCTCTTGATGTTACCTGCAGGCACTTTCCATACACATAGGAATGATTGAATGAATGCAGAGTATTCAGTATTCAGCCTAAAGCATCCCTATGTGATCTTGTACTATACATATGTCCAAGCTATAGAATTTTTACTCTTTATAAAGTTGTCATCACTATACATTTCAAAATGGGATAGATAGATGGATAGATAGATAGATAGATAGATAGATAGATAGATAGATAGATAGATAGATAGACAACAATGAGACAATAAGACAGAGCTCTATAGCAACTCTGTATATACAACGTTTCGGGAAGTAGGTAAAGGCCTTATTCAAAGATAGATAGATAGATAGATAGATAGATAGATAGATAGATAGATAGATAGATAGATAGATAGATTTGGAGTTGGGGGCCACCACTGACTAGCCCGATGCCATCACTACACTCCATGACATATTAGCATGTGAAATCCGTTTCCAGATGTGGATTACACTCATAAGAAGTTCCCATTATGACTCCTTGTATTTTTAAATACTGACTGTAAGCGATTCAAGTACGTCTTTGTAAAATGCTCTTTTTATTAGATACGTTGAAGTGGAGAAGAGGGGGGTGATGGAGGGTACAGATGATGATACATTAAACCTGCCCTGGATCACTATGTGGATGGATCCAACATTAAATATGCTGTATCACATCTAGAGCCAATGGAAAGTACATCAAGATCATAGTAATTTAATTCAGCCACTAATAAAAGCAGCGCACAGGAGCAGGGGTGAGGCTGGTGAGACTCCACATTCGTTTACTATATATTCATTAGGGACACCATATATCAGGCACAGCTATTATCACTGCCGAAATTAGTATAATCTGCCATATAATAAAAATACACCACGATATAACTATATATATATATAACTATATATATATTTTTTTTTTAAATATATATATATATTTAATACATATATATTTCAGTCACCTAATATGATACAGACATAATATCATCACCTGATTGCCTTTTGATCCACTTTATTTCTGCTGTTTGATGATCTGCGATGTATCAATGATTTACAATCTATTTTCATATTACCAGTGTGGAGCAGGAAATCTAATCCTTATGTGATAACGAATGTACATTGATTGCATAACATTTATGGTATAAATAAAATTAAAGGAATATATACTATATAGTTTTATTATTTTAATAAAAAAAATAACATTAATGATGCAACTATTAAAACCCATAAGGTCATGCGATGTTTCTATTGTGTCTATTACTTGTTATGTGCTTTACACTTGAATACTAATATACTATATACAGAATATTGTGAGTAAATGAAATATACAAGTAAGAGATGCTGTCTCCAACCCTTCCTCATCTGAGCTCTGTGCTCTTTGGGTAAGAACATTGAACTTGGTCTATTATAATGTATTGGCAGTGGATGAATCCATGGTAATGAGGGGCTCCAGTCCAGGCTTTGGTGCCAACCATTGGCTAATCTGTGTATGAAGAGTAGCAGAGTGTGTGTGAGCCAATCCAGTAGCTCTGTGTAACACGTGGAGGAGAGGGCTCAGGAGCTGAGCTGTGCACTTCACTACACCACTGCCTGGTGCCCTGATCAGGAACAGGGGGACAGGGGACTGATGTGGTTCTGGGATCCTACACACACTCTCATCATACCAAGTGGCAGCAGCAGCAGCAACCACCACCCTGACAGCCCTTCACCAACAACAGCAGAACAGAGGAAGAGGAGCATCAGCAGCTAAAGCACAACCATGAGCAGCCAGTACCATGAGGAGGCAACTGAGAGGCCGGAGTGCAAAAGTAAATCCCCCACCCTGCTCTCCTCATACTGTATAGACAGCATTCTGGGCAGGAGGAGCCCCTGCAAGATGAGGCTGCTGGGCACCCAGGCTCTGCCACCTCTGACCACCAGGACTGACCAGGAGAAAAGTTTAGAAGGTAAGAGAACTGAGATGATCCCACACTGTGCAGGCCTGTGCCCAGCTAAGGCTGGCAGGAGACCATAGCAATGACTCATCGGGTGTATATACATACATATATCTATATATATATAATATATATATAATCTATATTATATATAGATATATATATATATAGAGAGAGAGAGAGATATATATAGATATATATATATGCACATTTATATGTTGCATGTATACTTGTTTTGTTTTCATTAATAATCACCAACTTTTCATAATGTTCTCTTCATTTTATTAAGTCCTCAGATCAATAGAATTCAGAACATATATAGTGTATATTAACTATTTTTTTTATTATTAACGCATGCAATACTATTATTATTATTATTATCATCATTATCATTATTATTATTATTATTATTATTATTATTATTATGTGAAATAACAATGTTAGGAAGGCCTATTTTACATAGATTTTTTAATAACAAAAGAAAGGCTTTCGTTTTACACAAAAGCTCAATAAATTCAGTTTATCATAACATACATTTCTGTGTGTGCATATTTATATATACATACATGTACACACTTGTGCGAGAAATGATGTTGCATTATGTGGTATTCATATGATAATAAAGTGTCTTTAATTAGCCAGATAGATACACATAGAGGAGATAGATAGATATAGATAGATAGATAGATAGATAGATAGATAGATAGATAGATAGATAGATAGATAGATGGATATGCAGTATATCTTATTGAATACCTTGCACACTCTACAGTGTATTCCTTCATAGAACGCAATAATACATACAGAATATTTTTTATTGAAATTCTCACATTAGACAATGAATGTTAATGTCTTTATTATGAGCATACATATATTCCAGCCTGCACCCTGCCCCTTCTGGCCCATGATTGTGGCTGGTCCCCTCTCCAATCTGCCTCTTCCTTGGCTCGTTCCCTTCTTCAGAGCCCTGATCCGCTATCTTCTATTCTCAGGACGTGCCCATGTAACTGTATCCCCTCACTTGTGGCTTTAATAAACATATGGAGGGTTGGAGGTGAAATCTACTTGTACATGTGTTGAAATTCCTTGTTGACAGTAATTAGAGCGTTTCCAGAGGCATCCAATTACCAGAATGTGTGATGTTAACTGCACAGCATTCAATCTAGAGCCAGAGAAGGGCTCTGCTATAGAGGGGGTGTGCTGCTAAATTGTTATCTTTACAGCAGAGGAGTAGAGGGGATCATCTCCTGCTTCTTCATGGTCACTTCCCCTATACTCCATGTTCCTAGCTATGTATTTATAGTGTAATATGCACATCTGCACCATAATATGCCAATGATCACATCTAAATAAATGAATCTCTCCATCTTCTCTTTTTTCCCACCACCCTGAAGGTTCTCCAAAGAACAATTCTCCCTTTGAGGCTGAGCTCCATCTACCTCCAAAGCTGAGAAGGTTGTATGGTCCTGTGGGGGCAGCTGGGCGGATTCACCTCCAGGCTCTGCCTGATGCCAGGTCAGCTGTGCCCAGGTCGGATAAAACTGACAGGCTCCTACTGCTTGGGGCAGCTGGAGAAGGCAGCTGGGAGAACCACAGCTTGAAGATCAGCCAGGCCCCACAGGTCAGCATCAGCCGCAGCAAGTCCTATAGAGAAAACAGCGCCCCCCTGCTGCGAGAAGACAGAGCAGCCCTGATGGTCTACAACAAGCACTGCAGACCGGGGTCTCCTTACAGGACAGACTGGGAGTCATTTCCCAAAACCCAACAGAGGAAGAAGAAGAGGATGAGGAAGATGAGGAAGATGAAGAAGATGACGATGAAGAGGATGAAAGTAATAAGCAGCACAATAGTAATAACATCAGCAGCAATGCTAGCAGAGGACTCCTGAAGGAGCAGCACCCCCAGTTCCAGCAGCAGCAGCAGGCGGGATGTGGACCTGATGGAGACATTTCTCCTAAGGAGGAACTGCTTCTTCATACTTCAGATGCTGATGGCAAAGATGGTGAGGACAGTGTGTGCCTGTCAGCTGGCAGTGACACAGAGGAGGGCATGCTAAAGAGGAAACAGAGGAGGTATAGAACCACCTTCACCAGCTACCAGCTAGAAGAACTAGAAAGGGCTTTCCAGAAGACTCACTATCCGGACGTCTTCACAAGGTATAAGATCTGCATAAGGCTTTGTAATGAATAGGCAAGGACGAATGAAGTGTGAACATCAGCCCACATTACAGGAACACTCAGCACAACTACATGGGTTTATTTCTTTATATCTAAATCTGCAGTAATGGAAGTAACCTGTAAATGATCATCACATAATAATTCAGTCCCGACTGCTTCTCAAGGACACATAACTGTCCCGACTACTATTTATATGAGCAGCCTCACACACAGCGGCAATTCCCGGACTGATGGTCTATCACAGGACCAAGTATTTATATCATCTGGGCAGACAGCGAGGACACAGATCAGTTACACTGTGTGAAGGCAGGAGAGGGGGCCTCACCTCCACCTGGAACACATGGAGACATAGAGACAGAGACAGAGAGAGATATATAGAGAGATAGATAGATAGATAGATAGATAGATAGATAGATAGATAGTAAGATAAGGGATAGAGAGAGAGAGATGGATAGATAGATAGATAGATAGATAGATAGATAGAGATAAGGGATAGAGAGAGAGAGATGGATAATAGATAGATAGATAGATAGATAGATAGATAGATAGATAGATAGATAGATAGATAATAGTAGATGGATAAGAATAGATAGATAGATAGATAGATAGATAGATAGATAGATAATAGATAGATAGATATAGTAGATGGATAATGAATAGATAGATAGATAATATATAGATAGAAAGACAGATAGATGATAGATAATTAGATAGGTAGATAAATAATAGATAATAGATGTATAGATGATAGACAGATAGATAAATTATAAAGATGATAGATACATAATAGATAGATAGATCATGAATATATGATTGATAGATAGATGATAAATTGATGGATATAGATAGATACAGATAAGAGATAGATGTGCGTATATATGAACACACACAAGTATTCCTAATACACAAGCGCACATTTTTCACTTAAAATGTGTTCGACCAGAATATTAAAAAAATCAATATCAAAATAAATGTGTATATCTAGTGAATATGTATATATCCATATCTAACCAAACATATATATATATATATAGTATATATATATATATATATATATATATATATATATATATATGTGTGTGTGTATATATATAGATATAAATATTACATATGCGTACATATTTAGATCTTTTATATTTCAATGCTTTGGTCGAACAAATTGTCGGGATATATATATAAAACGTCTGCGGTAGCGGAATATCCCGACCTAACGAATAGAGGAGAACTCGCTCTGATCAAGAGTCACAGAAGTGGCGGATCATAGCCCGAGACTCCGCACTTACTGTACAGATGGAAAAAGAAAATACACTTTATGCATTATGGCTACATAATAGTTGTATATGCTTATATATTTTATTTGTATACCCGCACTACGAAATAAATACACAAATTGATATATATATATAGTCAAGCATATATATTATGAAGAAACTGTATATTATTACTATATTCTGCTTAAAGGCACATTTTAAAATATGTAAGTGATTTTCCATCTTTCAAAAACCTGACTGCACGGTATCTACATCCGATACTTAGGTCAGCAGATATCAGTAATGAGTTTATCAATTTTATAATTAAGGAAAAAAAAGAAAAATGTTACATTGCAGTATCTTGACAATAGATAGATAGATAGATAGATATAGATAGATATGTAGATATATATGATTTTGTATATATACCTTTCCACGACATGATTATTTGTAGATTGTTGTTAAATGTTAATATCAGCAGTAATAGTAGTGTAATTGTTTTATTGACTATTCTTATAAAAACGGTTATTTTTTTTAAATAGCCTATAAAACTGATATTATTCTATTCTATTCACTTTTGTGTTCACAAAGAGAGGAGTTGGCCATGCGGCTGGACCTGACCGAAGCCAGAGTACAGGTGGGTCCTGCGGTGGGGTTAGGGGCTGTCTATGTAAATCAATATATGGATCTATCTATCTATCTATCTATCTATCTATCTATCTATCTATCTATCTATCTATGTCTTATCTACTATCTATCTATTTATCTATCTACTATTATCTATTCTCTATTTATCTATCTATCTATCTATCTATCTATCTATCTATGTCTCTATCTACTATCTATCTATCTATCTATCTATCTATCTATCTTTCTATCTATCTATTTATCTATTACTATCTATTCTCTATCTGCATCTATCTATCTATCTATCATATGTCTCTATCTACTATCTATCTATTTATCTATCTACTATCTATCTATGTCTCTATTATCTATCTATCTATCTATCTATCTATCTATCTATCTATCTATCTATGTCTCTATCTACTATCTATCTATCTATCTATCTATCTATCTATCTATCTATCTTTCTATCTATCTATTTATCTATCTACTATCTATGTCTCTATCTGCTATCTATCTATCTATCTATCTATCTATCTATCTATCTATATATCTATCTATCTATCTCTCCAGCACACTTGTATGCCCTTTGCAGCCTATTTATAGAAGCTCCAATGTCACTGCCGCCTGCAATCACGGACTAAATGCTACACTGAAAACAAATCAATCTCCCTTGAGTCCAGGAATTAATTAATCAAACAAGGTGCAATTATTCCATCCACCTGTGATGAGTGTGGGCACTGGGGATGAAGCCCCTGCACACCCTGTCCTGGCCGGGCATGGTGCTGGGGTAGGGGGCAGCTGGCATTAGGGCTGGGGGCATGGACAAGTTGGTGAAGGGAGAAGTTGAAGGAATAAGTTGGTATCTTGACTGGAGACCTGGTTGTTATAGACACTGTGCGGAGCTCTAGCAGGTATTTGGCTGTGACGAAGCCTCCAATGGGGCTCTATAAAAGCACACTTAGTGTAGAGCAAACAGGGCTATTCCATGGCAGAGGGCTGTTTGATTTGCCCAAGGAGCTGGCTAATGCTATTTGATTTGCCATTTTTGTGATAGCATTGATCTAATGGCTGCCCTGGGAGTGAGTGCAATGCTATTAGAGGTGTTTGCTCTCCATATCCTGAGCCAGGGCTCATAACCACAGAGACGATAAACATTGGGATGCCCTGATTGCCAACACTAAGCAGATGTCTCCGAGCAAATCACTTTACTGGTACAATCAGGCCTGATAAAGCATCATAAATTCCATATGGCTCATTTAATACACAACAGCTTCTAGCACTGGATGGGGGGATCGGGCCCCTCTTATTATTGACACATTTCTCCATTGTCAAACAGGGATGTGACAGTAAAGTGAGTGGATGGTAACACTGGGGACAGTCGTGGGAAAGTCACCAAATATCACTATACAGGGGGTCATATTAATAGATGGACGGGAAATGGTTAATAGAAGCTGAGGTGCACGATCATTATTAAGTGCCAAATTGAGACAGAATAAATAATATATATATATATATATATATTATACTGCATACACACTGTCTGTAATATATTATAACAAATGTCAAATGTGTATGTGTAATATCTGATGTATTACATTTATTGTGCATTTATATTTTTTATATTTGCACAGAACATTTAAGTCGGGTTATTAGATATGTGATGTTTTAATACAGTAATGATAATTGTATATAATAATTCTATATGATTTTCGATTGTACACAGTAGAATTGAAATATGCTGTACAATAATTTCATATCTTTTTATATATATAATTTACATTTTATGTACTTAGTGTAGCAATACACAGTGCGCATGTTCTGCTAGAAGATATTGGAAAAGCAGATCATATCTGTGATATTCGCACCTTTCAGTGTTGTCCCCGTTGTGTCGTTGCCGCAGACAGACAGACAGACACACATTTGATGATCTGTGACACCTGATGCGGGGATAGAGCACTGTGCAGGGTTTATAGGGCGGTAATGAGGATTTTATGAGCAGTTTAATAGGTGATCGCCTTCCTGCTGTCATATACAGGACACATCAGTCAGGGGATCCATCACCATCAGCACTATCACTCCATGGATTTATTAACAGACAGACACCACGAAATCATTGCCAGAGTCTGTACTTGTGGCATTTATATGTTGAAAATAAAATTAAAAAAATTAATCTATCTATCTATCTATCTATCTATCTATAATTACAGTATTGGCTTATGTTATTATTATTATTATTATTATTATTATATTATTATTTTATTATTATTACTATTATGTAACTAATATTCGGATTGATTGTGAGTTAGTATGGGTGCGGGTGTGTCCCCATCAGGGCAGGCAGTGGCAGCCATCTGATGACAGCCTGTGTCTGGGCAATCACCTGCAGCACTCGGCTCTTATTAATCAAGCTGCCTGGATTCTTAGCGAGAAATAACTCTGGCAGTCATTATATACTACTGTACTGTAATATACTACAGCGGCCATTATATTGTACTGTACAATGCAGCTGCTGGCCTGCGGGCAGTGACTATAGCACCAATTCATTCTTGGGAATAGTGTTATATCTGCCATCAATATAAAGAAGCTGTTCTTCAGGGAAATAGCAGTGTATTTTGCATCTTGCATACGAGCTGTATGTGATAGACGAGATGGAGGATTACAGTAATTTGTCACTGCTGTCTGTTGTAGTAACACACACCACACATACAATACACACTACACACAATCCACATATAATACACACAGTCCACACATAACATACACCACACATATAACAAATACCACACAGATAATACACACAATTCACACACATAATACACACCACATATAGCACACAATTCACACATAACATACACCACATATATAACACATACCAAACATATAATACACACAGTCCACATAGAATAAACACCACACATACACCACACAGTCCACACATAATACACACAGTCCACATAGCATAAACACCACACATTCACCACACAGTCCACATAGAATAAACACCACACATACACCACACAGTCCACACATAATACACACAGTCCACATAGCATAAACACCACACATTCACCACACAGTCCACATAGAATAAACACCACACATACACCACACAGTCCACACATAATACACACAGTACACATATAATAAACACCACACATTCACCACACAGTCCACACATAGTACACACAGTACACATATAATAAACACCACACATACACCACACAGTCCACACATAATACACACAGTACACATATAATAAACACCACACATACACCACACAGTCCACACATAATACACACAGTACACATATAATAAACACCACACATTCACCACACAGTCCACACATAGTACACACAGTACACATATAATAAACACCACACATTCACCACACAGTACACATATAATAAACACCACACAGTCACATAGAATACACACACACAATCCACTTACCGTATAATACACACCACACATACACCACACAGTCCACATATAATAAACACCACACATATAACACACACAGTCCACATATAATACACATCACACATACACCACATAGTCGACATAGAATAAACACCACACATTCACCACACAGTCCACATAGAATACACACCACACATAATACACACACAGTACACATAGAATACACACACACACACACATAATACACACAGTCCACATAGAAACACACACCACACATCCACTTACGTATAATACACACCACACATAACCACACAGTCCACATATAATAAACACCACACATATAACACACACAGTCCACATATAATACACATCACACATACACCACATAGTCGACATAGAATAAACACCACACATTCACCACACAGTCCACATAGAATACACACCACACATAATACACACACAGTACACATAGAATACACACACACCACAATAATCCACAAGTACACATAGAATACACACACCACACATATACACACAGTACACATAGAATACACACACACACACATATAATACACACAGTCCACATAGAATACACACCACCACACATATACACACAGTCCACATAGAATACACCCCACACCACACATAATACACACAGTACACATATAATACACACCACCACACATAATACACACAGTCACATATAATACACACCACACCACACACATAAATACACACAGTACACATTAATACACACAGTCCACATAGAATAAACACCACACATAATACACACAGTACACATAGAATATACACAGTCCATACATAATGCACACCACATATAATACACACAATTCACACCACATATAACACACACAGTCCACATATAATATACACACATATAAACGTACAGTATACACATATCTACATACACGTTTTAAGTAAATCTAGTTTATCAAGTGTAATTACAAAATAGAAAACTCGATCTGTGTAAAGCTCGGATTATTAACAGAAGGGTCTTATCACTTTATTATGGAGTTGATCTTGTTCTTCTCAGGTTTGGTTTCAAAACAGAAGAGCCAAATGGAGAAAGAGGGAAAAGGCCGGTGCCCAGACCCATGCCCCCGGACTGCCCTTTCCTGGCCCCCTGTCTGCCGGTCACCCGCTCAGCCCCTACCTAGATGCCAGCCCATTCCCCCCGCACCACCCTGCCTTGGACTCTGCCTGGACCGCCGCTGCCGCCGCCGCCGCCGCTGCCTTCCCCAGTCTACCTCCCCCTCCAGGATCCACAGCGCTCCCTCCAGGCGGGGCCCCGCTAGGACTCAGCACCTTCCTGGGGGCCGCTGTGTTCCGGCACCCGGCCTTCATCAGCCCCGCGTTCGGCAGGTAAATATTCATCAATGTCACTAGCACGTCAGAGTGTATCTGATGACATCAGGGAAGCAGGGTGACGTCACTGCATACATGTCTTCTTTCTTGTTATTATTATTACTTTACTATTATTGTTATCATCATCAGTAGTATGATTCAATAACCTATACTATGTGTCTTAACAAGGTCATATCCTTTATGTAGAGATGTATATGATAGATAGATAGAAGAGAGAAGAGAGAGAGAGAAGAGAGATGAAGATAAATAGAAATTGATCCTTGATACAAACATAGCAATAAACATAGTTTTAATCGCCCAAATGATTGTAACAAGAAATGAATGAAGTGTCACAATAAATTATAAATACACAATAATTCTATCTAGAAAAACAAGCAAGGCTAGTGGAAGTCAGACTTTCAGAACAATCTCTCCCCTTCTTTCTTCTCTTTCTCTTCTTTCTTTCTTTCTTTCTTTCTTTCTTTCTTTCTTTCTTTCTTTCTTTCTTTCTTTCTTCTTTCTTCTTCTCTTCTTTCTTCTTTCTTCTTTCTTCTCTCTCTTCTTCTCTTTTCTCTTCAATCTCTCTTTTCTCCTCTTTTCCTCTCTCTCTCTAGTTATGTAGCTTCCCTGTGTTCTTTATACACTACAGTGATCTTCTCTCTAGATTATTTAGTTGCACTGTGTCTATCTCCAGAATATAGTGGGGTTAGTATCCAGAGTAGTAGCCAGCAGTGCTTTGCTCTGTCATGTCACTGCTTCACACATTGCAGCTCATACAGGAATGTTCTCAGAGACTTTGGATCTCAATAAGTTGAGTTTCTGGTTCTGGTTGGGTCATTTCAGCAGATGACAGAGGAAGGGAAATCCTCCTTGATAAAGACCTCTACCTCCTCATTAGCCCCAGGCCAAGGCTCATCTAGTTCTCTTACTGTTGCTTTCTATGACAGCTTCCATAGGCCACATCCAGTATGGGGTGAGTGAAGCTCCTGTACAGTATAGTGTGTGCCCCTAGTCAGGCTGTCCCCCAACATGACAGTCTCTGCAAAAAGTCAACGAATGCATACATTTTTAACTGAAATATTATCATGTGCTTCTTCTTTTTACAAATGATGTAATTTGTTAATGCTTGTAAGAATGTGGAGATTGCAGTGCCACATATCCTAACAATGTCCAGTTCCCTATTCCCTCTTAATATGAGCGGAATAATCTGCTATTTTGATAAAAATGGGACCTGTCTATTTTTTTTCTCCCTCACAATATTTTGGGATCCCTGAGCCATCTATCTGTCACACAGTGACACATGTGCCCTCTTCCTCGGTCTCTTCTCATTGGTAATAGTGCAGTGTATGTGTCTTCTGCTCCTGTCATTGCTCAGCTCCTCACAAGATAGTATCTCTCAGTAGCAGAGCCAAGAGTCTTCAAATATCACAGCAAGGAAGCTGATGATCACAAGCCTGGCTAATGGAGAGTCTATAAATCTCCCTATGTCTCCTGGGCCTGTCACCTGTATTTTGGTGGCTTCTGTGGGGAGAGCAGTAAAACATCTATAGCAAAGTATAATTGCTCTTCTGTCATTCAGCCGGATGCCAGGTCGCTGATGGGGATTTGACATTCAGCTAAAGGGAAAAAAAACCTAAGTATTACTTCCAGCCAGAGAAAGGCCAGCAGAAGCAGCTGAGCTCCCAACCTGGAGACTTAAAGGAACATTGATCTTAAAGTCTTGGGATGATTGTTCTTGATGGTGCGGAAACAATTCCTTAATAAAGTTTGACATTAGGAACGATTTGTGTAAGATTATTTGATTAAGATTCTAATGTGACAGAGAACGTAATATGCAACCTCCTAATATTGCCCATAGGTGTAAAGATTATGCCAAAAACCCAGTTATATGATTTAATAACGTGTCCATATATCAGATGTCACCATTCATTCTTTAAAGTTAATGTGCTGCAAATTGTTTGCAGAAATGTTACAGTAACCGCCTCAATTCACATAAATTAAATACATTTTCCAGTTACAAAAAAGTTGCAGAAAACTTTGTCCTGTGTGAACCCCTCGTTATCTGCAATAATGTAGGAAATGAGCATCCCTGTATAATGTCCCTTTGCTATTATAGATATTGTGATTTTCTTTTCCTTGTGACTATACAATCTAATAAGGTATAGGATGATACAACCACAGCATGTCACAATGCTGTTAGAAGATATTCCAAGACGATCATGACCACACCCCATCTGGTGACTTTCTCCAAAAATATTAAACTTGTGTGATGAGGTTCAGAGAAAATGCAAATATTTGAGCCTTAAATCACCCAAGTAGACCAGACCAGTTACATAACTGGATGTGTTGTATAATGTTGGTTGCAGTGAGGAGTCCGGACCAGTTAGGCTGGTTTCATACTACCGTTTTTTGGTATCTGTGTGAATCCAGCTGAAACTGTATGCACCCGCATCCATTTTTGGCCCCTTGACTTTCAATGAGATCGCGGGTACTTGCGGGTGTATCCAGTTCTGTTCCGTTACCCTGATCTGGGTGTACATGGCATTTTCACTGAAACCAAAAACGCCCCTTGGAGCAATTTTGGTGTCCATTTCAAAACCGAGAACACCCAAATCCAGGGCAATGCTGGTTAAATTACAATGGTGCTCTATGGCAAGAGGTCCCCAACTCCAGGCCTCAAGGCCCACCAACAGTGCAGGCTTTCAGGATCTCCTTAGTATTTGCACAGGGCTTGGAATCATTACCTGTGCAGATGATCACATTAGCACCTGTGCAAAACTAAGGAAATCCTGAAAACCTGCACTGTTGGTGGGCCTTGAGGCCTGGAGTTGGGGACCTCTGCTCTATGGAACCCAAATCCAGCAGGATCCAGATCCCGCTGGATCAGGGTTTTATAACTGAGCATGCCCACTAGTGGGTGTGTCATTTTCCTCCAGATATAGCTAAAAAAGGTACATAACCTGATGCAACTGGATGCTCATGCACTGGTATTATCACTGATCTGTGATATGGATCAGTCATATTACCAGTGCATTGGCATCCCCAGTTGCATCATGATAAACAATTCCAGGGGAGTCCAGGGAATGCAGGTTCTACCTGCATTCCCCTGGATTAAAAAATACAACAATGTGAAACCAGCCTTACATAGCTGGATATGTGTTGTGTAATGTTGGATGCAGTGAGGAATCCAGACCAATTACATAGGTGGGCGTGTTGTCTAATGTTGGTTAGGCTGCCTTCACACTGCGTTTTTTTTGTGATCAGTGTCTATCCATTTTAAAACTGATTGCCATGGATCAGTTTTGACCTCCCATATATCCCTATGGGAACGGGTTGGTCCCATAATGCCATCTGTGTGTGTCAGTTTGTGTCAGTTTTTTTCATGTACCCAGAATCGGAGACTGTTGCAATTTTGGGCTGACTTGAAAAAGCGGACACAAATGGACAGACACGGATCCGTAGCTATCTGCGTCAAATAACATGGGGGTCTATGTGAAAAAAACGGATCCATAAAAAAATCTGTTTTACTGTAGTGAGCATGCTCAGAAGCAAGGTACAGCTCCTCCTAGCCGTATCTCTGGTAACTGATTATGGATCCTTAAAAAAATGGTCCGTGGGAATCAGTTGGCACAGATCAGTGCCTGTCTTTGTGGTCCTTGAAATTCAAGAATCCATACAGATGTGCAAAAAACGCAGTGTGAAGGGGGTCTTACAGTGAGAGGTTCGGACCAATTAAATAGGTGGGTGTGTTGTGTAATGTTGGTTGCAGTGAGGAGTCCAGACCAGTTACATAGGTGGGTGTGTTGTGTAATGTTGGTTGCAGTGAGATCCAGACCAGTTACATAGGTGGGTGTGTTGTGTAATGTTGGTTGCAGTGAGGAGTCCAGACCAGTTACATAGGTGGGTGTGTTGTGTAATGTTGGTTGCAGTGAGGAGTCCAGACCAGTTACATAGGTGGGTGTGTTGTGTAATGTTGGTCACAGTGAGGAGTTCAGACCAGTTACATAAGTGGATGTGTTGTGTAATGTTGCTTGCAGTGAGGAGTCCGGACGGGTTACATAGTTGGATATGTTGTGTGATGTTGGTTGTAGTGAGAAGTCCAGACCGGTTACATAGGTAGGTGTGTTGTGCAATGTTGGTTGCAGTGAGTAGTCTGGAACAGTTACCTTGGTGGGTTTGTTGTGTAATGTTAGTTGCAGTGAGTAGTCTGGACAGGTTATATAGGTGGGTTTGTTGTGTAATGTTGGTTGCAGTGAGGAGTCTGGCCCAGTTAATAGGTGGGTGTGTTGTGTAATGTTGGTTGCTGTGAGGAGTCTGGACCGTTACATAGGTGGGTGTGTTGTGTAATGTTGGTTTGCAAGTGAGGAGTCCGCCCAGTTACATAGGTGGGTGTGTTGTGTAATGTTATTTGCAGTGAGGAGTCTTGCCATGTTACATAGGTGGGTATGTTGTGTAATGTTGGTTGCAGTGAGGAGTCCGGACCAGTTACATTGGTTGGTGTGTTGTGTAAAGTTGGTTGCACCAGGCCTCATACATCTCCCTCTTTGCTCCCCAGGTTGTTCTCCACCATGGCTCCCCTGACCAGTGCTTCCACTGCTGCCGCCCTCCTCAGACAGCCCAGCCCTGTGGTGGAGAGCGCAGTACCATCTGGCGGCTTATCAGACCCAGTTACAGCCGCTGCGGACAGGAGGGCATCCAGTATAGCAGCCCTCAGGCTGAAGGCTAAGGAGCATGCAGCACAGCTCACACAGCTCAACATCATCCCCGGGAACAGTACAGGGAAAGAGGTCTGCTAAACCCCCACCTGCACCCCATATCACCA
Source organism: Allobates femoralis (assembly GCA_033576535.1). Classification (NCBI taxonomy): domain Eukaryota; kingdom Metazoa; phylum Chordata; class Amphibia; order Anura; family Aromobatidae; genus Allobates; species Allobates femoralis. The sequence continues at coordinate 144,766,268 of JARQOC010000002.1, forward strand.
AGCAAGACCAAATGGAGGGCAAGGAACACAGCTGAGGACCAGAGACTACAGGACTGTGCTAGAAGAGTGATGGAGCCTCCTTGTCTCACAGTAATAATGAGTGTACAACTTTATGCAGCTCCAGAGCAGAATCCTTGGTACGGTATGACGTCACCGTCACCCTGCTCTCCGTGACGTCATAGTATTGCAAACCATTTTAAAAAAAACTTAAGCCAGTTTTATTTCTCGTCCATTACACAACGTTCTATTTTTTTTTTTTGGGAGACAAGGGTTTCTAGGACATTCCCTCCACTATATTATTAACCCCGTCTCTGCCAGGTTGCCTCTACAGAGGCAGAGCTGTTCATTTATGCAGGACTTTGCCATCGATGCACAACTCTCATTAGCTGAACGATCTAGTCAGTGCACTTATAAGAGATGTATATCTGTATTGTATTCTTTTCTTTAGCTTGCACCAACCAAGGTTCTTATTTTTTTTTTTTTTTTTTATACCAAACCAAAGGGAAATGAACTGTCAGATTTATGGACTGTTGAAGTCACTAAACTGTGATTGCTGATTCTGTACATAATAACATTGTTATAAAAATTAAGGAAAAGAGCTTTGTATATTTGAAATGTTATAAAAGAATTGCACTCCGTGTAGTGTTGTAAGTTTGTCGAACTGTAGATTCTATCTGTGTTGTAGATACCACACGGTTCCTAGCACATATATTTATGTAAAAACCCTTTATTTAACTTATTAACTGTAGAGCTTTCCAAACCTTTAAATCAATGCTACCGTACCTGTGTATTGTTGTCTTCTTGTCATCATTTTCCAGACTTTCCATTGCGAAAGTGCCCAACTCAGAATAAAACGAAAGAGAAAAAAAAAAAAAAAAAGACAGCGATATGTTTAACTAAACCCAAAGTCTTTTCCATGAATATACATTTAAATATGGATGTGAATGATCTGTGTGAGTGCAAGGAGTGTCTCCTATGGGAATTATTTATGTCACTATATGACGGTGGACCTCGAAGGGGTCGTCTCAAAATTCAGTCTTAAGACAAGCCAATTCCATAAATCAGGTAGGCTCCCAAATGTCCTGGGGTCATCCCTAATTCAGTGGACAGGTGATAACACATCCATTAATACATGCACAACCCTCTCCATTAGACTCACAGACTGGGACTTTCTTAGGACCGGTCATGATACCCCCATCAGTATGAGTAATGTGTTAGATGTGTGCTTGGAAACATCATACATCAGCAATTCTAGCATCCGTATGTGGAACTGGTGGTAAATCATAATCCAGAACAATGATGGAAATAACATGATCTGTCAATATGACATCATGTTATTACATTATAATCATTGAATTAGTGTGTGTCCAGGTTTGTGCCTTATATATGTGACAATATCCTTGATTTTTTCCAGTTAGGATTCTTTTGTGCCTATATCAATCGCAAGGATGGTTCACAAAACTATGAATAAAACTAAAAACATGAAATTATCCATATTGTAATATAAAGTTTGAATTGAAGCATCTTGACATACATTTATATAATTGTAATATGTGGCGTACAGTGACAAGATGATGCAATATAATAATATTCATTTCAATAAGAATTTATTTTTTATTTCTATAGTGCCAACATATTTTGCCTCACTTTACAATTCAGTATAATAATATATCAGGGTTAATTTAAGACAAAATAAGATCATCTTTCGAGCACGCAATATTTTAGCAATAAGTGACTGAATGGATGGATATATTAATGATGTAGTGCTGCGAGCAAAAATGACAACCAATATAAAAAGTAGCATGTCGAGGGCGAATCCTTAAGTCTGTCCTATTATACTTGTCTCACAATGTTGCCTATATTGGTCTTATTTACTTATTTGCTAGATAAATAGCAAACTGTTGCTATTTTGGAAATAATATAATATTTATGTGGTGCTATCAATGCCATAGTGCTTTACATACGGTACATTAGTAGTACTGTCCCCATAGGAGCTCACAATCTAAACATCCTATCAGTATGTCTCTGGAGTGTGGGAGGAAACCAGAGATCCTGGAGGAAACTAACACAAATATGGGAATTATGAGCCCCAATGGGTACAGTGTTGCAAATGTATGTAAAGTGCTATGGAATTAATAGTGCTATATAAATGAATAAATACATGGGGAAAACATACAAGCTACTGCAGACGTTGCCCTTGGAGGGATGTGAACCCAGGACCACTGCGGTGCAAGACAGCAGTGCTGACCACTGAGCCACAGTGCAGAACTGGAAGGCAAAAGGGGCAAAATAGGGTTTTACCCGTGTATGAGATGGGCAGAGGAGAGCAAATAATTTTGCTCACCATGGTAATTGTAACAAGCCACAACTACTGTCATAGCGTGTGTAATAAATCCTTGGCTGCAGCAGTCCCCATGTGTAGGATCAATAGGAATCAATAGGTATGGTAAGAAGAAAAGGGGTTAAATCTGTGCTGCCAAGATCCAGACAAATTCAACCAGGGATATAATATAATAAATAATCATGATTTTATTGTGATGTGTTTCGGAGCTGAAAGCTCCTTCTTCAGACAAAATCAGAGGTGTACATCTGTGCCTGAAGAAGGAGATTTCAGCCCCGAACACATTACAATAAAATCATGATAATTTATTATATTATATCCCTGGTTGAATTTGTCTGAATCCTGGCAGTCCAGATTTAACCCCTTCTCACCCTACCTATTGATGCTATTTTAAAACATTGCAATACCTTAATAAACATGGCACGTGTATAGAAAGTTGCATTTTGTAAAATAATATATAATAAGATTGGGTCATGCACCCCATTGTATCAAAAGGCTACATGGTACTGAGAAGGCACCTAATGGGCATCTATTTAGATCTTACTACACACATAAAGCCATTACTGGAGATATCAGTAAATTGATCCACTATTACTGGATTTAAACCAGCAAAACGAGAAAAATGCCTAACAAATCACACACAAATCATCTTACTTATGATTTAGTTGCTGAGACTGAGCCCCAGATGACAGATCTCCTTTTAAGCATCCAATATTAAACATAAGGGCTGTATCATTTTGTGACAGAAGTACTTTATGTCACAGAAAAACATTTTGGACATAGAGTAAGGGACAGAAAAAATGTCATATCCGATACACGGAAATTATATAGGCACATTATGCTCTTTAAACACTGCTCCCTTGAAAGATATCATTGTCTCCCTGACAGTCCCGTGGCTGCCTAGCTTATTGCCTGAGTAATGTCTATTTTCTGCCTTGCAGCAATCAGTTCTATTTTATGTTCAGTTTATTTTTAAGTGTTCTTATTGTTTGTTGAAGAAAAATCACTAGGGTCTAATTTAGTCACATAAGCTGTAAAACATCCAAAATAACAAACTGTCTTCAAGTGTTAGGAATCAAAGAGAGAAAGAAACTTTTAGGATGCGCGCCAGCTTCACAATATTCATCCACTTGTGTTCCTTTATCTGGATAAATGGGTGGGCCGACACAGGGTGGTAAAGGCCCTGCTGAGAGCTGAATGGTTGATTCTTTATAGTGCCACAGCCAATAGAAGCAAAGAGGTTCGCACAACAAAAGCCAACCATGTGGCTGCTGTGAGGTCCTTGGGGGAAGGGTCAGCCCTAGTTGGCACTATCCTCTACACTACTAAGTGATGAGATCCTGTGCAGGAATACATTCCAAAGTAACTGTGTTGTTAGAAAACAAGTGAAGTGGGCACAAAGAGTATTGAGGGTAGTCAACCCATGGCCCATCTGTTAGAAGGCACCTGGCAATATAATAAGTCCCTCCTCTTCTTCTGAATGAATTTATGAAAGGGGATAAAGAAATACTATACAAGGGAAAGGTATATTGAATATTTAAAGAGACAAAAGTCGAATTAGTGATAGAAGAAATTTTAAGCGACCTCCAATACCGGTGAGGCTCAGAGTCCATTACATTTCATAAGCACAGTTGGGTAGGATTGTGACAGCTAAACAGTAAAACAGAGAGGAGAGGGATGCTGGCCTGGCATCACCATTAGTAATTCCTACTTCAGTTATTAAGTACCAAGATGACAGGCACATATTTATTATACTGACTTTCAACACTTTCCTCTATTTTAAGTGCAGACTGTGAAATTGTGCAACAGAAGTAGTAGCTACATTCCCCTAGTATGGACAGACATATAGCAGATATTATTACTGTGAGGGGGCACTGTTAGCATGGAGGTAAATAATATTGCACCAGGACTGCATAGGAGGCATATATAGGGTATCATTATTGAGGTGATGGGCACCATTACTATGTGGGACATAAAGGGTATTACACAATTACTATGGGGGCACTAAGTAGTCACTATGACTGTGTGGACATAAAGGGGACACTTACATGGGGCATAAGTAGTCACTATGACTGTGTGGGACATAAAGGGGACACTTACATGGGGCACTAAGTAGTCACTATGACTGTGTGCGACATAAAGGGGACACTTACTATGGGGGCACTAAGTAGTCACTATGACTGTGTGGGACATAAAGGGGACACTTACTATGGGGCACTAAGTAGTCACTATGACTGTGTGGGACATAAAGGGGACACTTACAATGGGGCACTAAGTAGTAAATCTTACTGTACAAGGTACAAATATTGTGTGGCCCAGGAAGAGGCAAGTTGGGTTGTCTTTTTTGGTCACTGTGGTTATGTGGTCTTCAAACGTGGTAAATGTTCGAGCCTTGTAGTGCCATCTGGTAACATTTTGTTGATCTGTATTTTAGTTGAAGTTGTATTACATCGGGTCTTATGGAACGCAATTACACCTGTGATTTTCAATATGAATGATGTTTACTTCTTAAAAAGTGACAATCTTCATACATGACCGATCTAAATAAACATGCCAAAATGTATGACAAAAATGGAAATAATAAGTCAGAAGGCTCCCATATCAATGACTGTACATAAGAAAGATGGCATCATTGTGTCAGAGATTATAGTGTAGAAACAATAATTAATAACACATTGTGCAATCATTTTCATGAAGTCCTAACAGATCCATTCAGCATGCTATCATTTACAGAAAATTTGTCATCAGAAATTGTTGTTCAAATTGCACTTTTGTGTTAAATGCATTTTATATACTACTTTGGCTATATTTGTGTGTAAATATAAATATATATATATATATGTATACAGTATATATATATATAACTTCGAGGTACAAAATGGGAAATCTTGCAATAACACCTGCCACCGAGACTTTTTCAGACTCAAACTTCCTGAGGTGTCAGGAAAAATCACATGACCATTAGTAGCAATGAGAAGACTTAGACCCTATGTTTAGTAGAGAAGCATTTAATGAGCATGTACAATTGTTATTGTGAAGGGAGGGAGAGGAAGGTCAGCTGTGATGTCATCTGTTGTGACTGGTGGATCCTGTATTATCAGCTGTATATAGGGGGTGTTACCTGTTCTTGCAATCCTGCCTCTGATGATAATGAAACTGCTGTAAAGTCTTCCAGAATGGATGAGATGTACAAGTCAAAAATAGCCACAGTGACCGGTGTGTAAAATTGCAAGATTACTAATTTTGTTTGTTAATATAGTTTGTGATATTAAAAAAATTTGGAACACTTTTTTTAACGAAAAGCCTGATTTAAACAATAATTAATTTTTTAAAGACACATTCCTTTAAGTGTGATATATTTAATATATTCTACATATAATTCAAAGAAGACTTTCCTTTCCATCTAGTTTAATTTTATGGCACATTTTTAAGTATTTTGTGACTTTGTGCTATAGTTAGGAAGAATATTCTCAGTGTGTTTAAGAATTGCTGTGTATGTTTGTGTGTAAGTGTGTGTGTATGTATGCTTGTCCACTGTACATATGTATAAATGTATTAATAGAAGTTTAAATAAAATTATACTTAGAGAGGTTGTTTACTACTTAAGCATTGACAACTCATCTGTAGGATTGGTCATCAATATCTGAGCGGCCGGGGTATGACACCCAGTATCTCTACCTACCATCCACTGTTGGTGGTGGCGGCAGCAGGTGCCCGGAAATGCTCAGTTTTGGAGCTGCTCTGTCTTCTGAAAGTGGCCACGGTATGGTACTGCACAGCCAACTCCTATTCAAATCCGGAAGGGGTGGATGTGCAGTACCCAGCCACGACCACTTTCAGAAGATGAAACAGTTGTGGAACTGAGCATATGAGCCATGTGCTGCCACCACAGCCACCAAATAGCTAATCAGCAGTGATGCCAGGTGTTGGACCTCGGCTGCTCAGATATTGATGACCTATCACAAGGATAGGTCATCAATGTTTAAGTAGTGAATAACCTTTTTAATTATACAAAACAGATATTTGGGGTATCTGTGAGGGAGAATGTGGTTCTGGTTATCTTTAAGGAGACCAACTGAACAAAGAGTCTTATGGGCATTGTTCCATTTCGGAAAAATATGGAAATTTAGGCTACATTCAGACACAGCGTTTTTGATCCATTTTGTGAGGATCTGTGGCAGTGCAGTGGAATGGATTAATTTCAGAGATTCCCAGCCGAGTCGATGAGTTTTCCAGATTTGCCATTCAGACACAATGTTTTGCAGTGGTGCGTTTTTTGGATGAAAAAGGGATCCTCAAAAAGAATAAGCATGTCAATTTGTGCGGCGTTTTTCTGATCCACTTTTTCCATTGAAACCATTGTCTATGGGCTTAAAAAGCAAATCTTCACATGATGCATCAAAAACATCACAAAAGGATCATCTGTTTTTTGATGCTTTTTTTGAAGAACTGATCCAGTTTTGCAGCTGAAAAACAGATCCTCACAAAACAGATCAAAAACCCTGTATGTGAATGTAGCCTAACACTCTCTAGCACTTTATAATCTTTTGCAATTTTTCTCCACTTGGCTTTGCTTAAGGTACACCTCATAAATCCACAAAAATAACTGCATACATACTAACAGTGCTAAAATAATGTCGTAGAATTATACGTATACCCACCGTATATAACATCTGATAGTGGCAGTGAAATAATACCCTCTATAGTGATTATAAAAATCAGATGTAGTGGAGCCACATAATAACTTGTATTTAGCACCATGATAAAAAGAAAGTGCAAATACAGTATAATTACACCATCTATAGTGCATATTTACTTGTTCTAGCCACAATGCATATAAACAATGACTGTTGCACCAATTTAAATGAAATCTGTCAGTTGAATCATGCTGTCAAACCATGGATAACATGAATCAAAACCTGGCTGCACATTTGAAGATAAGTGTGTTTTTCTCAATTTAAAGAGTCGAACGATGACCATAAGAAAAGACAAGGCAGCGTGTGCAGCACCTGGCCGGCTTCTCCCAGCACTGCTCTAGTTGATTGACAGTTCTTTCCCCGAAGTTCACAAGAGAACTGTCAATCAGTTAGAGTAGTACTGATAGAAGTTGGCTAGAGGCGGTGCTGGAGTAGTATCATCTTTCTTATGGTCACGGCTTGCTCTTCAGACACCATTTTTTCTGAAATGCGGGAGCACTTTAGAGAAAATATGCTTGGCCAAAATCACACAGTCAAGCTCTAATTCATGCTGCCCGTAGTTAGGGCAGCATGAATCGTCTGACAAGTTTCCTTTAATGCCAGTCTTATTGGCTATCATATATACACTATTGGCTTCTAGGATTCCTAGAATCCTTCATGATGCCGAAGCAATTTTTGTTTCCAGTCCCCCAGTGGTTGTCTCAGATAAAAGTGACCCATAATTATGTGAACGAACCCCAAGAGTTAGCTTCAAACTCATATCCTGTATACAATGTAAGCAGATATAATGTAGCGGGCTGTCCCATGTTAACCTTCTATGGACTAGCCCATCTTAATTTTTGCATCTTCATTTTTTCTTGCCTTTTTCCAAGAACAATAACATTTTATTTCTCTATCAACCCAGGCTTTTTCTTTATGGGACGAGGTGTCGTTTTTGAATGCCATTTTCAGAGACCTGTTACATTTTCTCAATGGAGATGTATGAGGGTTTTGTCTTTGCATCATGAGCTGATGGTCTTACTTATATTAATTTTGGAAATATACAATATTTTGAGTGTTTTTATGACTTTTTTGGGGCATCTGGTAATTTAAAACGTCAGTCCTGGGATTTAGATTTTATTTCTCTTTACTGCATTTACCATATTTGTTAATTAATTGTATCTTTTGATACACAGGATTTTCACAGACACAGAGACACCAAATATGTTTTTTTTACATCTTTAATTCTAATAGTAAAAAGGTGAATTAAGAGAATTTAATTTTTTTTTTCCAACATAATTTTTATTCATTTTCATTAACAATATAACAAACATCATATTATATCACATCATTATATTCACAAAAACGTCTGGTTAACAATCTATCTCATTACCCTTTCCCCCCTCCTCCCTCCACCTGTTGTTACCTTGCAAGAAAGCCATCTATTACATAGATCTCTACATGAAAGTTCCCATCTGCCTCCTGATCTCTATTGATCCAACACCATCCTCACCAACGATCACAGTTTTAATTTGCCCAGGGTGCCCTATAGGTCCTCTAAGTTGTACCATGTAGTGTTCCTGAATGGGAAAACAACCTTTTTTATATCGTCCTCTGAGAGTTGCGAGGATATAAAACCCCTCCATTTCCTGAAAAATGTTGCCTTCCATTTATCCTTATCTCTTTCCACCTCCATGTTTTTTCCCATGACATGACTTTTTTTAATTCTGCAACGATATCTTGCAATTTAGGCATAGAGGTCGACAGCCATCGTCTCAGGATTAAGAGCTTCATCGCCATTGACAGCAGGTGGAATAAGTGTGAATCCCTTTTCTCCATCTGAATACCTCTCGTGTCATGAAATATCCAAATAACAAGATCTAGTGGGATATATAATTCTAACATATTTAGTGTTATTTGTCAAACGCCTTTCCACAATTGTCTTATGTCTCCACATTCCCATATGCCATGCAGTAGATCTGCTTTAACCAATTTGCATTTCGGGCAGTGGTTCAACTTGTCAGGTCTATGATCTCTCACTGTCAGATTGAATCCCATGATGTCTCTGAGAATCAATCTGAAATGTGAATCTCTCCACCTCTCATCAACTATGTTGTCTCGTATCTGTTTCCACCCTGCCAGTATTTTCCCCACTATTTCTGCATTTTGGCGCTGTCTTTCCCAACCCTCGAAGATTTTGGTCTTTCCTTCCGAAAGCAGGTGGTCCCTAAGTATGTTATATACTGAATAGATATTCACCAATGATACATCTATGGCTATCAGGGAATCCCATTCATTTATGATGTACTCATTTTCCACATTCATTAAGGCTTTCATAATATGATAACGTATCTGACCATATTGTAAGGCCTGAGATTCTGGTAACCTATATCTGTCCCTGAGTTCCTGCCAGGTTGACCATCTGGCCTCTGTTTCGTGGAAGAGGTCCTGTATTCTTCTAATTCCATTTTCCTCCATGGTAGAAAAAGTATATTTTCTCTTCCCAGAGGGAAATTTTGGTGTTTCCACAGGTCTAGGTGTTTTGAAACACTCCAGGCCAGGCATAGTTTTTTACGTACCACCTTCCACGAGGCCGCTGTATCTCTGAACACTGCTGCTGACTTCAACAGTGGAGGTAGTTTTGATCTGGGGGCGTGGATTACCGAAGCCAAACTCCAAGGGGAGCTCAGCTCAGACTCTAGGGTAAAATCCGAGAATTTACTGGAACCTTATCCAGTCCATAACATGCCTCGTGAGGCATGCCAGGTTATACCCACGTATATTTGGAAAATTCAATCCTCCCCACTCCTTGGACACATCAATGTATTTAATTTTATTCTGGGTTTCCTTCCCCTCCATATAAATTTGGTAAAAAGTATGTTCAGTCTATTAACGGCCGCATGTTTCAGTAGCAAGGGTAATGTCTGGAGTGGGTATAAAAGTCTCGGGAAGCACATCATTTTAACCAGGTGACACTGTCCCAGCAAAGTTAGAGGGAGAGCCTACCATCTTCTCAGCTTCTTCTCAATTTTTGAAAATAGCGGACCATAATTAAGGCGATATATTCGCCCCCCTGATCTAGCAATGTATATACCTCAGTACTTTAAATGGTCTTTAGCTATAGGGATCCCATATAGGTTCAGGGGATCTCAACCCGGCCAGGAAATGACACCCCGTCTTTTAAAAACAATATTTCACATTTTGATTTATTGAGCTTAAAGCCTGAAAATTTCCCAAACTCTTCTATTGTTCTCAGAACATCTGGTAAATCTCTCTCTGGCTCACTCAGGTATAGTACCACATTGTCGGCAAATAGGTTTACTCTCAGTTCTTTGCCACCCATTGAAATTCCCTTAAACACTCTCCCCGAACTCAGCAATCTGGCTAACAGCTCGATCGCGAGGTTAAAGAGAAGAGGTGACAGAGGGAGGCCCTGTCTGGTGCCCCTCCCCAAGGGGAATATGTCGGACAAAAATCCTGGTTAACTAAATCTCGCTCTAAGATTAGAGTATAATTGTTTCAAGAAAGTCCTTGCAGGTCCCTCCAGTCCCACTCCATCCAGTACCAGATCCATCCACGGCCACCGCACATTATCAAACGTTTTTTCTGCATCTAGTGTGACCATGACTGGACCCGGCGTCCCTTTCCCTCCATTAACTCTGACTACATCCACCGCCAAAAGAACTCTCCTGATGTTGCTCACTGCTGAATGAGCCATCACGAATCCTGCTTGATGGATTCCAATTAACTTTGGTAAAACCAAAGCCAGACGGTTTGCTGAAATCTTGGAGGCAATCTTCAGATCTAAATTTATCAGGGAGAGGGGACGATAATTTGCCGGGTTCTCGGGTTGTTTTTTCTCCCTTTGGGATCAATTTTATATAAGCTAGTTTCATCTGATCCGATATAGACTCCCCCTCCATCATTCCATTAAACACTTCAACTAGACATGGCACCACCTGGTCTCTTAGAGCCTTATAAAATCCTCCGCTAAACACGTCAGGGCCCGGAGCTTTGTTGGGGTTCAAATCTTTTATCGCTGCCTTTACCTCTCCTGCTCCAATCTTTGCATTTAGGGTCGCCAGGTCGTCATCAGTTATGAGTGGAATGCCAACTCCTCTCAGCCAGTCACCTCCCCCTTCCACTTCACCTTAAGGGGTCTTGTATAAGTTAGCATAATATTTTCTTAATATGTCTGTCATCTTTTTCGGGTCAGAGGTCAAGGCACCTTCACTGTCCATTAACGTTGTAATTATTGTGGTTTTGTGTTTATCTCTTGCTAAATTTGCAAGTATTTGCCATGCTTTATCCACATGTCGGTATAGCTGCATCTCCCATTCCGACCTAAACAACTCCTCTCTCTTCCTTGCCCATTTCATCAAAGGTTTTTTTTGGGGTGACCCATTGGGTCCAGTTTTCTCGGGAAGGGTTCATTTTAAAATCCCCATAAGCCTTTCTGACCGCTTCACTGTAATATAGGAACAAGGATGATATTTTTTTCTTTTGAGTGGCCATATAGGCCAGAATATTGCCTCTTATTACCGCTTTAGCGGTCTTCCAAAACAGCCCTGGACTATTGGAGTACATTGCATTATCCTCAGCATAAACCAACCACCACTCCCCCAACAACTTGTTGAAATCAGCATCTTTTTGAAGGAAAGAAGGGAATTTCCACAGACAATCAGTCCCTCTGGGGTATCTATCCACCAGCTCCAATCCCACAGGGCCGTGGTCCGATATCACCATTTCTAGTACCTCTACTTTTTTAGTTCTGTGGATGACCTTGTCACCAATTAAAAACAGGTCTATCCTCGACCAAGTTCCATGTGGATAGGAATAGTGGGTGTACTCTCTGCACATCGGCTCTTGGAGTCTCCATATATCATGAATTCCCAAATGTGTGGTGAAGGAGTGAAGGTCAGTGGCCGAGAACCTCCTCGGATGACAGGTGGTCTGTCCCGCTTGAGAGCTCTCTCAGCCTTCCTATCCTTGTCCCTGGACATAATGGAATTAAAGTCCCCTCATACAATTAGGTTTTGTTTGTCCGTTAATAGCAGTTTGTCATGTAGTTTAGAGAAAAACGTTTGTTTGGTCAGTGTTGGGAGCATACACATTGTGTATATGCAGTATGTTACTTGAATGTTCAATGGTCAAACTGATATGTCTGCCCTCCTCATCGTGGTCACTCGAGTGTATCTTGACAGACATACATTTGTTTATCAAAATGAGCACTCCTGTCTTCCTCCCCTGTATGCCTGAGCCATACACCTCACCTACCCACATTCTATGCATACAATAGCTCATCTTGTTGGAGATGGGTCTCCTGTAGCAGAACAATGTCCCTTTTTTATTTTTTCAGATGTCTTAGGATCTTTTGCAAGGGGATCTCAGTCCCTTGACGTTCCACGTTATGATCTTAACCATTGTCTAGTATGTGGAACTTAAGTATAGCATTACGAACCTGAAGGGCAAACAAGGACCTCCAAGGCCATATTTTTAATCATTTTTGTACTTCTTAATATTTTATTTTGCCTATTTATATTTTATTTTCCTTAATAGACTTGAACATCATTCGATTACTTATAATATATACTGCAATATCACAGTATTGCTGTGCACAGTGAAAGTCATACTCTTGTATGAAGCTCAGTATATGGCTGAGCTTCTCAAAATTACCAAGATGGCAGTAATGGAAACTAATCGAAGCTAATGCATGCAAGCATGACTTTACTTAAATGTTGCAATTATTGATTGACAGTAGCATGTAAGGGGTTAACAGCAGCACTTGGAACCCTGCTGTTATACAAAGATGGAGGCTGCATAATATTATCAGATCAGACATATGTGGACAGAGCTCAGGTCCTAAGCCCTCTGTGCACATACGAACCCAGTCATTAACCTACATAAATATCAGCTGACAAGTAAATGCTAATTCTGCAGCTGATTACATTAGTAATGTGGGTCTAAAAATTATCATTGTAATGGTGGGTTTACACACACAGATATCTGAGTCCAATATCTGAACAGATCTCTGGTTGCAGTGAAATCATGGATACATTGCTCCATGTTGTACACAGCCACAAAATGGAACTATGTGTCCATGATTTCACTGCAACCAGAGATCTGTCAGATATTGGACTCAGATATCTGTGTGTGTGAAGTGCCTTAAGTAGGACATTGTCCCGTGTGAACATGGGATGTGCTGCCAACACTGAGCAAACTGTATGGGGACAGATCGATCATATTAATGACTAATGTTCTGATAATGTTTACATCTATTGATAAATTGGGCTTAAATGGATGTTGATAATCTTGTTATATTGCTGATAAGAGATCATTATGGGAAGAAACTAAGAGCTCATTCACACCTCTGATTCTTCCACGTATGGGAACAACTGACTGATTATGTTGATCAGACTTTCTCACAGTTTGATATTAGTGTCATCTGATTTTTTCTGTTCTTTCTGACAGTCCTTGAAAGTGGGACTGTACTCAGATGTCATCTTAGTGTGGTCTGATGTTTTCACGGAGCTGTTGTCTTGCGTTACCGATTTCAATCCGACCCGCAAATCAAAATTGGTAGTCAGATGTGTCTGACTACTGAATCCAAGGAAAAATTTTGAACATGTGCACAGCCCCATAGAATATCATGTGTATATATATATATATATATATAAAATATATATATATATATATTTTAAAACTCTGAATAACTCTCGTATTCAAACATCAGACATGTGAATGGGCCTTACTAGTCAGCGATGACTGAAGCACAAAAGGCTTTATGGTGGTTTACACGTCGCGATATCGGCGTCCAACTCCGACCAAAAGTCACGTGGTTCGGGAGTTGGACCCGATATCGTTTGCGCGTTGTACGGTTTGAACGTACAATGCGATGCTGGAACGATGCCAAAACGATATTGGGGTTGAATGAGCGTGCTATTCAACCGCCCGATATCGGATGGCCGTTGTAGCCGCATCGTCCCGTGTGACAGCCCAACTACGATGTGTTTGCCCACGTCACCCATTCACTCCCATGTTCCTGGGTTGGGGGGCGTACACATCGTCGGGACGTTGTATCCCGATATTGGGCTGTGTAAACCGGCGATGCGATGCGGGAAAAGCGCGCTCAAAAAGAGCGCTCCCGCGTCGTTGGCTCCGATATCGGCCCGATATCGGGACGTGTAAACCCACCATCAGCCTTTTACATGTAGTTTAGTAGTTTAGTACAATTGTGTAAAAGTGATAGAAATAAACCAGAAAAATATTCAAAAAGTTGATGTCAGTTTCACAGTACACAAAATATGATACATCCATCCTATTCAGCCCATTGTATTACACAACCCCTCAACCTGCAATGACAAATATGTAGATCTTATGTCTGTTAAGAGGTTGTGGAGTGAGCTAAGCACTGAGCCTTCTCTTTACATCGCCATGTGTCTGCCATCTTTGCAAGTTGTCTTTTCAGGGAGGAAGTAGACAAACTCTAGTGCCATCTATTGGAAGTAGCAATCCTAAAAGTCAAAACTAAAGGGACGGTGCTACTCGATCTGCGCGAACCGTATATAAAAAGCATGACTTGAATGAATTACAGGATCATGGTGCCTTTATTCAATGCATTTCAGAGGTGGTTTTCCACTTCGTGTTAGTACTGTAATATGGTTGCTTTCCTGATGAAAGAGCAAGGAAAAGCTCTGAAACGCCTTGAATAAAGGCTCCATGATCCTGTAATTGATTGAAGTCGTGCTTTTTATATACAGTTTGCGTGGATCGAGTAGCACCGTCCATTTGGATTTATTTGCCCGCCACCGAGATAACATGGAGTGTGGATACTGCGGCAACTGTGTTTCGTGCATATACTGGTTGTGGGTCACACAACCAAGTTAGGTGAGCAGTAATTTTAGTAAACTTGTAATATTTTTTATGGATAAGACCCTATTGCACATTTGTTTCCTCGTTTTTAGCTAAAAGTCAAAACTGACTCTTTAACGAGCCTTTCAATATGCCTGATCAGAGCCCCATTTTGCAGATGCTGCATTTCGGGGTGATTGCCCCTCATCAGTAGACAGTATGTGAACTGATATGGCTGTATAAAAGGCTAAGACAGGTCTAAATGAATAGCTACTCTTCTTATGGAGATTAATCCCGCATGCCAGCTGTGAGGAGACCTTTAGCCGCAATGCTCCTCTGGGTAATATGTAGATTGTCTCTTCAGGGAAGAAGTAGATGAACTCTAATACAGCGTCTGCAGTTTGGGGCTCTAATCTGGCATAAATCCTAAATCATATTGAGAGGCTTGTTTAGGAGTCAAGTTTTGTCTTTTAGGATTGCTACTTTCAATAGGTGGCAGTAGATTTCATCTACTTCCTCCCTGAGGAGACAATTTGCATCTTTCCAAGAGGAGCATTGCAGCTATAAGTCTCATTGGTAGCATGCATGACTCAGCCATATTTTTAATCCTATTACACCCTGCCACAGCAATGCAACAAGTGATGGAAAGTTCAAGATTCTCAATACAACTAAAAAAAAATGAAAAATTGTTTAACATTTTTTAACATGTTAAAAAGAAACCAAAAAAAGATAAAACTCGCCTTTCATATTATTTAGATAAAAATAAATTAACATCACCGTGGCCGTAAACTTGTTTATCTAGCATGATGAACACCGTAAAACCAAATACCAAAATTGCTATTTTTTATCTGTTAAAAAAATAAATAAATACAATTTGGGTTTGCGTTTGCCATATTCTGAGATTTCTTGTTTACTTTTACCTTTAGACAGCTGTGTGAAGGTTTGGTATTGTAGTTGAATTTGGCGGTATACATTTTTGATCGCTTTTTAGTATATTTTTGAGTATATAATATTAGTGTGGTGACCAAAAAGAGCAAAACGATATATATTTCTCTGCACCCTAACGGTACTGACCTACAGGATAACGGTGTCATGTCATATTACTGCTCAGTGAACGCCATAAAAACGAATGTCAATCAACAATGGCAAAATAAATTTTTTCCTGTCCTACTTTAAAAAAAATTGTTTTTTCACTGCATTATATAGCAAATTAAATGGTGACAATCAAGATGGCAGCGTTCCAGCTCACCTGATATAATTGTGCATGGATATTGAGGTCCAGTTAAAAACATAATCTCCAAAGGAACAAATCCAGCACCAGTAAAGACTGTGCACAACATCTTACAAGGACGATAAGGAACAGGAGGACTCGTTACGCGCTTCAAGGCATGTTGCCTTTTAATCATGAGCATAAAGTTTAATTAAAGGAAACATGCCTTGAAACACGTAGATGAGTCCTCTTATTCCTTATCGTCCTTGTAACATTTTGTGCAGTTTTTATCCAATAAAAGTCGTTTTTGACGGCGCTGCATTTGTCTCTATGGATTTTGTGACTCAAGACTACAACTTATTTCACAAATAACAACTCCCTATACAGTCATGTATCAAGCTTTCAATCATTTCCAGGAATTAATACTAATAAAGGAGCTAAAAAGTAAAAAAAAAAGTTATAGCATTGATAAAAAAAAAAAAAACAACTAAAAATTGGCTCAATCCTTAAATGGTTAAAGAAGAAAAAGTCATTGCGCGTGGATGGTTGTGTTTTGTTTTAGATATACTTTAGCTTGATATAGCATGGACGACAGCATAAATCCAGGTTAATGGAGGATTGGGACACCTCATAATACTATACAAACCTGAGTGGAGATAATGAAATTGGGTGAAAACTTGCAGACGATCCAGTAAAACATTTATTGTGTTTTGTAAAATAGATTAAAAAAAAATCCAACAGGCAACACCGGCCATTACAGGCAATGAGCGCGGCTGAAATACTAAACCATATTAATATGAATCAATCAATAGATTTCGCTTACTAGGCATAGCTATTAACCTGAAACTTTGTGATCATTGCTCCGATGGTGAGAGAATAGAGAAACGCTTATTTTTAATCTTTATTCCTTCCCAGAACTCTTCCACCATCTGAAGCAATCATCCCAGGGAGTTGATGTATTTTCGATTGTTTTCCAATCGCAAAGTGATATATTGAAGGTAATCTTGTTCTCCTATGAATCTAAATGAAGTCTATGGTATTGATTGCAACTTACACCAAGCAGCAGATATCTTCATTCAGCGCTGCTCTCCGAGGACCCATGCTGCTCTTCTGATCAGCCTGCGGTTTACTTTAAATAATACAAAACTTTAGGGAAGATCTTTTTGTCAATATCATTTTTCTGCCTCACACTGCCCTCGGTTCTAGTATCAGTCTTATTATTACTGTTAATGAATAAAGCTCTTTTTTTCGAAGTCATTTTTTTTCCCCCAATTTGACCCTTTCATGGAACGGAGGCAAACTGCGTGAAATTACCTGCAAGGATTACAAGTATTACAGGCCAACGAAAGCTCACAGCCTTGTTTTAAAAACCCTTAATCCCCTGTCATTCTGAAGATACAAACAAGCCTAGCTCTATTCTTTAACTTTCACCAGCTGGACACAGCTAATTCCTATGCTTAATATTCCCAAGAAATATCGTAAGTTGGAGACCCCCGGATTTCCAGTGCATCCATTATAAACATTTCACATAGCATGCATGAAAAACTCTAAAGGTGTCTTTTAAAAGGGGGCATTAAGACCCCAAAGAAACCAATTTTCTTCTCTGTCCAAATCGGAATGTTTGGGGTTTAGAAGGAGCCACTGGAGCGTATTTAGAGGATTTTATGAGATTTTCCAGAATGATTTAATCTCATTGTGATCATTATTACTGAATGGAACCCCAATTTGGACCTAATATCTTGTACAATGCAAAGAGATCCTGACCCACAACCTTAAGCAAATCTCATCCAGTGCCGGCTAACAATCTAGCCGAAATCCCACAGACTGTGGAGAGACAATAAGACAACACAGAGCAGATAGCCTTCTACTTTGGTCCATCTGTGAATACCACACCAATTTCCTACAGCTTTGTGCTCAGCAAATGAAGTCATTATCTCAACAGATATTCTCACAAACTCAATAACGTCTTTAATAAAGATCGGGGATGTATTTGTTCTACATAGTAGAGGAGGATTATTCTGCACTACTTGGGACAGCAATTGTGCCATTGCAGTTGTTCTGCTTTGGCAGATGCTGTATTGAAAACTTGGTCTAGAAGAACGCCAACTGTGACTGACAGGACTGACGGCTTTAGTGAGTTGTCAGAAAAAAAGCAAGTCGAATTTTTAACTGTTAGAAAGAAACAAAAAAATCATTCTAAATCACAGATTTTGCGATTTTGATTAAGTTTATTGGACTTTTCTGAAGAGCAATTTTTTTGCAACAAGTTATCAAGTTGGGATCGATTTTTAGAAAACATTGAAATTCAGTAATGATTAATCTAGACATAGCTTTAACAATCGGTGGCCAACCAAACGATAATTGTTTTAAAGGGATTCCGTCACCAGGTTTTTGTTGCCTAATCTGGGAGAAGTCTAATGTGGGGCAGAGTCCCTAATTCCTGCAATATGTGTCACTTACTGCTCTGCCTCACTGTTTTATCTTGGGATTATTATTTGAGGACTACTTGACCTGCTGCCAGGTAGTCCAACCATATCCCCCACCTCTGATTGGTAGCTCTCTGCTTCTGCACAGTGCAGAAAGAAAGCTGCCAATCAGTAGTGTGAGTAGGGTTATACAGAGTCTAATAAATATTGTTTACACACTGGAGCTAGTCAATTTTAGCAATTTTATATTAAAGCGAATCTTATATACCGTATATTTTTATGAGATTTTATGTGGAAATACCAGTTGAATAAACATCCGGAATAATGGTTAATCAGCATAACTTGTTATATTTATTGGATAGCCATTGATTTAGGGTTTCTGTTATGGCCACTTTACACATCCCAAAATCGTCGTCCAACTTCGATAAAAAGTCATGTGGTTCGTGCGTTGGTGCCGATATCGTTCGTGGGTTGTATGGTGTAAATGTCCAATTCGATGCAAGAACGATGTCAAAACGATATCGGGGAAGAATTGTGCAGGCTCTCCAACTGCCCGATATTGGATGGACGATCTGGCAGTACCGTGTTGTGTGACAGCCCAACAGTGACTCGGAGAGCAACTTCCCCTATTCACTCCCATGTTAAATGGTCGTTCCCTGGTTCGCGCGTACAAGGGGGCGTAGACATCGCAGTTGTGTTGCCTGCCGATATCTCCCTGTGTGACAGCTCCTATGTGATCTTGGATTTCAGCCAAAAAAATGCACGCTCCCGTGCCGTTGTATACAATATCGAAACGACGTTGGGACGTGTAAAGTGGCCATTAGCGCTGGGCCCACATCAAACATAAGGGTTATACAGAGCTCAACATGTAGAGAACTACTAGATCTGCAGCAGATAAAGACATTTTTTTAAATCAAAACTACAGCAAAAAGCCCAGTAAAGTAAAATGATACATAGTTAGAATTAGGGTATTTGACCCTACATCATGATGCTTTCAGATGGAGCAGCAAAAAACTGGTGAAGGATATCCTTTAGCCTTATTTCTATGGAAATATACTAAATAATCATGGCTTATTTAGGATAAAACTTAGGAGTTACACCCCATAATATTCTTCGATAGTCAAAGTCATATGCAAGAGTGCTCAGCATAAAAGTATATTCACCCTACATGCTACTGCTTTAAGAAAGGATTTCTCGCTAACATTGTATGTGATGGAAAATACAATAAAAAAATGATATGTGCCTTTGTATGAAATTAGAGCCATGTCTAGTAGAGAAATCATAATATACTAGAACAGTAATGTACAATAGATTTTTTTGTACATACAACACATGTACTATAGTCAGGTATTAATGCTGTCTTAGGGTAATGGACCAATGCCACTAGATCACAGACAGCTGCATGGTATAGCATAATCTTTCAAAATTTCCAAAGCGGAAAATAAATGTAACACATTAAAATGCACCAATTTTTTGATCCTACTGCAAACTATGACCCAAAATATTATTACACAATATATTAGGGTTGCCAAAGGGCTTTGTGAGCCTGTATCCATAGAGACCCTTGCAGCAATGTTTATAAAGATAGAGCCTAATAAAGAGTATGTTACGAAGCTAAGATGAGTTCTTCAGCAAGGGCTACGGTCATGGCCGAAAGTGTTGGAACCTTTGAAATTGTTACAGAAAATGAAGTATTTCATTATTGCAATTACATATGTTTATTCATACTCATTTGTGTCCTCTGTGTGTATTGGAACAACACAAAAAAAACAGAGAAAAAAAGGCAATGGGACATAAATTCACACAAAACCCTAAAAATAGGGTGGAAAAAATTGTTGGCACCATTCCAAAATTGTGGGTAAACAACTTTGTTTTAAGCATGTGAGTGTCAAACTCAACTATGCCAAGTAGTGGGCTTGGGTAATATGAAAATCATAACTGAAACAAAATAAAAAGGGGAGAAGTTGACTGAATCTGAACTGAACTGAATCAGAACTGTCTAAGGACTTGAGAACCAAAGTTGTTGGAAAGTACTAACAATCTCAAGGTTACAAGTACATCTCCAGAGATCTTGATGTTCCTTTGCCCACAGTGCGCAACATAATCAATACATTTACAACCGTTGGCACTGTAGGTAATCTTCCTGGATGTGGATGGCAGAGAAAAATTTATGAGAGATTTCATCGCAGGTTAGTCTGGATAATGGATAAGCAGTGACAATCAATTTCAAAGAACTTCATGCTACCCTGCAAGCTCAGGGTGTATAATTCTCAACGTGAACTATCCGTCGACATTTGAATGAAATATAATGCTATGGCAGAAGACCCAGGAGGTCCCTACTGCTGACAGAGACATAAAAAAGCTAGACTGCAGTTTCCCAAAGTGTACCTCAGCAACTTAAAATCTTGTGGATATACGAACATATTGTGGACAGATGAAATAGGGCTTTTGGGTAAAGCACATCATGCTGTTGTAGAGCCCACTGTGACGGGGTACTCAGTGCCGGACCGGGGTATCACAGGGAATCACGGCGGTCTTGGTCTGGACCATGTCCCGAGCCCACAAGTAATGGGTTTGAGGGGATATTTACAGGGCATAGAGTCGTGAAGCCACCCGTGGTATGTGGTCAGGGTGACCACCACTGCTGCAGAACCTCCGGGGATGATGTTTGGCAGCCGGTGATGTAATGACTCTCCACAGGCAGAGCCTGGTTCCCCAGGGCAGTGGTGATGATAGTCTATGGAAGATGCAGGGTAGGGGTAGTGGTAGAGATGATAACAGTTTGTGAGGGAGAGTAGGGCTGGAGCGCAAGGATTACGCTCACGGTTTTAAAAGACTCACGGTTTTGTAGTTTTCCAAGTCTTTACTTCAGATGGTATTCAGTAGATATTGTCCACGGAGTCTGTACCAGGGCCGGGTTGCTCCCACCCTGGCCGGGTCCTTGGCTTCCTACTCCTGCGCTGTGTATGTGTGGCCCTGCTGCCGCTTTAGCTATGCTGCCGGCCCTGTCTCTGCTCACTGGTACCAAACTTGCTAGGCAACTTGAGTCTTATCTTTGTGTTTCTGACCCCGCCATGTTGCTTCGCTGTGGTACAGTGAAGATATATAATCTTCACTAATCCAGTGTTTTCTGTGCTGCTTGTGTCAGGCACAATTTCAGATCCGGTATCTGGTCTTTGCGCTCCTCCAGGGAGAGTTTAGGGTAACTCCGTGTCCCGGCTGTGTTCCTCTGCTTCTCCTATTACTCAGACCCTGACTGGCCTGGAACTGGACAGTGGACCGTGGGGTGAGCCTAACGCAGCCCTTTTACACCCAGGTCCTTTCCCTCAGTCCTCTCAGGAACTGAACTAACTCCCACTTCCTCTCCACACAAGAAAATATAGGGAAGCAGCTTTAGCTCGCAATTCTGGCCTGGAGGCACTAGTGTAGTGTTGTGGGTTGTGTGGGGAATTAACCCTTGGTGGTGTTACTGTGGCACATTAACCCCTGGGGTGCCACATTCCCCCTTAGTAAAGGACAGTACTCCGGGGCTGTAGAAAAACAAACAACATATCAAAACAATTAATATTTACAGAGTCTTAAAAAACAAAAATTAAAAAAACCACTGAAAGCTCAAAAAGAGTCCAAAAAGTTCAAAACAAATCAGTCCTTCCGGGGTTTTAGTCTATTGTCTCCGGG
>JARQOC010000002.1:144788549-144846152 GCA_033576535.1 Allobates femoralis
TAGGTGGGAGCAAGGCCTAGTAGACCAAGATTGCAAAGTATTCACTGATCTCAGGGAGACCAGTCCAAGAAAACACTGCGGGCAGCTGGCTAAAGCGCTCAAACACAGTGAATTTCTAGGCACATTGCCCCCTGGGAAATATGAATATGCAAATAGAGTCTGTGGAGCCTCGGTTAGGAGTCTCAAACACAGGTCTAGCCATATATCCCTCCAGGGGAGGACCCAGCCAATCCTTGTCCGGCCCGATTGCTGGAAACAACCAAGGGGGCAGGCCAAAGACTTCAGCCCACCCATCGACTTCAAAAACGAAAGGAAAGCAGGTGTGGCAAGGTCTTTGCAGCAAGCTCCGCTCCAGGAACGAGTACCAGTTGCTACGGGTGCGGTTCCTGCAAAATGGCTACCCTGAGACTCCAAGAGCTGATTAGAGAAGTAGAGAAGGAAGCTCGAGCCGCCATCGGTAACCCCGGCCTGGGTCCCGTCCTCACCATCGACGGGGACCCCGAGTTTTGGGAGACCACGCTCCAGGATTTACGGGTGCGATTGATGGAGGCCACAGAATGGACCATCAGGAGCTGGAGTGCAAGCTTAGCCAGCCGATTACACCGGGCTGTGCAACAAAGACTGGTTACCTGTCCCGCTCCAGAACCGGAGACTGGCCCCGAACCCATTGAGGCCTACCCGGTTACCGGAGCTGACTCACCACCGCCAATAAGTGCGGAGGAGGCAGAAGAAGAAGAGGCGGGCAGCCTAGAAGCCCCGCAGGACGAGACAGAGGAGGATCAGGCGGTTCCAGAACCCGACGAGATGGATGACCCCAACCTACAGGAACAGCCCCAACCTACCAAGGAGCCGGACGTCGTCGTAGAAGCCATAGAGGAAGGAGATGACTTGAGTCCCAACGAGGCAGAGGACTCAGAATACACCAGGTCCGAGGAGGAGGATGAGGCAGAAGTTCCCGTTGAGCAGTTACAGGCCGCTCAAGTCGAATGGTGTGGTGCCGCCGCGGCGTCTAACTGCCCGCCTAACTGCCCGCATCCCGCTGCGAAGCTGCCGCCAAGACCAGGTTCCAACCAACGCCGCGATCCGGAGGGATTGTCTCCCAATGACCTGTCGTTCAGATGACGCAGAATGCCAGCGACGCAGAGCCAAATGGTGGATACAGGAGCAGGAAAATCTACGGGTCCGAACTGAGGCCCGCCGCTAGCCGCCATTACCGAACGAACTGCGTATGCGAGGTACTGTTACCACTTTTAATCTGGACAACGGGTGGGATTTTGCCCGGAAGTGGGGGGTGTATGAGGAGATATTCATATCCCGTCGGGACGTTGAGTCCCACCTTCCAAAGGGTCACCCCAACCGAGATCTGTATCGGGGGGAGGCAATCTCCTACGAGTGTCATGCCGGGCCCCGGGGGTGGTTTGCCCTCCGGGTCCGCAAGTGTGAGCCTATGGCACAAAAACAACTTTTTGCCTAACTTTGCTTAAAAAATGTTGAAAATGACTCTTTTTTCAAAGACACTTTCCCGTTTAATTGTGTGCTAGTAAAGTGGCCCGGCGGTAAAACCTGGACGTTACTAAGAGACAGTGACCCTGCCCGCCGGGTCCGCAATGGTTAACCGGTTTCGTTTAAATAAAAAAATGTTTGAAACGTTCTAAGTCAATGTGCCTCCCGGACGGGAAGAAAATTAAGCAAGTATAATTGTTGTTAATAAAAATGTTTATTTTATCTCATGTTGCAAAAATATAAAAATTTCTCTGTAATGTTTAGGTTCCGTGACACTTGGGGACAAGTGTAATTTCCCAAGGGGGAGTGTGGCGCCCCGCAACGAGTGCGTCACAGATAGGTATTGCATCCCTGACTGAAGATGTAATATCTTCCATCTCAGTGATGACATGGTTAAACCCAGAGCTCCATACACCACACAACACACCAGAGGTAGAGGGCCAATCAGGTCCTGGTGGGAGGAGTGAAAGGTGTAGTGTGTGGGGGAAGTTAGTAACGTAGGGGTAGTGGTTGAAGGAGAAAGGAAGAAGGAGCAGGGACCTGCACAGTGCCGTGCAGCCCTAAAAAAGTAATTTACCGGCGGGGCACCATCAAGCGGTGACCCAGACCGGAACACGGGCAACTACAGAGCGGGCTAAAACTTGCCCGGGCCCAACCTCACCGGACACTGGGTCCGAGGCGAACAGATGTCTATCACTGTTCTGCAGAAACCGGAGTAAAGGAACGGCTTCTTAGGAGCACCTCACTACAGCCGCAACCTAGCCGTCTTACCAGCAGGGTACCCACCCTTGGGACACAGGACCAGCTGTTTTTATGCCAGCTAAGGATTCCAATAGAAGTTTCCCTAGTACCCTGAACTGGTGCACTAAGGCGACAACGGCAACTAGAATAGAAGGTTAGATAAAGGAGGGACACCGTGGAGCTCTGGACTTAGACCAGTCACCGCTGGGACCACCCGATTAGTTACCTAAAGACTGTATACTGTGTACCACACCAATCGTTACAGTAAAGACCCGTTACAGAGGAATCTGGTGTCCGTGCCCTTTTCTTCAGAACTGTTATTAACTCTGTCTAGCAACTACCGAGCTGCCGTATTCCACCCAGTGCAGCTCCTGGCCCTGGGGACTCCTGCTCATCCTGTGGGGAGCATCCCATCTAGTTGCCGCACATCCCCCGGAGGCCCATGCAGCACCGGTGCCATCATCGGACTCCCACAGGTGGCGTCACGACAAACAAGAAACATCCCCATCTTTTAAATCCCCTTTTATCTGACTACCAGGCCCCACAGCCTCAGGCGCGGAACCGTGACGAGGGAATCATCGCCTGAGACGTGAGCATCCGGCAATGGTGAGTCAAGTATATGCAGTGTGTCAGTAAGTGTTGTCAATGTGTCAGTATATGCAGTGTGTCAGTAAGTGTTGTCAGTGTGTCAGTATATGCAGTGTGTCAGTAAGTGTTGTCAGTATATGCAGTGTGTCAGTAAGTGTTGTCAGTATATGCAGTGTGTCAGTAAGTGTTGTCAGTGTGCCAGTATATGCAGTGTGTCAGTATGTGTTGTCAGTATATGCAGTGAGTCAGTAAGTGTTGTCAGCATATGCAGTGTGTCAGTAAGTGTTGTCAGTGTGTCAGTATATGCAGTGTGTCTGTATATGCAGTGTGTCAGTAAGTGTTGTCAGTGTGTCAGTATATGCAGTGTGTCAGTAAGTGTTGTCAGTATATGCAGTGTGTCAGTAAGTGTTGTCAGTATATGCAGTATGCCAGTAAGTGATGTCAGTATATGCAGTGTGTCAGTAGGTGTTGTCAGTGTGTCAGTATATGCAGTGTGTCAGTAAGTGTTGTCAGTATATGCAGTGTGTCAGTAAGTGTTGTCAGTATATGCAGTGTGTCAGTAAGTGTTGTCAGTATATGCAGTATGTCAGTAAGTGTTGTCAGTATATGCAGTGTGTCAGTAAGTGTTGTCAGTGTGTCAGTATACGCAGTGTGTCAGTAAGTGTTGTCAGTGTGTCAGTATATGCAGTGTGTCAGTAAGTGTTGTCAGTGTGTCAGTATATGCAGTGTGTCAGTAAGTGTTGTCAGTGTGTCAGTATATGCAGTGTGTCAGGGGCATGCAGACAGTATCAGAACTAGTATCAGAACTAGTATCTGGCTGCTTCTTCCACATGGAGGGAGGAGGCTGAAAAAGATCACTAATGATGGAGGCTGATCCGTGGGATCTGGACATCTTTACACATGGCCACCATTTTTTTAGGAGCACAAGCTCCTTAGTTACTGAATCACATTGGAGCCTGCAGCAGCTGCCACCCCAGCCAGCTCTCCTCCTGCTGACCCAGCTGACTGCACAGGGGAATCTTCTGTGCTCCTGTCCATCAGGCAGTGGGGGCCAAATGTTGAATTCAGGTAATATGTGGCATAAACTATAGTGTAGACACTGCTCAGGGGCTTCACTGTAATGTCTGGCGCTGCCTTGTGGAGGCCATTTAGCTGTGTCTATGCTAGTTTATCCCAGTATTTGACTGTTTACAGCCCCAGTTTTCCTGGCTTTCTCCGGTGAGATCTCCCTATCATACTCACTGAAGCGACCGGTGGTAAGGCCGCGGGTGTGTGTGTATGATCTTTCTCAACAGAATCCCCATACTCAGGTTTAACCGATAATAACGTTTCTTTACTGGTAAACATGTTTATATGACAATCAACCGAACTGTATGCGCACTTGTATATATTAGAGTCTCTGGATCTTCACTTCTTCCGGGTACACCGTAAGAAAAGAAAAAAACACAACAATGAAAGTATCTTTCCCTAACTTTCCCTAAAATCACGTACCAGTCTATCACAGAAGAAGATGTCGCTCCCACGTCGCAGGCCTGGGGATCTCACGAGGACGGGTCCCGGTGCAGCGCTGAAGGGGGAAACTCCTCAGTCTTCTTCTTTGGTCTCCTTCCGCAGGTAACGGAATCTTTCTTTGTTAGTCTCTCCCAGTCTCAGGGCACACCGAGCAGCAGAAGGGGGCCCACAGCAGCACAGAAGTCTCTCTCAGTCTCGGGGCACCCCGAGCAGCAGGAGGGAGATCACGGCAGTACAAATGGCTCCCTTATGTCGGTCACGGCCCCTGCACATGCACTCCGGGTGCTCGGCGGACAAGGTTTTGCAGAGCGGCCAGAGTCACAGCACCAAAGTCCAGTGGCCCAGGATCAGTCACGGGGGCTTCTGCGGGTGTATTTTTCCGGCAAGGTGTAGCAAAGTAGCCTTCTTTCAACAGACATCCACAAGCAGGTCTCCCCTGGCTCAGTTCTGGATCTGCACTGACGTCCTGCTGCTCTCTCTTCCCGAGTAAACACATTTGCTGAAAAGGGAATTTCCCACTTCCCTGCGTTTGTTTCAGCACTTGTCCACAAGGGGCAGTAGCGGACTGTGCACAGTTCATTTCCATATCCATTTCTATGATACAATCTGAATTGCTCACCTCACTACATACCCCCCCACTTAAAGGTTGACAGTCCCTGTCAACAACCATCGGCTCCAAGGCAGTGATGGCTGTGGATATCACAATGATTGATCTCCGGCGGGGTAGGGACCTCTTTTGGGGGAAACCGTCATCCCCCCGTTCACCTTCGCTCCCTTGTTCAGGGCTCACAATATCTCCAATAAACTCAGTCCCGTTTTCTACCCGGGGAGAGTAGGATCGCCGGCGGTAGCGGCCCCGGTTGGGGCCAAATCTGCTTCCTTTAACGGGAACACCCCCAGCACCGGTGACGTCGGCGGCCTCTGTACCCCTCTCTCCCTTCACAACATCAAACTGTACCACCTCCCCATCACCAACGCTGCGGAGGCACTTACGAGGATTGTTACGCTTTATGGCAGTCTGATGTACAAACACATCATCCTTTGTGTCATTCCTGTTGATGAAGCCATACCCATCGCGGACATTAAACCACTTCACCGTCCCCTGGACCCGAGTGGCCAGCACTTGCTTATCGGTCTGGCTCTGTCTCTTCACACTCTTTTCCCTGATCTCCCCTGCCGAGCGAGCCGCTTTGGCGGGGGCATCTAGTTTAAAGGTGGCTGCTGTTGTGGGGCATGACTTGCTGGTTCTGGTATATCGGACCACGGGTGGAGGATGTGGACAACGGTTTGCCCTATGGCGGGGGTCGCCGCATGTCCAGCACCTTCCCATAGGCCGGCTGGGTTGCTGTCTCGCTTGCCTGTCCGCCTGTTGGTCTAGCATGAGCTGTAGCTGTAGTATCTGTTTCTGCAACTCTGCTACCATCTGCTTCAATTCTTCCGTGTCACTGTTCGGAGTGCTGGCACCGGATATGGACCTGCAGGTCGTAGTATAAGTCTGGTTATAAGTTACTACCGGGAGGAGATTCTGTTGAACACACATCCTGCCGACTACGCCAGATGAAGTGACCGGTGGTAAGGCCGCGGGTGTGTGTGTATGATCTTTCTCAACAGAATCCCCATACTCAGGTTTAACCGATAATAACGTTTCTTTACTGGCAAACATGTTTATATCACAGTCAAACCGAACTATATGCGCACTTGTATATATTAGAGTCTCTGGATCTTCACTTCTTCCGGGTACGCCGCAAGAAAAGAAAAAAACACAACAATGAAAGTATCTTTCCCTAACTTTCCCTAAAATCACGTACCAGTCTATCACAGAAGAAGATGTCGCTCCCACGTCGCAGGCCTGGGGATCTCACGAGGACGGGTCCCGATGCAGCGCTGAAGGGGGAAACTCCTCAGTCTTCTTCTTTGGTCTCCTTCCGCAGGTAACGGAATCTTGACTTCCTGCTGCTCTCTCTTCCTGAGTAAACACATTTGCTGAAAAGGGAATTTCCCACTTCCCTGTGTTTGTTTCAGCACTTGTCCACAAGGGGCAGTAGCGGACTGTGCACAGTTCATTTCCATATCCATTTTTATGATTCAATCTGAATTGCTCACCTCACTACACTCACTGCTTGTTTTCTTCAGTCCAGTTCTCCATTTCCCTCAATCTACCGAGCTCCTCTCTCCTGTTTCCTCCACTGCAGCTTCCTCTGCGCTTCTTTCATGCTCTGCCCCTTCCCTTCAGTCTCCCCATCTTTTCCTATCTCCTTCTGTTTCTGGAGATCGGGGAGATACACTTCACAAGCTGCTTCCTCCTCCGACGACTTCAGTGATCGAGACGATGGGGAGGACTCGGAGCACAGATCATGCAGGAGGGAAGAGGGTGAATCCAGCATTTAGCTCAGCAGGAGGGTCCTGATGCTGGGAGCATAAGGTCAGGAAGCTGCTGCTTCCACCACATGGCTAATTTGCATGCGATGCAAATTAGCCATGTGGACTGGTAGCATGTAGAGTTCACCCTCAGCTACTGCCTGTCACTGAGGGGCCCCTGGCAGTCAGAGCTGCCAGTGCCTGACTGAGTGCCCCCCCGCCCTCAGCTGTCCAGGGCCCCGGCACTTGCCCGGGTGCTGACGCCGGCCCTGCCTACAGTCAAATATAATGGAGGTGCGAAGATGATTGTTCTACTGTCTTTGGTACTGGGTGCAATGTGGTGTCCAGTATCAGAAAGCTGAGTTTGTGTCATTGGTCATTGGTCATGAGTAATCCAACAGGACTATGACCCAAAATATACTTCAAGAAGCACCCAGGTATGGATGGGAAGAAAGCACTGGAGAATTCTGAAGCGGCAAGTCTGGATCTAAATCACATGTAACACCTGTGGAAAGATCTGAAAAATTGCTGTTGGGAGAAGACACCCTTCCCATATGAGAGACCTGGACCAGTTTGCATAAGATTTAGTGGTTCAAAATTCCAGTTTAGCCAAATATGGTTATAGGAAGCAACTGATTGCAGTTATTTATTCAAAAGAGTGTGCAACCAAGTATTAAATTAACGATGCCAACAATTTTGTCCAGCTCATTTTTGGAGTTTTGTGCAAAATTATGTCTAAATTTCCTTTTCTTTTCTATTTTTTGTGTTGTTCCAAAATACACAAAAAAAATAAACATGTGTATAACAAAACATATGTAATTGCAATACGTTTCTGAGAGAAGTACAGTACTTCATTTTCTGGAACAATTTCAAGGGTGCCAACACTTTCGCCCATGACTGTACATGGAGAGTGACAGCACCCATACAATACTGCACTCCTTAAAATTGTTTGCACTTCAAAAAGTATCAATGTCGTACCAGTTTTAGGACCACACCTGAGCCAAGAATGGTTTACTGCAACCAAGTCACTGGACCAGTAATAGTAACAGAAGGACATTAACTGTATCTAGAAGAGATACAATTCTCATAGCAGAAGGTGATATTTTTTACTCTGTTTACTCTGTTGTGATGCTTGATTAACTGAATTATTTTTAAAGCTGTCCTTGCAATAAATGTATAAAAATACAGGTTTTAAATTGCTACAGACTCTAAATGTACCATTCTATATTTAACCTAGAATGAGGACAATTAGCACCCTTTAGAGGGTTCAATTTTATTCTCACTGGATCAACACTGCACCATATTACTTTGAAACAGATTTGGACTTTTTGGGCTCTATTTATGAAAGCACAACTCCAGCATTTTTTCTCTTCATCACTGGAGAGGTGCAAGCCACACTCCATCACACACTCACCTCGCGGGGTCTTCGCCTCTTACACACGCTTCTCCAGTCCTGCAGCGCCATCTTGTGGCCATAACTTCTAACTGGCCAGAAGTCAGAAGTTACGTCACAAGAGCTCAATGTATTTCTATGAGAACAAGAATAAGGCTCCATATCAATGTATTGAAAAGTGACCTCTGACGTGCTCTAGGAAATACTGGAAAGCGCTGGAAGGTCATTTTTCACCAATGGAATGATAGCAGTAGTGCGTGAAACCGCAGTAAGTCCCCTTTCACATCAGTGTTTTTCACTGATTGCGGCAGATGCGGCGGATTTACCCCATCTGCCACCTGTCACATTTGCGGTTCACCTGCGGCAAGCCCCATGCAATGTCTATGGGGCTTGCGGCAGGTGCAGCAAGTGCAGAATAATTGCGGTTTCGGCACTTACTGCAGCTGCAGCTGTGAAAGAACACTGAGTACCAGTACCACTGAGTATCAGTACCAGATGAGTATCAGACAGGGAATTAGGGGACTTCTATTTAAAACACCAAAATAAAAAACAAATACTTAGGGTACCTTCACATGCCGCAATCTCGCCTGGCGATATGAGGCGATGTAACGTGCGCGTGCACGTTTTTCATCGTGGCCTCAGATCGCCTATGGCGGCATCACACGCCTCAATTTCGCCCTGAAAGTAGGGCGATGTGTCGCTCCGGAAATCGCCTCACCCACAGCGGAAGCAATCCTGCCGAATTCCATCGCCGCTTCACACGCCGCAGTTCCCAAGGCAATATTGGTGTACATGTTCAGTGCGGCGAGGAGATAGGCGTGTCGCAGTGGTTTACACTGCGGCCCATACGCGCTCATTGGACAACGCAACAGTGTTACGTTTGGGCAGCCTGCTCTGGAAGGCTGGCTAATACATGACGCCATTGCCATTGTGTGGTGGTGAATGGACAGCTCTTCAAATATGGCGCGTTGTCAAGTGACGGCCAATGGGTACACAGTAGCCAACACCAATCATTTCAGACGGGGCGAGGACTCCAGCACGCTGAGGCACGCCTATGGGAAATCATAGGCAACACTGTTTCCATCACTATCGCCCTATCACACGCCACAACACGGAAATATCGCCTTCATGATTGAGGCTGATTTCAGAGGAGTGCTCAGGAATCAGGCGACGGCCGAGAGGCGATTTATTGCCGCGAAATTCCCCAATCACACGCCGCAACTGTGAGGCAATTTCACGGCGATTGCTCCAGGGCAACATATTGCCTTTTGGATTGCCAGGCGAGATTGCGGCGTGTGAAGGTACCTTTACAGCTTTAAGACTAGCATTTCTTAAACCAGTTTTTTTTTTTTTTTTTTTTTAAACATTCATTTTTATTACCGTATATACTCGCGTATAAGCCGAGTTTTTCAGCCCAAAAATTGGGCTGAAAAGTCCCCCCTCGGCTTATACGCGAGTCATACGGCCCCCCTCAAAGTTTGGCGCCCCCACCTCAGTTTCTGGGCCCCCCCGCATGCAGCGCTGCACATATACATTACCTGTCTAGCAGCTGTCACCCTCCGGTGGCAGATCGCGGCTCCCGGCTCCGGGCTCCATCTTCCTCTCTGTCTTCCTGGTTGTCATGTGACCGGCGCGATGACGTCATCGCGCCGGTCACAAAGCAGGAAGACAGCGAGGAAGATGGAGCCCGGAGCCGGGAGCCGCGATCTGCCACCGGAGGGTAACAGCTGCTAGACACGTAATGTATATGTGCAGCGCTGCATGCGGGGGGGCCCAGAAACTGAGGTGGGGGCGCCAAATTATGAGGGGGGCCCTGCTGGGGCCCTGTATACTACCACTGGGGCTATATACTACCACTGGGGCTATATACTACCACTGGGGCTGTATATATACTACCACTGGGGCTATATACTACCACTGGGGCTGTATACTACTACTGGGGATATATACTACCATTGGGGCTATATACTACCACTGGGGCTGTATGTATACTACCACTGGGGCTATATACTACCACTGGGGCTGTATATACTACTGGGGCTGCGTGTATACTACCACTGGGGCTGCTGCTGTATACTACCACTGGGGCTGCTGCTGTATACTACCACTGGGGCTGCTGCTGTATACTACCACTGGGGCTGCTGTATATACCTCTGGGGCTGCTGTATACTACCACTGGGGCTGCTGCTGTATATACCACTGGGGCTGCTGCTGTAACACTGCTGGGGCCTGTATATACCACTGGGGAGGCTGCTGTATACCACACTGCTGGGGGCTGTATACCTGTGCTGGGGTCCACCCTCGGCTTATACACGAGTCAATAAATTTTCCCAGGTTTTGGGGGCAAAAGTAGGGGGGTCGGCTTATACACGGGTCGGCTTATACACGAGTATATACGGTACATTTTTTTCAAATTATATTGCCATGTAAAATCAAGTAAAACATATTAAAGCATGTATTAAAACCAGTTTTAGTGAGGGGTGTTTAGAAATAGAATGAGCAAAATTCATTAGGAGGCAACCTCCAGTTATATAAATTGACGCACCTAATCAGTGGTATGCTCCTCCTTGCACTTTGCCGGAAAATTGACTCCAGCTAGGGAATGGAATAACATTTCCGGTGTACAAAATACCACCACTTTCCATGAACTTGATAGAGGATTGGCGAGGCCACGCTCTGTCCCACCCTGGCTTCTCCCCATTCCACACATTTTCATGACATAGCTTGTTCCATTTTTAAAAAACCCTGCATTGCATGAAAGTTTGCATTTGAATAAATAAAAGTGTTTTATTCCAATTTTCTATGCCCTCAGATGTACGTGAATCAGATATGTTTTCTGTTTTTCACAGATAGATCATATACCTATTACAGTTTTTAGTGCTAGGGCTGTTGTGTTCACATATCTGTGTTTTTTAGCGTACATAGTGGCCCTAAAAAAGTCACGGTGACATATCTGTTCTTGAGTCACAGATAAAAATTACATGTACACCTCTATGGGTCTGTGAAAATCACTGATAGTACACAGATGGCAGAAGTATGCAGTCCGTGTGTGCTGTCTATGAGTTGTATTGCAATATATAGCAGACGTTTAGTAATTTATGATGAAACACTGATGTTAAAAACAGTCCATATTTTTACATACAAGAAAAATCACGGACGTCTTAATGGCGCTTTGCGCTTTGGTCAAGATGTTACTAAATAGACACACAGCATATCTTGATGAAAATCCAGTGGATTGTGGTGTGAATTTGTAAGAAGGTGGACTGGAAGTCATGTTCTTCTCTAAAGACGCCAACCGCACTGTTGTATCGTGTCATGCGGCTTTCCAGATATACAGTACATATGTATGCAGTATATATGCCATCTATATAACTAATAATAATCTGGTAGCACTACCAAACAAAACCGGGTGCAACAACCTACAAAGGTAATCTCCAAACCTCATAGATACTAAAATTAAAAAAGCAGGCAGCACTCCAACAAAATAGTGATGAAAACCTGTGGCTTTTACTGATCCATAAGTTGTGGCGATGTTTCGGTTGATTTCTGTGCTTTTCAGTATATGGATTGGGGTGGGGGTGTGAGTGAAACCGCTCATTACACCTATCTTCATCTACTGCTGGTTTGCATGCTCCTATACTATTATAGTAGTATAATATACTATTATACTATATAACATATACTAATAATTATAATATTATAATACATACGTACAGTAGAGACCAAATGTTTGGACACACCTTCTCATTCAAAGAGTTTTCTGTATTTTCATGACTATGAAAATTGTAGATTCACACTGAAGGCATCAAAACTATGAATTAACACATGTGGAATTATATACTTAACAAAAAAGTGTGAATCAACTGAAAATATGTCTTATATTCTAGGTTCTTCAAAGTAGCCACCTTTTGCTTTGATTACTGCTTTGCACACTCTTGGCATTCTCTTGATGAGCTTCAAGAGGTAGTCAACAGAAATGGTTTTCACTTCACAGGTATGCCCTGTCAGGTTTAATAAGTGGGATTTCTTGGCTTATAAATGGGGTTGGGACCATCAGTTGTGTTGTGCACACCACGTCTGGTTGATACTACTACTACTACTATTGAATAGACTGTTTGAATTTGTATTATGGCAAGAAAAAAGCAGCTAAGTAAAGAAAAATGAGTGGCCATCATTACTTTAAGAATTGAAAGTCAGTCAGTCAGTCCGAAAAATTGGGAAAACTTTGAAAGTGTCCCCAAGTGCAGTTGCAAAAACCATCAAGCACTACAAAGAAACTGGCTCACACGAGGACCATCCCAGGAAAGGAAGACCAAGAGTCACCTCTGCTGCAGAGGATAAGTTCATCCGAGTCACCAGCCTCAGAAATCGCAGGTTAACAGCAGCTCAGATTAGAGACCAGGTCAATGCCACACAGAATTCTAGCAGCAGACACATCTCTACAACAACTGTTAAGAGGAGACTTTGTGCAGCAGGCCTTCATGGTAAAATAGCTGCAAGGAAACCACTGCTAAGGACAGGCAGCAAGCAGAAGAGACTTGTTTGGGCTAAAGAACACAAGGAATAGACATTAGACCAGTGGAAATCTGTGTATTGGTCTGATAAGTCCAAATTTGAGATCTTTGGTTCCAACCACCGTGTCTTTGTGCGACACAGAAAAGGTGAACGGGTGGACTCTACATGCCTGGTTCCCACCATGAAGCATGGAGGAGGAGGTGTGATGGTATGGGGGTGCTTTGCTGGTGACACTGTTGAAGATTTATTCAAAATTGAAGGCATACTGAACCAGCATGGCTACCACGGGATCTTTCAGTGCCATGCTATTATTGCGTTTAGTTGGACCATCATTTATTTTTCAACAGGATAATAACCCCAAACACACCTCCAGGCTGTGTAAGGGCTATTTGACCAAGAAGGAGAGTGATGGGGTGCTACGCCAGATGAGCTGGCCTCCACAGTCACCAGACCTGAACCCAATCGAGATGGTTTGGGGTGAGCTGGACCACAGATTGAAGGCAAAAGGGCCAACAAGTGCTAAGCATCTCTGAGAACTCCTTCAAAACTGTTGGAAGACCATTTCCGGTGACTACCTCTTGAAGCTCATCAAGAGAATGCCAAGAGTGTGCAAAGCAGTAATCAAAGCAAAAGGTGGCTACTTTGAAGAACCTAGAATATAAGACATAGTCTCAGTTGTTTCACACTTAACATAAGTTAAGTATATAATTCCACATGTGTTAATTCATAGTTTTGATGCCTTCAGTGTGAATCTACAATTTTCATAGTCATGAAAATAAAGAAAACTCTTTGAATGAGAAGGTTATATATATATATATATATATATATATATATATATATATATATATATATATATATATATATATATATATATATATATATATATATATATACTATATACAGTGTTGGCCAAAAGTATTGACACCCCTGCAATTCTGTCAGATAATACTCAGTTTCTTCCTGAAAATGATTGCAATCACAAATTCTTTGGTATTATTATCTTCATTTAATTTGTCTTAAATGAAAAAACACATAAGAGAATGAAGCAAAAAGCAAAACATTGATCATTTCACACAAAACTCCAAAAATGGGCCGGACAAAAGTATTGGCACCCTTAGCCTAATACTTGGTTGCACAACCTTTAGCCAAAATAACTGCGAACAAACCGATTCCGGTAACCATCAATGAGTTTCTTACAATGCTCTGCTGGAATTTTAGACCATTATTCTTTGGCAAACTGCTCCAGGTCCCTGATATTTGAAGGGTGCCTTCTCCAAACTGCCATTTTTAGATCTCTCCACAGGTGTTCTATGGGATTCAGGTCTGGACTCATTGCTGGCCACCTTAGAAGTCTCCAGTGCTTTCTCTCAAACCATTTTCTAGTGCTTTTTGAAGTGTGTTTTGGGTCATTGTCCTGCTGGAAGACCCATGACCTCTGAGGGAGACCCAGCTTTCTCACACTGGGCCCTACATTATGCTGCAAAATTTGTTGGTAGTCTTCAGACTTCATAATGCCATGCACACGGTCAAGCAGTCCAGTGCCAGAGGCAGCAAAGCAACCCCAAAACATCAGGGAACCTCCGCCATGTTTGACTGTAGGGACCGTGTTCTTTTCTTTGAATGCCTCTTTTTTTCTCCTGTAAACTCTATGTTGATGCCTTTGCCCAAAAAGAGAGAACATTATTCCAAAATGTTTTAGGCTTTCTCAGGTAAGTTTGGCAAACTCCAGCCTGGCTTTTTAATGTCTCGGGGTAAGAAGTGGGGTCTCACTGAGTCTCCTACAATACAGTCCCTTTTCATTCAGACGCCGACGGATAGTACGGGTTGATACTGTTGTACCCTCGGACTGCAGAGTAGCTTGAACTTGTTTGGATGTTAGTTGAGGTTCTTTATCCACCATCCGCACAATCTTGTATTGAAATCTCTTGCAAATTTTTCTTTTCCGTCCACATCTACGGAAGTTAGCCACAGTGCAATGGGCTTTAAACTTCTTGATGACACTGCACACGGTAGACACAGGAACATTCAGGTCTTTGGAAATGGACTTGTAGCCTTGAGATTGCTCATGCTTCCTCACAATTTGGTTTCTCAAGTCCTCAGACAGTTCTTTGGTCTTCTTTCTTTTCTCCATGCTCAATGTGGTACACACAAGGACACAGGACAGAGGTTGAGTGAACTTTAATCCATGTCAACTGGCTGCAAGTGTGATTTAGTTATTGCCAACACCTGTTAGGTGCCACAGGTAAGTTACAGGTGCTGTTAATGACACAAATTAGAGAAGGATCACATGATTTTTCTAACAGTGCCAATATTTTTGTCCACCCCCTCCCCTTTTTTATGTTTGGTGTGGAATTATATCCAATTTGGCTTTAGGACAATTCTTTTTTGTGTTTTTTTCATTGAAGACAAATTAAATGAAGATAATAATACCAAAGAATTTGTGATTGCAATCATTTTCAGGAAGAAACTGAGTATTATCTGACAGAATGGCAGGGGTGTCAATACTTTTGGCCAACACTGTATATAGTGTATGATAGTGCATACTGACATTTTTGCTATAGGTAATGCAAAACATAGTAATAAGACTTGGAGTATAAGATAGTGTGTAAGGTAATATAGGGTAAGATGTAAGACGCATGATAATAGCTATTACATAAGGTATAATATTTTATAATGCATAATGTAGAATGTGAAGCATGAGATATATTAATGTATAAGATGTAACAGAGATGTATATATGTACAATATTTCTGTATTAAGTGTATCAATGTTATGTAATTGTGTTTTTCAGGAAGAATCAGCAATGGATAAGATGAACAGGACTTTTATATAGGATGTTTGGTTAGATAGGTAGGCCCGGTAATTGAGTGTAAGATAAATAATATATAAGTGTTGCGACTAGCCCACAATAGGAGGGACTATGTTATAGGGTAAGTGACTGTTTCCTTGTAGAACATCAGCTGGGGATCCTCTACTGAATTGTATAGATGTAAAAGTCAGATAGGTCATCACGGACGCATGTAGTTGGTAACTCGTGGCAACTACAATGTTAAGAACAGAAAGAGATGGCGTCATTCTGAGAAGTGACTGTAGCATTTGACAGAACAACAGGGAAGGCTAGAGAACTACCCTCGAAAGGGCAGCTCTATACGTGAGGCAGCCAGAGTACAGAAAATTGGCCAAACCCCTTAGATAGCAAGGTATGGAGTTATCACCAGTAGTGATGCTGTTCAGCTTTCCCGGGCAGGACCCTTTTTGGCAACTACAAGTCTAAATCTCTTCACTGGCACTATGGTGAATCTCCTACTCCACTCTCCTATGGGGAGAAGAGATCTTCATCTCTGGAAGTGTCTAGGAACCTGCTGCTACATTCCCACTGTAGTGTTCTGACCCTTTGGGGACCCTGCTATGTGAGGGATTGAGAATTGGACCCGCTAAGATGGAAGGCGACCATCAGGGACTGTGCTGCTGTGTTAGTTTGGGTTCTGCTGGAAAGCCTGAATACAGAATCAGGGACAACCCAGATAGAGTTAGAACTGTACCTGATGCTACATTGTGAAATGAAAAATGTGATGAAGACATATGTCAACTATCTCATGTATTAAGTTGTGCTTGAAAAATTGAGCAAATTGATAAGTAAAAGACTATTGTTTAATAAGAACTGTTGTTCTCTATGTCAGATTCCACTTCAGTATGGTCCTGGCCTACTAGAGGCAACAACGACATGCGGCCTGCTGTAAGGTATGACCTGCGCTACAAACACATGACCCCAGCCAAGACCACAGTTTACCTGTAGTATGCTGGGGCATCTTCTCGAGTCAATCCCACCCCGTGTCACTCTACAAATTCTCCAAGCATTTTGTTACTAATTACTATAAGTGAGAAATGAAAATGTTGTGGGTTGAAAATATGCAGAATGCTTTTTCTGAAAGAGATTATTTCTATATAGTCAGTATTGTAAAAAAAAAAAGTGTCATGTGACCCTCTAAGCACTACAGGGTTTCTGCAAAGGTCATGGGGCCAGGGTACTCTGCTTCCAGGGCTCAACAGTTCAGAAGGTGTCACGGTGGCTCTCGGCTCTCCCTGGAAGTCGTGGCCATAACCGGTCATTGAATAAAAGGGATTATTTACAAGGAAATAAAGTTTTTAATGTTTTTCATGACGCCATTCGTGGTTTCTGATCAGAATGACCAGCGCTGCTTGTAGTGACCCTAGGGGATAGGTGTAGTTATGGCAGCTAGGTGTAACACTCCCCACGGACGGAGTAGGCCCCCAAGTTGGGGTATTATGGAATGGTTGATGATGGTGGTTATTGTTGTAGCCGGGGATAACAGAGGGTGCTTGAAGGAACGACAGACACCCGGATTACAGTTCTTAACAGTCTCTTTACTTGTCGTTGTTGCAAAGACAACCCGGCCAGGGTGCTGTGTTCTTCCAGATTGCAGCTTGGCCAGCTCACAGATACATAGTAACATAGTAACATAGTAACATAGTTTTTAAGGTTGAAGGAAGGCTTTAAGTCCATCTAGTTCAACCCATAGCCTAACATGTTGATCCAGAGGAAGGCAAAAAAAACCCCATGTGGCAACACTAATCTCCACATTGGGGGAAAAAATTCCTTCCTGACTCCAGATACGGCAATCAGACTAATTCCCTGGATCAACGCCCTATCAAAGAATCTAGTATGTATAACTGGTAATATTATAGTTTTCAAGAAAGGC
Organism: Allobates femoralis; assembly: GCA_033576535.1. Lineage (NCBI taxonomy): Eukaryota > Metazoa > Chordata > Amphibia > Anura > Aromobatidae > Allobates > Allobates femoralis. Next base: position 144,805,881 of record JARQOC010000002.1, read on the forward strand.
ATCCAGGCCCTTCTTAAATGTTAGTAGTGACTCACTCATTACAACATCATGTGGCAGAGAGTTCCATAGTCTCACTGCTCTTACAGTAAAGAATCCGCGTCTGTGATTATGATTAAACCTTCTTCCCTCCAGACGTAGAGGATGCCCCCTTGTCCCAGTCTCAGGCCTAAGAGTAAAGAGATCATTAGAAAGGTCTCTGTACTGCCCCCTCATATATTTATACATTATTATAAGATCACCCCTAAGCCTTCGTTTTTCCAAGCTAAATAACCCCAAGTTTAATAACCTGTCTTGGTATTGCAGACCCCTTAGTCCTCTAATAACTTTTGTCGCTCTTCTCTGGACCCGCTCTAGTTCAGCTATGTCTTTCTTATACACCGGAGACCAGAATTGTACACAGTATTCTAAGTGTGGTCGCACTAGTGACTTGTATAGAGGTAAAATTATGTTCTCCTCATGAGCATCTATGCCTCTTTTAATACATCCCATTATTTTATTTGCCTTTGCAGCAGCTGCCTGACACTGGCCACTAAATGTGAGTTTGTCATCTACCCATACACCCAGGTCTTTTTCAGTGACAGTTTTGCCCAGTGTTTTACAATTAAGCACATAATTATACCTTTTGTTTCCTCTGCCCAAGTCTGAGTACATTCCACTGAGACACCTCCTGACACTTTCTGCTCCTGTTGTTCCTCTGTGTCTTCGTGCAAGTTGTCCTGAAGCAGGCAACTGCGGGTCCTGTCGAGCGACGGCCTGGCATGTCCTCTTGACTCTCTGTAGCCACTGTGACTGGGATAGTCCACGGTGTTGGCCACTGCACATGCTGTTCAGTGGCCTCTGGTTTCTTGGCCGATATTATAGAATTCAGTCCAATTTGGGGCCGGTACCACTTTGCAGCAGTTCTTTCACCCGACCTGGAAGTCGGACGTAGATTCAGGGTTCTTCGGACTGGGGGTTCACAGATGACTTACCCACTGGTCTCACAAGGCCCCAGCCCTAGAGTCCCTTGGAACTCCATCTTGCTTCCCTCTCCTTCTTCACTCTCCTCTGACTACCGTATTTTTAACACCATAAAACACACTTTTTTCCTCCAAATTCTGGAGGAGAGTGTGGGGTGCGTCTTATGGTGCAAATGTACTGTGGCTCGCTGTGGAGAGGGGGCAGCAGGGGAGTGGGATCACGGGTGAGGCAGGAGAATGTTCCCGCTGCTGTATCCAGCACTGGGGAAATCACATGGTGCCGATACTTAGAGTTGAGGAATATTCATTAGCTGCATCCTGAGCAGTGAGTGGGGAGCAGCTACTGACTATTCCTACACTCGGAGGAACCACGTGATTTCCCTAGCACTGGATCCAGCAATGATGGGGAGATTGGGAGTCCTGTGTGCTGGGGAGAGCAGCCAGAGCTGCAGAGGTGACAACATACGTCGGGAACACAGTGTGTGCTCACATTAACTGCTGTTATCACTGTTATCCTGCAGTCGATCTATAACACTTCTATCTGAAATTGCAGGACCTGTGATGAGGTAATGAAGAGGGTGGGCTGGAGCATCACATGTAATGAAGAAGGAGTGCTGTCGTGTGATGCTCCAGTCCGCCCTCTTCATTACCTCATCCCAGGTACTGCAATTTCAGATGACAGCAGTTAATGTAAGTGTAAAAGCCAAGAATGAATTGTAATTGTTAATAAAGAACTGTACATACAGGCTTTCTACCACTCCTGTGGTGAACTATAACTCCCAGCATGCCTAAGGATCTGCAGGACATGCTGGGAGTTATAGTTCACCCTTAATATGAATTTCACCTATGAGGTCATAAAGCAGCACTCCAGTGTTTTCTCTTCAGCACTAGAGTGGTGCTTTAAATGTAAGTATAAGAAACAGGGGGAGGGGGCTTGCATATAAAGCACCACTCTAGTGCTGAAGAAAAAACACTGGAATGCTGCTTTAAGATCGCATAGGTGCAATTCATATCAAGAGAGAACTATAACTCTCAGCATACCCTGCAGATCCTTAGGCATGCTGGGAGTTATAGTTCTCCCTTGATATGAATTGCACCTATGAGATCTTAAAGCAGCACTCCAGTGTTTTTTCTTCAGCACTGCAGTGGCGCATTAAATATAAGCCCCCTCCCCTGGTTCTTATATTCACCTTCTGGCATTTTTATACTGTATTATACCAACAACACTCAGTCTAGCGGCGCCATCTCCCCCTTCTACCACATTTTTTTGTTAAAATCTTTTTTTCCCTACTTTTTCCTTCTAAAACCGGCTGGCTTATGGTCCGGTGTGTCTTATAAACTGAAAAATATGGCAACTTGTTCACACCCCCTCGACCTACTCTTTCCTCCAGCCATCAGATGGGGTCTGCTCTCTAAAGGAGTTTCTTCCACCCTGCATCTCCCTGGCCTGGAGTTAGGATGGGTGTTGAGTGTGTGGTTGGGTGTCTCAGTTTCGTATTCCCATCTTTCCTGAGAGTAATGGCACCACAACTGTGGAGTAGGTGCAGTAACACTGTGGCGACCGAGACGCAAGGGCGCCACATTTGCAGTAGTCGCACTTGGGCTCTGGGGTCTAGGGTGCCCGAAAGATCACAGTTTGAGAAGGCCATAAAAAATCTGTGATAGTTGAGGGCCCTTTTGGAAATTTTACATAGGGGCCCATGAGCTTCAAGTTACGCCACGGGCTGCTTTTTCTTACGCCCGATGGGTATTTTTGCCCTAATACATACTTGTTACAATTTGATCCCATAGTGTAACTCTGCTCGGGCAGCACTAAGTATCGGTCCTGCTATCTGGTAGATTAGTAGCATGTGTTAGCTGGAAATATTTCTTTTCCTTAAATGTATGATGTTTTGTGGACTGAAAAACACATTTTATTATCAATTTGTCATACAAAGCAGAGAACAGGAGATTTTTCTTCTATATGTTGATCCAATAAAATTACTTCCCACTTTATACTTCACCCTCCCCCACTTTATTACCACATGGGGCCTTCATAAATGTCTCTCTCTATTTAATAGCTGTAACGTTATTCTAATCATAGCTGGACACTTATATGTAATCACTCCATTTTTAAACACTTCATAAATGCATTTTTTATCCCTGTAATTAAGAAAATGGCCGTGTACAGTTTATCTCTTGCTGGGCATTGGCTGCAATGTTCAACACTGCTAAGCTCCAAAGCCTGAAGCCGTGTAGCCCCCACAAGTCGCTCACTTTATGGGTTAAATCACTGTATTTGCTTTACCATAGCGTTGACGCTCTGAACAACAATACAGCTAATCTGTCTCTGCGGAGTGTTATGTGTAAATTATTTCACTTGTTCTAGGCCTCGAAGAATTTGCAGTGGGGGATATTGTTTCATACAGAATAAAAATACCAGAAATACCCCATGAAATCAATGTAAATGAAAAGTAGTGAGGATTTAATGTCTTTAAGGTTGATATTGACTTTACTGTAATAGCTTTTGTAATATAGAAATATAGAAGCCATGAAATTTTTACTATTTCATATACCAATCTCATATGGAAATTCATTCCTGGTTATCGGTCTTACAGATTGTATTTATGGGTGAAATGTCTGACTATGATGCCAAAACCCCACCAGCAACCCTGACATTTACATGCCAATAGTACATTACCCTCACTCTTAAATTTACAAAAGCTTCTATGTAATTAAAACTGAAGCTAATTAAATGAATGATGAGATGTCGCCATTGTCTGTATATAGAGGAACAAGTACATTATTCCAACTACATCTCATATTAGGTTGTAGGGTGCCTACTTATGTACTAGGGCCCACCGGGGAACCCTTCTTTTCTCCTGTTGGTCAGTCGGAGCCTGTATGAGTATGTGGGAGAGGAGCCAATTTATTAATTCATGTAACATACTTTATGGTCAATATTAAGCAAAGAAAGCTAGAAGGCTAGAGGAAGGGAGATGTTCCTGAAACGTCCCAAATACACCTGAAGGCCAATAAAGGCATTTGGATTGAAGATAAGGAGTGCTGCAGTCATTTTGTTTATTGTATACTTTATGGTCAGATAGGTTTATACCACTTACATCCATAGAGGCTAACATACTGATGAACATTTCTAAACTATTTTCTACCGAGTAATGATCTCTAAGACCTAAGTACAGTGAATTTATTACCCAATTTGTTAACAAAATCTGCCACCGCGGTAATAAAGGAACCAAAGAAAATCTATTTAGCTCCTAACACTGGCACCATCATCCTGAGCATCCTCACTGGATCGCTATTACGCCACAACCCAAATTTACCTGATCACTGCGGCCGCTGATTGACTGCAAAACCAGGAGACCAGTGGTTGGGATTTCTCTTGTTCTGGTGTGGTCAGGACCACTGGTACAGCAGCACTGGAATGGGGATCAGATTCTTGAAGTTAGTATCCTCCTCAAAAAAGTGCTTGAAATCTTCTTTGAATGTGTTTCCTGAATATTCATTTTACATGACATATGACAGGGTATTTTTAGAGCTTTCTTTCACAAGGTTTTGATAACTTCAAATGGGGAAAAAAAGTAACACATTATTATGTGGCCCAATAATGGCTGAATTGATTTCACTACAAAGCAGTTCTGCTCTCCATTTTGTTTGTGTGTGTATTATAGACACTGAGGATTGCTTGGAGGGATTTGTACCCATTCTTTCCTCGTTTCTATGCTGCTCTTAATTTTTTCACAATCTATAACACTATCTATCACTCTATATATTTTATCTAGTGTTTATCAGTCTATTTATCTGTGTATACTGCTGTGTCCTGAATTCATGATTTATACCTTGAAGCAGGGCTGAGGAGTTGGAGTCGGAGTCCATTTTAGAAGAGTCGGAATCGGTATAAAATAGATGGACTCCGACTCCTAAAATATATAATGAATTGGGTCAAGTAGTTCAATGCAGAATGTGCAGAATATTATTATTATGAATCATTATTTGTGATATCTAAATATTATCTGGATTATTGTATCACAATAATGATTAATCACTTAATACAATAAATGCATCACTTAAACATGAGCCTTCCTTCCCTGCTCCCAATTCTCCCTAAGTTTTCGCCTCCACTCCCTTTACCCCCAATTTCCTATTATAGTTAGATTACTTTGTGATTTTCTGAAAATAAGAACTGGTTATGTAACAAGTAACCTTTTATTCATGTCACAAAAAAGATGTTATGTTCTTTTGTTTCTTTATTTGTTAAAAAAAAAACTTTAAATAAAGAATTTATAGAAAACAAAACATGAGCCGTGTATGAGGGAGTGATTAGAGTCGTGGAGTCGGATTCAGGGAAATTGAGAAGTCTGAGTCGGTGGTTTGCTTTCTGACTCCACAGCCCTGCTTTGAAGTGTACGCCATCGTCTTGAGGATAGAACCAGTTAGTATAGATATATTTAGAGTATTCTGTCAACCACATATGTAATGAATATTCTGGACATAAGTGATGGATATACTGGAAATAAGTTTACGCTAACTGGTCTTATCCTCCAGTTCCCCTCACACCACCCAGGGACAATGGCGTAATGATATGCAGACACAGTGACCTCAGTACTGTCAATGCAGGGTGTAAGGATTTGCACCAGCGCTCTGCAATCCCATAACATGGTGAAAAGACGTTTACCTCCCAGTAATACAAGCAGTCGTGGTATTTATACTGTGCAATAATTAGTGTATTACTTGAATCCACATAGAAAGCCTGTGCCTCCTCTGGTGCTGCTGGAGTGGGGAGAGTGAATGGATGGAGGCTGCTAGCACTACTCTCCTTTTGCATTGCCTTAATTCCCATCTCTTTCTGCTCTCATCCAATTAGTGCAGTGTATTAAGCGGTTTATCATCTCATAGTCAGCCATTGAGAGAAACAAGGCGAACACTTTGCTATAGAGCCTGCTCTCCTTTGACACCCTCAGGTACTTACATATTCCACTGTGCTATGAATAATAGAGGAAGAATAGAGCACTAATTCCCTCATCAAAGAATGCCTTGTCTGCTGCTTTGCTCAACAACACTATTCTGATCAAAAGAAAAGCAATAAAGCTTAGCATAACAAAACGAAACCTACTTATTAGCTTAGTGGTTAAATTAATGCAGAGCCGCAGCTATTCACATCCAACGTTTGAAAACAGCCTCCAACAACCTGATAAAGCGGCATTGGGGATGGAGGAATTTTAAGCTGAAATGTGAAGCTTGACTTAATCTAGAAAACAACTAGAAGGGGTTTGGGAAGAATGGGGTAATTAAGAAATATTTAGCTGATATACATCAGAGGCACCAGGGTGGAAAGCAAGGGATGAGGAGTACAAACATGGTGCTCCCTGGCCTCCCATTCATTCCTATGGCCTGCTATAAGGGACAGCCTCAGGGTCCATTGCTATAGATGCTATGCGTGCCTGCTGTTGGCCTTTTCATGGGACACACAAGGAGGCTTGTTCTTATGGCATCTGGAGAAAAGACACCTCCACTTGTAGTATATGAATGGACACAACACTAGGTGGCGCTATTGAGGACACACTACAGTCAAATCTTCTGCACATAACTTGCAAGTACATTGCTGGATGTAGCATTATTGACATTTAAGTGGGTAAAAAAGTATTTAGTCAGTTGCCAACTGTGCAAGTTCCCCCACTTAAAAAGATGAGACAGGCCTATAATTGACATCATAGGTAGACCTCAACTATGAGAGACAAAATTAGAAAATAAATCTTGAAAATAAATTTGCTTCAAATTTTGGTGGAAATAGGTGTTTGGTCACCTACAACCAAGCTAGATTTCTGACTCTCACCGATCTGTAATTTCTTCTTTAAGAGGCTCCTCTGTCCTCCACTCATTGCCTACAGTATTGGCACCTGTTTGAACTTGTTATCAGTATAAAAGACACCTGTCCGCAACCTCAAACAGTCACACTCCAAACTCCACTATGGTGAAGAACCAAAGAGCTGTTGAAGGACACCAGAAACAAAATTGTAGCCCTGCACTAGATTGTGAAGACTGAATCTGCAATAGGCAAGCAGCCTGGTGTGAAGAAATCAACTGTGGGAGCAATAATTAGAAAATAGAAGACATACAAGACCACTGATAATCTCCCTCGATCTGGGGCTCCACGCACGATCTCACCCCGTGGGGTCAAAAAGATCTCAAGAACAGTGAGCAAAAATCCCAGAACCACATGGGGGGACCTAGTGAATGACCTGCTACGCCACAAGGGATGCAGATCCTGCAGTGCCAGACGTGTCCCCCTGCTTAAGCCATTACATGTCCCGGTCCATCTGAAGTTTGCTAGAGAGCATTTGGGTGAACCAAAAGCGTATTGGGAGAATGTCATATAGTCAGATGAAACCAAAGTAGAACTGTTAGGTAGAAACACAACTCGTCGTGTTTGGAGGAGAAAGAATGCTGAGTTGCTTCCAAAGAACACTATACCTACTGTGAAGCATGGGGGTGGCAACATCATACTTTGGGGCTGTTTCCCTGCCAAGAGACTAAAACGTGTATCGTGAGATTTTGAGTGAAAACCTCCTTCCGTCAGCAAGGGCATTGAAGATGAAACGTGGCTGGGTCTTTCAGCATGCTAATGATCCCAAGCACACTGCCAGGGCAACAAAGGAGTGGCTTCATAAGAATCATTTCAAAATCCTGGAGTGGCCTAGCCAGTCTCCTGATCTTAACCCTATAGAAAACCTTTGGGAGGGAGTTGAAAGTCCGTGTTACCCAGTGACAGCCCCAAAACATCATGGCTCTAGACGAGATCTGCATGGAGGAATGGGCCAACATACCAGCAACAGTGTGTGCCAACCTTGTGAAGACTTTAGTTATTGACAAAATACTTATTTTCCACAAAACTTGAAAAAAAATTCTTTCCAAATCAGCAATGTGATTTTCAGGATTTGTTTTCTCATTTTGTCTCTCATAGTTGAGGTCTACCTATGATGTCAATTACAGCCCTCTCTCATCTTTTGATGAGAGAACTTGCACAATTGGTGGCTGACTAAATACTTTTTTTTTTTTCCCACTGTAATTGCCTTTGTGCCTTCTTTTTGTTTAGTTTATATGTGCTCACCTACTTTTTCTTTTTTTTTTTTTTAAATTCCTGGCGGAGACTAACAATTCCAGATGATTTAGCCTGATCCATCAAGAAAGGAAGAAAGACAACTTTTTTTTCCTTTGTTCCAAATTATAATTTACATGTGCCATTTTGATGAATTTTTGTGCTGAAAACAGCAACAAATTCCACAAAACAACAAAAAAGAAAGTGTCTTATAATAATCAGCAACACATCAGACTCTCATCTACCTTGGAAACTTCAAAAGGAACCACCTCTTCTGACAACCTACAACGGCGAACCTCAGTCCACAAAACTGCCACACGATCAGCCCTACCCTCTTCTACTGTATCTTGACCCATCCCTTGTAGACTGTAAACCCTTGGGGGCACTGTCCTCTCTCCTCTTCCTCCTCCTGATTATTGTATTTGTCTATGTATGTCCCTGTTCACATGTAAAGTGCCATGAAATAAATTGCGCTATAATAATAAATAATATAAGAATGCTAACAAAAGCTAAATTATTTTATTGGAAGGCATTGGACGACAAGTTATAATATGGATTGTCCAATCTGGAGAAAATCTTGTCTCAATGAAGACCAGGCGGCTGTAGGCTGCTCTTCTGTAGCCTGGGGGCCCCATTACGTATGGGCCTCAGTATGTTGATAACACCAGCCCAACTGCCTGGTTTTTACCTTGACTAGCAATCAAAATAATTTTTTTAATTACTTATTTATATAATAATAATAATGAAAAAATGGGTTCCCCTGTATTTTTGATTGATAGCCAAGGTAAAGCCAGGCAGCTTGGGGTGGCAGCCCATAGCTGTCAGCTTTATCTGCGCTGAGAATCAAAAATCCAGCCCTGCACAATTTTTGTTATTATCTATTTATTTTTTAAACCCTTTGAAGGCAGGTTCAATTGCCAATAACAACTAATTACAAACACCAGCACAATGGGTGGGGGTGCAACAGCCAATCACAGACACTGTCACAGAGAATGGGTGTCTGTGATTGGTTGTTGGAGCCAGTGCAGTGAATAATCAGGAAGTTATTGAGCAGCTCGGAAGTAGAAGCCTGCGGTCCTCGGTTGGTATGACCCTGATGTTTAATCATTGATTTGCTTTCTTTTACTACCTCCCAGCCATACCTGAACAGTAACTGGGACTACTCAATTAAGTTTGAGTTACAGTTCGGGTTTGCATATCAAAGTGTACAGTATTATTGCACGCTATCTGCAGGGTGGCTGCTGCCCTCTATTTCCCAGCAGGTGAATCAAGTTTCCTCATTATAGGTGCTCCCCTGATCATCAGGAAGGAGTGGAAAATGATTCCAATAGCTCATTTAAAGCTCAAATGAATTCCATAACCAAGAGAGTTAAGGCAGTGCTTGAAATAATGGTGGCCACACAAAATTTGGAAATCTTTACTTAGGGGTGTAGTCACCTTTATTGCCAGAAGTTTACACATTAATGGCAGTGTGTTGAATCATTTAGAGGGCACATCAAAGTTACACTGTTAGGGTATATGCAGATGATCTGGAGACATTGCGTCCTGGTCGCAGTGTCTCTGGACCTGAGGGAAGCCGTGGGTGAATACAGGGAGAATGCAGCTGCCCTGTGCCCATGATCTAGGTTCGGGGCAGGGCAGTTTTTCCCTGCATTCACCCGCTGATATCCCTTCTGACTCCGCAGCAATAAATTAATATGCTGTGGAGATGTGGAAGTGTAACAACCCGCAGCTCAGCTGAAATAACGCTGTGGAGGGAGAAGCACAATGGCACAAGATTTCTACAAATCCCATCCACTGTGCTTCTATTGTTGAACTCTGCATTTTGGACGCAGCCGTAATACGCAGCTGTAAAATGCTGCTATTACTGATCATGTGCACACAACGTTATACAAGCTGTACATGGACTACTTTACATTGTATCAAAGTGTCATACCTTCAGTGTTGTCACATGAAAAGATAAAATAAAATATTTACAAAAATGTGAGGGATGTTCTCACTTTTGTGATATACTGTATGTGGAGCCTAAAACAACACATGGAAAAGACTGCAGTTACTTAAGTGCAGAATAAAAGCTTTTCTGCACTATTAAAAATCACTTAAAATGCTGCTTTTCATCTGCACATAAAACAAATATTGGGGGAAAGGCATAAAAATTGCAGCAACAATGCAATAAAAGATTGTTGCTGTGTAGTTTTGTGCCGAGTCCTGCAGAAAACAAAGGAAACAGTACTTATGCAGTGTGCGAAAACAGTTTTACAGACACATAAAAGTCAAATGTCATATAGAGAAGCTTGCAAAAAATGAGAATGTCCTGTCTGATTCAAATATAAAATGAACAAAAAATTAAATCCATACGTTCCAACTATAGATGAGCATATGCACAGATAACGTTGCACCAGCCCTGGCTAATTAAAAGCTTGCCGGGGACGCTGGAAGGGAAAATTGCAGGCCTTCCAACCAGCTCCTAGGTAACACAGACCTGGACGCTGGACTGGAGTTCTGTGAATTGATCCGCTCATATTTAGTCCCAAACTTCCTAGATAGTTACATGGAACAGTCCTGGATTTGGGCCTACACCATGCAGTACCAGGCGTCTGCTGAATGTCCCTCACTGCAGCATCCCCTCTGACATCTTCTGACAGCATAGAAGAAATGGTAAATTGGTGTGGCTTGGGGTTTGGCTAGAGGCATGGTCAAAAGTTGCTCATTTGTTCCTCTTTCTATTCTTCAAAAGTTGAGAGGTATGGCTAAAGGTACCGTTACACGCTTCAATGTCGTTAAGATCTCACCAACGATCTCAAGGGAGTGCGGTCATTGGGACATCTTTTTGACATAGTTGGTGAGATGTCACATGTTTAGGTATCGTGAACGACGCATCAACGATGTGGCGAGCAGCGAGCGATTCCTGTTCACTGTTATGAATAGGCGAAGTCGTTAACGACATCGTTATCGCGGTGTCACACACAACGATGCAGCAGGTTGGCTGAACGACGATCGTCTGATTTGAGAACATGTTCTCAAATCTGCGATCAGCGATCCAATGATTTATCGTAGTCGTATCTCGGTGTACCACACAACGACGTCCTAACGATGTTGTTTGAATGACTCCAAACCCGTGACGTTTCATCGATATCATTCCCGATATCGTACCATGTAATGGTGCCTTAAGGGTACTTTGACATCAGCGGTGTGTACCACTTGCGGCAGATCATGCAATTTTGCCTGATCTGCCGGAAGCCAGAACATTTGCAGCAAGACTGCATTTGAATGTTTTTTTCATTGCTTATTTTACAAGCTTTTTGTCACATTTTGACACTGCAGTTTTTGTCTCTTCTTGGTATGACTTGTTCAAAATAAAGCTGCCTTATTTTGGATACTTCCTGGTGTTTGGCTTTTGCAAAACTTTATTGATACAATCATGTGTGTATTAGGGGGCCGTCACACGGAACGATATCTTGCCCGATATCGTTTAAGCGATCTCCTTTTTGATCGCTTAAGCGATATCGGGCAAGATATCGTTGCATGTAATCAAGCGATTTACGATGTTAAATCGCTTGATCGTGACATCGCTGATCTGAGGTTCGGTTCTCAGATCTAGCGATGAACGATGCAACGATCTGCATCATCGTGGTGTATGACACCACGATGATCCATCTCCCAGCGACCGCGCCTATGCTGGGAGATGGTAACTATGGTACACGTCGGGTAACTAAGCGACGCGCGGCGCCTAGTTACCCGATGTGTACCATAGTAACGAGCGAGATCGCGGCTCCGCATCGCTGGTGAGTCTGTCTGTGTGACATCTCACCAGCGATGTGAGCGATATTGTAAGCGATTGCGCGTGCACGTGATCGCTTACAATATCGCTAAGGATATCTCAGCGTGTGACGGCCGCCTTACATGCATTTTCAGTGTGGATTTCAGCATCTAATGCAATTTTATGGAGAAAATCCGCACAAACATCTGTAAGAAACTCAGCATACCTGTACGAGAAATTCACATGTTGCAAATTTTAAACACTCACTGCATAATAGTTTACACTGCATAACAAAGCTCAGCGAGCATGAGATTTCTATCATTCTCATCCACTTTGCTGGAAATGTAAGACGCTGAATTTTTGTGCTGCAAAAATATGCAGCATCAAAAACTCACCAAAAGCACATTGTGGGAGCTTAAAGAGCAACTGTCGTTTACATTTTTTGTTCATAATAATATTGTAAAGTGATTATAATAAACTTTCAACTATACCGTACTTCATAAGTCTTATAATATAAGTCTTATAATATACCATACTTTATAAGTCTTATAATAGTAAACCTAACTCTTTCCCTACTACTTTCAGAAACTCAAAGAATTTAATTAATATCCCTGCATGCCATCTGTCTCCTTCAACTGTGCCCTTTGGAACCCTCGCTCAGCATGCAACAAACTCTCCTACATCCAGGACTTTTTCCTTTCACATAACATTGACCTCCTTGCTCTTACAGAAACCTGGATTCAGCAGTCGGACACTACCGCTGCTGCTGCTCTCTCATATGGTGGCCTTCAATTTTCTCATATCCCTAGACCTGAGAACAGATCAGAAGATGGCGTTGGTCTTCTGCTGTCAACAAATTGTGCTTTTCAGGTTATACCACCTGTCCACTCACTTTTTTTCCTTTCTTTTGAGGTACACACTGCAAGACTCTACAGGCTCTTCTCTCTGTGAGTGGCAGTGGTTTATCGACAGGAATATACGTGCCATTGACACTCAGAAACTTATAAAGAATTTACAATCTTCACTCGCCCCAATCTCCTCCCTTCTCTTGTCCTGACTCTGCTCTAAAACTCTATAATGAAACACTGCAAAGTGCCCTGGATGAAGCTGCACCTCCTACACTTAAAACAACTCAGCACCAACAGCGGCAACCCTGGCACACACTGCAAACACTATTTCCCCAGCGGTACTCCAGGTGTGCTGAACGCCTGTGGAGAAAATCCAACCTGGACGAAGATTTCATCCATTATAAGTTTATGCTAAAAACATACAAAACCGCCCTTCACCACTCCAAACAAGCTTACTACAACACCCTTATCATTTCACTCGCCAACCATCCTAATTTAATGTGAACATACATCAAAGATGCCGGATGTAGAACTGTGTTCACACTACCAAGGATGTAGAAGCGTGTTCACACCACCAAGGATAGGTGGTGTGAACATGGTTCTACAGACCTGTTCACATTGTGTTCTGCCTCAGTTATCAGTATTCATTTAGTTTCTTGTTACGCAAGATGGGAAGTTCCCCACTCTTTCCTTACTGAGTCAGACACATTAGTGCTGTTTCTACCCTGTGCCCGTATTGGATTCTGGCCCTGCTGCATCCTGGATCTTTGAGGTTTGTTCACATTAGATCAAGTTTTAAATATGTTAGTTTTAGGGACCATTCTGATAAAGGGTCACCGAGACATGGTAGAACGGCTTTCGTACATTTTTTGCAAAAAACTTATTAACTAAGTATCCTCTTATTGACACTTTTTTGCACTTGCTTTTTACTTCTACTTATATAGCAGAGTAATTTTGGACTTTTTCATACTGACTTTTTTTGTGATATAGATCCTTGGTGGTGTGAACACGGTTCTACAGACCTGTTCACATTGTGTTCTGGCTCAGTTACCAGTATTAATCTTGTAATCAGTCAGTGGCCCTGTATCTAGGGCTACATATACTTGCTGTGGTGTTTGGTAACATGGTGTGTACCCCAACTCAACATGGACCAGAGGAAGCGAAGGAAAGAATTGTCTCAGGAGATTATAAAGAAAATTATAGACAAGCATGTCAAAGGTAAAGGTTATAAGATCATCTCCAAGCAGATTGATGTTCCTGTGACTACAGTGGCACATATTTTTCAGAAATGTAAGATCCATAGGATTGTAGCCAACCTCCCTGGAAGTGGCCGCAGGAGGAAAATTGAAGACAAATCAAAAAGACGGATAATACGAATGGTAACAAAAGAGCACAGAAAAACTTCTAAAGAGATTCAAGGTGAACTTCAAGCTCAAGGAACATCAATGTAGATCGCACCATCCATTATTGTTTGAGCCAAAGTGGACTTGATGAGAGATGACCAAGGAGGGCACCGTAGTTGAAAAAAAATCATTAAAAAAAACAGACTAGAATTTGCCAAACTACATGTTGACAAGCTACAAAGCTTCTGGGAGACAGATGAGACACATATGGAACTTTTTGGCAAGGCACATCAGCTCTATATTCACAGATAGAAAAATGAAGCATATCAAGAAAAGAACACTGTCCCTACTGTGAATCATGGAGGAAGCTCTGTTATGTTCTGCGGCTGCTTTGCTGCATCTTGCACAGGGTGTCTTGCATCTGTGCAGGGTACAATGAAATCTCAAGACTATCAAGGGATTCTAGGGAGAAATGTGCTGCTCAGTGTCAGAAAGCTTGGTCTCAGTTGCAGGTCAAGAGTCTTGCAACAGGAAACACACAGCTTAAAACACCCAAGAATGGTCAAGAGGAAAACTTTGGACTATTCTAAAGTCGCCTTCTATGAGCCCTGACCTAAATCCTATTGAGCATCTTTGGAAAGAGCTGAAACATGCCATCTGGAGAAGGCATCCTTCAAACACGAGACAACTGGAGCAGCTTACTATTGAGGAGTCACGAAAATACCTGTCGAGAGGTTCAGAAGTCTCTTTGACACTTATTGGAATCATTTGATTGCAGTGATTTGCCTCAAAATGTTGTGCAACAAAATTTTAAGTAGAGGGAATTATCATTTCTGTCCAGGCCTATTTCATGAGTTTCATTTTGAAAAAATTGTTTGGAAGCAGGGTTGAAAAGCAATGTCTGAGTTTCATTCATTCATTTACATAGATTATTTATTATTACTTTTGTCAGATTCAAGATTTTTCTGTGACCATTGTGGGTTTTTCGTTCATTAAACAAGGGGTACCACAATTTTGACCACATGTGTATATATTTGTATGAACGCACAGAGACTGCTGCAGGCTGTATATACAATAGAGACTGCTGTTAGCTGTATACACAATAGAGCAGGGGTCTCAAACTCGGCTGGGTTGGTGGGCTGCACATAGAAAAAAATTGATATTGGGGGGATGCTTTGCTTGTAGTAATTGTAGCCAATGAAAGGGCTGCAGGTGACGTCATATGCCGATGGCAGCTGCGGGCCTCTCATTGGCTGGCGGCTTGCATTGATCTTGCTGAGCAGCAGAGCTTGTCAATACCATATACGGAAGTCATAACACAGCGGGGACGGCGGCTCCCCCATGCACTGTTGCACTGTACCGCCAGCATGTTGAAGTTGTCCACAGTTCCGCGGGCCGCACAGTGCAGCCCCAGGGGCTGCAATGGAGACTGTTGTTGGCTGTATACACAATAGAAACTGCTGCAGGCTGTACACACAATAGAGAATACACAATGGAGACCGATGCAGGTGGTGTGGCTGTATACACAATAGAGACTGCTGTTGGCTGTGTACACAATAGAAACTGCTGTAGGCTGTATACACAATAGAGAATACACAAATAGGCTGCTGCAAGCTGTATACACAATAGAGACTGTTGCTGGCTGTATGCACAATAGAAACTGCTGCTTGCTTTATAAACAATAGAGACTGCCATTGCCTGTAAACACAATAGATACTGCTGCAGGCTGTATACACAATAGAAAATACACAATAGAGACTTATATATACTTATATACAATAGAAAGAGCTTGGTGTATATACAGTAGAGACTGCTGCTTGCTGTATACACAATATAGATTGTTGCAGGCTGTACACACAATAGAAACTTCTGCAGGCTGTATACACAATAGAGAAAACACAATAGAGACTGCTGTGGGCTGTATACACAATAGAGACTGATGTTGGCTGTATGCACAATAGAGACTGCTGCTGGCTGTATACACAATAGAGACTGCTAATGGCTGTATACACAATAGAGATTGTTGAAGGCTGTATACACAATAGAGAATTCACAATAGAGACTGCTGTGGGTTGTATACACATTAGAGACTGATATTGGCTGTATAGACAATAGAGATTGTTGTTGGCTGTATACACAGTAGAAACTGCTGCGGGTTGTATACACAATAGAGACTGCTGGGGGCTGTATACACAATAGAGACTGCTGTTGGCAGTATGCACAATAGAGACTGATGTTGGCTGTATTAAACAATAGAAACATTTGCAGGCTGTATACACAATAGAGAATATACAGTAGAGGCTGCTGTGGACTATATACACAATAGAATCAAGAGCAAGAAGTGTGGCTCACCGGAGCAGGTGCACAGGAAAAATTGAAAGTCAATATAGAAAAAAGTATTTCTGGCACACCATTAAAGAATAATTATGACTTCAAAGAAGTGTTCCTTTTTTTTTGTTTAGTTTTATTGCTTCACATAGATCATAACAGACGTTTTGACCCGGGTCTTCTTCAGTGTTTATCTATATACAAGAAACAGAGTGATTACAATGTACTTATTGTACAAGTATAAGTGCATACATGGAAAAATAAAACAAAGCACAATATCATGATCATTGGACATATTGTGAATTACACACCCAAAAGTCATCTAAACATGTAAAGGAGAACATAAACATTTTCATACTAGCCCGTTCCAGAGACCATGGACCAGTCCTGATATCACATGAATAATTAATAACACATAAAGCAAAGGAGGTAGTGTATACCTATGTAGCAATATCTGAAGGATCCTTGTGTCTCTTTCAGGTTGCTTGTCAATAGTCGTGGACCTATAAAAATCATTCAAATTAGTAATGAAATAATGTATCATTGTACATAGGCAGACAAGCCCCCTGTATGGGGTCAACTGTATTGTTTAGCTATACCTATGAGTACTTTGGGGGGGAAGAGGGAAAAAAGGAGAAGCGGGAGGAAGAAAAAAGGGAAAAGAGGAGGATGAAGGAGATCATCAGAACAAGGAGAAGAGCCGAAGTTAGAAGACCCGGTTAGGGTCGAAACGTCTGTTATGATCTAAGTGAAGCAATAAAACTAAATACAAAAAAGGAACACTTCCCTGAAGTCATAATTATTCTTTAATGGTGTGCCAGAAATACTTTTATATATATATATATATATATATATAATATATACACACACAATAGAGACTGCTGCTGGCCGTATACACAATAGAAACTGCTGCTGGCTGTATACATGATAGAGATGGCTGCGAGCTGTATGCACAATAGACGACTTCTGCAGGCTGTATGCACAGTAGAATGCAGTGGGCTTTATACACAATAGACTCCAGTGGGCTGTATGCACAATAGACTGCTGATGGCTGTGTGCACAATAGACTGCTAGCATCTATATTCACAATAGATTTCTGCTGGCTGTATGCACAATAGAATGCTGCTGGCTGTGTATTCAACAGACTGCTGGCTCAATGCACAATAGAATGACAGCTCTAAATCTTGTATACACAGCACTATATTGTACACTATATTGACCACACTATATACATATATATATGTACAGACACATTGTAAAACAGGATGTAGTGTGGATCTGTATATACAGTACGGTGTTGTGTAGGAGCCAGGAAAAGAATACAGACACACAGACAGAGATCATACTCACCAGACATGGGCAACAGCTCCGACTTTCAAATCCTGCTGACGTGTTGTGCGGTTACTTGTTGTTTGTACTGTGCATTGCAGGCTATTAACTGCCTATCTCCTCCAGGCCCCATATGGAAGTAAGAGCAATCATGCTCTGATGACAGCCCTGCCCACATACTCTTCCATACAGAACAATGGGCCCCATGTAGTCCTCCATACGAATAATATGCCTCACACAGTCTTCTGCAGTATTATATGCCCCATATAGTCTGCCATATATTGTAATGGGCGTCACATAGCCGTTCATACAGTCTAATGAGCCCCAGATAGTCCTTTATACAGAATAATGAGCCTCACATAGTCTTACATACAGAATATGGAGAACACAATTTACATTACACTACCACAACGCGATTGGTGTCTCCCTGGAATGAACGTGACTGCAAGCCCACCTCCTTACATGCTTTCGGTGGTGAAACTTTGGCTGTCACTATATCAATAATGTGGAGCTGTGGTTATCACTGGTTGTGGCTTGTGACCATCTCCCAGAGGTGAAAGTGGCATTCAAGGTAAAAAAAGGTTTTGGACCCCTGTTCTAGACCATAAATATGCTTTAAGCTGCATTCACATGTTGTGGGTGTGTTGCAGTTTTTGCCACAATCGCCATGAAAATGAAAAAGCAGCATTTTGCCACAACTTTACATAATTATAAGCAATATGCTGCAGTTCTACTGTGATTAAAGCAAAAAATTTTATCACCACTGCAATGTGTGAATGCAGTCTTACAGGATCCAAAGGAGGGTGGATGTAGAAAACAAGTGGGTGGAAAGACACTATGAACTGCTTATATACACAAAGATAAATGCGGTGTGTTGGGCAGCCCTAAAGCAAGAAGCAAGTCTCAAAAATATACCAACCAATTTTATTAAAATTACAACTGCTCTCATACGCCACTACGCGTTACAATACCCCTTGCTATCTTCATCAGGTGGATAGAGAGCACAGATTACAACACCCTTAAATATACCATTAAACCAATAGGATTCACCCTAAGGTGATGACCAAACAGGAAATAAAAGTCACGTTAGCCAAGTCATGTGATAAGATATTATAAAATTACACACAACATAAGACATCTAACAAACATACAGTGTAAAAGCGTAAAATGATAAAAGATATCATGATAAATATATAAAAAATTATTAAAACAATCGATTCCCTGTATAATATACAGATAGATTAGAACCATATACAAGGATATTGCTGTACAAATGATAGTTAGTAGTTGGGTGTGAACAAAGGATATTAATGGGACTATTTATCACAATCTACGAGACTCACCAAATTTAATTAAAAACACGGACACTTTATTAGATTCAAGTATATGTAATTTCCACGAAACGACTTCCACTCACAATCCCCAAATTAATGATATTATATTAAGCAAGAGCACCCACGCAGATCAAATGAGCGTTGATCCCGTGTTAGGACCAAATCCACTACATAGATTGAGTTTGTCTTCATCGGCTGAACTCTTCACACCAATTCAAGAATTGGTAAGTAATGTAGACCCCATTACAATAAACGACCTTACACCAACACTTGTGTACACCACATCTGAAGTGAATAAAATCAATAACACTTCTGTCACTATGAAAAATAAAAAGATTACACAGTTTTTTCGGGAAGCACCAGGACGTCACCCAAAAAGAAAGAGAGAAATCGGCGTTGTCGGGGCAGTGGATGGAGTAAATCTAGATCTGAAAATGGGAATAGACACCATCCAGAAAAAACGAAAATCAATTAGGGATTTTTAATATCTTGAACACTGCTCTAACGGAAGATGAAATTTCACTTCTGAAACGAGGTTTATCACTTTGCCCTAATTCTCCAGCTAACCCTTTGGGTTGTATCTAGATTTTATTGAATATTGAATACATTAAAAAATTAACAGTACAACGTCACCTTATCCTAGAAAAGCAAAGAGGGAATTCATGGATAACAAGAAAAAGGATAATCTCACACCGGGGCGAAAGATCTGCAATTAAATCTCTTAGAGAGAAAAAAGATACCTTAATTAAAAATGTGGACAAGGGAGGTGGTATAGTGGTAATGAGGCTTGATTGGTATATTGCAAAGGGTAAATCCATCTTAGATGATAACATGTATTACGAAAAACTTGACTCCGACCCCTCAAAATCTATATTCTCTGACTATAATAAATTTATTAAGAGAGCCCAGGATCAAAAAATTCTAAATAAGAGGGAGTTTATATTTTTTTTATTTTATTTTTTACCTAAAATTCATAAGGATGTCTGCTATCCCCCTTGTCGCCCCATCATTTCGGGAGTGTGCTCCATCACAAGCAACCTTTCACATTATCTTGACCTTTTTTTTCAAAAATATGTCCGGGATCTTGACTCATATTTGAGGGACTCATCCCATCTCATAGAGTTATTATTCAATCTTCCACCTCTACCGGGTTGTCTTTTATTAACATTGGATATAACAGCATTATATTCTAATATTTCCCATGAATTGGGTATTGCTGCAATAGACCATTTTCTAAATTTGGATTTGACCATGCCCGAGCCTCAAAAAGTATTCTTGAAGCTTGGAGTCTTTTCATTCTTACGAATAACATCTTCATTTTTGAAACATCAGTGTACAAACAAATTAGAAGCTATGCGATGGGGACAGTTATGCAAACCTATTTATGGGGGTGTTTGAGTCTGTCTCCATCACACAGTCTCTTTCAGCACGCGGACATATACGGTTTTATAAATGGTACATAGATGATTTAATTTTTTTATGGGCTGGCACTCATGATGAGGCATTGAGGTTTGTTGAGGAACTGAATTCCAATTCATGGGGTTTAAACTTCACAGCCACCATATTTGATACCTCCATCCAATTCTTAGACCTTACAATACAGATCAATTCTGAGGGGAGGTTAGCCACCGCCACCTTTTTTAAAAAGGTGGACGTCAATAGCTACCTGGACTTTTCTAATGGCCACCTCCCTACATGGATTAGGAATATACCATACGGCCAGTATTGGCGTATCCGAAAGAATTACACTTCTGATACAGACTTTTTTCATGCAGCTAAGATTTTGAGTAGGAGATTTAGGGAAAAGCGATATCCCCGGAAATTATTGTCTGATGCGTTTCAAAAAAGTAGACAACTATCACAAGACCTTTGTATTAGTAAACTCAAATTGCCTACTCACCCATCTGAAAACAAATTTGCGGGTTGAAATTTAATTACTACTTTTAATCGGTCACACAAGAAGATTCTCAATTTGATACGTAAATATTGGTTCATCCTAAAGGGTGATCCAATTCTATCTAAAATTATTCCTGACAACCCCAGGGTTATCTTCCGGAGGGGAATGAATCTTCGGTCCATGGTTGCCCGTAGTAACATTAGGACTGAATTACCCAGTCCAATTTTGATCTCTACTACGGTAAGATACACAACCCGGGTTGTCATAAATGTTAGTAGAGTAAATGTAAATGTTGTATAACCATAGGACATGGTGAAAAAACATTTGTTTCTAATACCACGGGCAAATCCTTTGATATTAAACAATCTGTTAATTGTCTTTCAAGCTATGTTATCTGCCTTTTGGAGTGCCTATGTGGCCAACAGTATGTGGGCCGAACTATACAAACTATGCGGGCACGTTTATGTAAACATAGATCTAATATCGTGAAGGGTTTCATGCTACATAGCGTTTCAAGGCATTTCGCTCTTACACATAATAAAGACCCATCCCATCTAAGCCTTATAATAATTTATCAGATTGATAGCGATAGCCCCGATAGATTTACACGTTTGTGTAAAAAAGAAAATTATTGGATCTTTAGATTAGGCACATTAGCCCCAGAGGGCCTTACCCTTACAATTGAGAAGAATCCCCATTAATATCCTTTGTTCACACCCGAATACTAATTATCATTTGTACAGCAATATCCTTGTATATGGTTCTAATCTATCTATATATTATACTGGGAATCCATTGTTTTAATAATTTTTTATATATTTATTATTATATCTTTCATCAATTTACGCTTTTACACTGTATTTTTGTTAGATGTAAGATGTTAACATATCTAACATATGTTAGATGTTGTGTGTAATTTTATAATATCTTATCACATGACTTGGCTAACATGTGACTTTTATTTCCTGTTTGGTCATCACCTTAGGGTAAATCCTATTGGTTTAATGGTATATTTAAGGATGTTGTAATCTGTGCTCTCTATCCACCTGATGAAGATAGCAAGGGCTATCGTAACGCGTAGTGGCGTATGAGAGCAGTTGTAATTTTAATAAAATAGGTTGGCATATTTTTGAGACTTGCTTCTTGCTTTAGCGCTCCCCAACACACCGCATTTATCTTTGTGTATATACCATTCCATCTTCCCTATGGGAAAGCGGTGGAGTAGCAGCAGTGAGCAGTAATAATCTTCCAAGACCTGTGGTGTATTCACTGTCAGCGTCTAGTTGAACAACAGGACCACATAGCGACGCCTCCTTTGATCATGGGACATCATCACCTGACCGTGCAGGAAACGGTTCCTCCTCCCTCTCCAGATGGCGTCCCCACAGCGATATCTCTTCATCTTGCTCACACTCGTGTTGTGCGGAGATCCAGCACAACCCCTCCAGGTGAGCACAATCCCTCCCCAGGCGTGATAATCATAACGGGGCTTCACCATGTGGCGCATTATTTCTTCTTTTGTTTCATTCATTCTGAACTGCTTGGCCACAACAAATATGATATTGATTTGTCCTGAGGAAGGGGCCAGTGAGCCCTGAAACGCATTGACTAAAAAATCAATATTATAGTTATCCTTTGAAATACGAATATGAAATCATGGAATATGGGAGTGCGGTCTTTAACCCTTCATCCTCCCTACTCTATATGCACCACACTGGGGATTGCAGCAGCCGTGATATGCTTTTATAACCACACAAGGTGAAGCCTCTGATAGATATTTGGGTCATATTTTATCTCTCAGACCCTTCATCTTCCCTACTTTAATTTTCTGAGATAATGAGCTTTGGGTTTTCATTGACTGTAAGCCATCCATAATCATCAACATTAACAGAAATAAAAACTTGAAATAGCTCACTCTGTGTGTAATGACTCTATATAATATATGTGTTTCACTTTATGTATTGTAATACTGACATAAATTAACTTTTTGACAATATTCTAATTCATTAAGCTACACCTGTATGTGCACATGGAATTTTTCAAGAAGCATTTAGAGCAGAAACTAAGCTGAAACATTTACAAATATTCCTCAAAATCTCAAAACTCCGCAAGGACTTTGAGATTACACTCAGCTTCTGCTCTGAAAACTCAGTAAAAAGATTGAGTGTGCAAATAGCCTTTCAGCAGATCCTGAGAAAAACCACTACAAACTAAGCACTGTTCTATCAAAATTCTCTAAAGAATGGTTTAGGTAAAAAAAAAAACTCTTTAAAATCTTTTAAAAGACTTTTGAGGAAATGCTTCTGCATATGAAAAACTCCCACAAAAAAGCCCCTCAAAAGGAGAGATTCTTGAGGGAGTGTCTACTGGAGAATTCTTGTGGGTTCATGGCCTTCTACTTAAAGTGTGTATTCCCTCTAGGTAATAAAAAGAAATCTATTTTGGAATTCCTATCATCACTATATAGTGGAATGAACTTTGGGGACATTGTGTTGCATGTGCGAGCCATCATGGTGTGTGTAAGGCTGGTCCGTAAGGACATCATACTGTGTTAGGGGGATTGTGGGTCATCATATTGTAGGGGGTAATGTACTGTGGGAACATCATGCAGTGTGTAGAGCACTGTGCTGTGGGGTGAATGATAATATATAAAGTGCCTTGTGAAAGTATTTGGCCCCTTGAACTTTTCAACCTTTTACCATATTTCAGGCTTCAAACATAAAGATATAAATTCTATTTTTTTTGTGAAGAATCAACAAGTGGGATACAATTGTGGAGTGGAACCAAATTTATTGGCTATTTTAAAACTTTTAACAAATAAAATACTGAAAAGTGGGGCGTACAATATTATTCGGCCCCTTGAGTTAATACTTTGTAGCACCACCTTTTGCTGCGATTACAGCTGCAAGTCGCTTGGGGTATGTCTCTATCAGTTTTGCACATCGAGAGACTGAAATTTTTGCCCATTCTTCCTTGTAAAACAGCTGGAGCTCAGTGAGGTTGGATGGAGAGCGTTTCAGGCACACAGAAAAATGAAAAAGAGAATTTTTTGCATCAATTCCTGTTTATATTTTTATTGTCTTGTCAGTAATATGGGACGTTTCGGTTTCGCAGAACCTTCTTCAGCCAACTGACACTAAATAATAGAAACATATACATGTATTTACATATATTGAGAAAACAAATACACATGATGCAAATGATGACGGTTCAGGACAATCATATACAGGACATAATGAAAAATAAAGGAATAAATGTAAACAAATATCAAACAGGCATCTCTCCTAGAATCAATTAATCAATTATCATGTAATAGAGAGCATGAACCCACATAATGGAAATCCAACAGAGTAATGGTTCCTACTGTGATCAATCGTCACTTCTGATGAAAACCATAACAGTATCCTACATAATATTATAATGAAAATAATGTAATAGAAAATAAGTCAGTGACAATCTATATATTAATAAGGTATCTACCTGAGGAATCAAGGTCCTCAGGAACAAGCAAATCTATGTAGAAGTGCGAGTTCAGCCTTCTAACAGGGGCCGACGTGTATAAGGTATAGGTACCTGCAAGGCGTACAAGAAAGTGAGAGGAGATAAGGAATCATCATATCATAATCTGGAGGTATAGTATCCTCCATAATCTAGAACATTACTATAAGTAGTTACCTACTATTAAGGAAAAGAGTGACCAATTACTGTGATAAGGTCACTAAAATGCCCATAGGTCAGTATGGACCAAATGTAAGGGTCAAATAGTCCTAAAAAAAGAGAAAAGAGCACACATGTCACTCATAACGGAGGAGTACAAGCGAGGGATCATAAAAGATCTCAAATTTGTGATTAGATAATCAATTAAATGACCTCTGCAGGAACCAAAATAACCCACTGTGGTGCTGCTGTTCCTATTTCAAAAACAGCTGAAAAGAGAAGAGAAACATACATAAGGGATGAAAAACCCTTTTACTGCATTTCCAACTTCCATACAGACTAGTGGTGCCAATTAATGATGAGATGAATAAAATACCTTGTATATAGAGGCAGGCCGGTTTCTAGACAATAGGGAAAGGGAAAAGATAGAAAGTATAATTAGAGCGATCTCACCCATGTGCAATCATGTAGTGCTTCTCAGATGTGCGCATACCGTCCGGTCAGGGGAAGTGCAGGTGAAGATAATGCCGCCACCTCCGTGTTTATGTGAGAGAGGGGCGGGTGTAAAGCGATTTCCTGTTTCCGCCGTGTGGAACGCAGGAATCGCTCCGGAACGCATGTCGCGCATGCGCATTAGTGCCGTTATGCCCCTATTGTCTTATCAGCCTGTCAGGCTCATGTAATGGAGCGTAGAAAGCCGCAGACTGAATCAATAGATCTGCGGAAAAGAGGGAAAAGAAAAACAAATACAGGCATTAGTCGAAAACCAGGATAAATCTCTTATGATAGGGCTCTAAATCCACTAGAATGATGGAACATAATGTAGAATATGAGTAATACTAGATAAAACATCATATAAATGTCAAACTTAAGTATACCAAATCTTTCTGCAGGATTGATATCTATGTCTATATACATATGAGTGGTGGATTATGTGCATAGGATTGCAGCTGCACCTTATTTACGGAAAATACAGAAATGTACATAAAGCGAAAACTTCATAATTATAGCTAATCTTTATATTATACCACAAATAATCTCCAAGAGTATATACTAACAGGCAAGGCAGACCTCAAGGTTCTGTGTGAATGGAATTATTAAATACACCTAAGATTTCAGTATTTAGGGTCATATTCCCTGTTCAGACCTAATGGGGATAACGTCTGTAGGGTATGTATCCAATATAATTCTCTTTCTTTTAACCTGGCTATACGGTCACCCCCCGTCGGCTGGTAGGGACGTGGTCAATAACTTGAAATCTTAATTGTGCCACATTGTGATTGTGGGTCATGAAATGGTGTGGTAAAGGTAAAAGATTCTGCCCACATCTAATAGTGGACTTATGTTTACTTATCCGGTCTCGGATATGTTGGATAGTTTCTCCAACATATCCGAGACCACAGGGACATTTGATCAAGTAAATCACGTAACTCGAATTGCAGGTAAAGAATTCTTTTATGGTATACCTCTTGCCAGTCCTAGGGTGGGTGAATGTTTCACCCTTGGTCATGTGCGAACATTGAAGGCAACCCAAACATGGAAAGTTGCCCCGTTTCGGTGTGGCCAAAAAAGTCTGCCTTGGGACTATTTTGGAAGAACCTATATCGGCCCTAATTAATTTATTCTTAAGATTAGCGGCTTTTTTATAGCAGAAAAGTGGAGGTCTGCTAAACTCAGTAACAGTGGGATAAGATAGGCCCAGCAGTGGCCAATGTTTATTGATTATCTTCTTAAAACCTATCGAAAAGGGATGATAAGTGTTGACACAGGTCACGTAGGGACCAGTCCGTTTGTTGCGTGGGACAGCGTCAGTGCGGGGTATAGAAATGAACCTAGGATAACCTCTTTCTCTAAATTTGTTCTCCATCTCTAGATGTCTCATTGTTCGCTTCTCTGGGTCTGAGACAATTCTCGATACCCTCATGTGTTGTGAATGTGGGAGGGCCTCCTTCAAAGGACGTGGATGGCAGCTATCAAATCTAAGTAGGCTATTTTTATCTGTAGGTTTAACATATAAGTCTGTTTCAACAATACCCATTCTATCAACACTGACCAGCGTGTCCAGAAAATTGACTTCCCTTGGTCCTACATGTTTAGTAAAAGTCAACCCCGGTGTTCTAGAATTGATATATTCGAAGAAGATGTCAAAATCAGTCAGTGAACCCTTCCAAATCAAAAAAAACGTCATCAATATATCTTCTCCAGAGTTTCACGTGTGTCTCCATCATATTATGTGTATAAATATGTCTATGTTCAAAATAAGACATAAATATGTTGGCATAAGGGGGTGCCACATTTGAACCCATGGCAGTCCCCTTTCGTTGCATGTAGAACTGGTCTTGAAACAGAAAATAGTTCTGTCCAAGTACCAGTTCTAAGGACTCTAAACAGAATTCTTTACCTGAAGGTGTCAGGTTACCATACTCATTGAGAAACCAGTCTACCGCCTCTAGTCCCAATCTATGACTTATACTGGTATATAAACTATTAACATCTAGTGTTACTAGCAAGCAGTCCGATGCTAATGTACCAATATTTCTAAGGCAATCAAGGAAATCTGATGTGTCTTTAAGGTAAGCTGGGGTTTTCTGTACAAGAGGTGAAAGTATTTTCTCCAAAGTGATGGCAATGGGGGAAAGTAGTGAATCAGTTGATGCGACTATAGGTCTGCCAGGTGGGTTCCTCAAGTCTTTATGGATCTTTGGAAGTATGTAAAAGACTGGAATAGTCGGATGGAGATTCTTCAAATAACAGGCCAATTTATCATCAATATTTCCCAATTGTAAATGCCTCTGTATATATGTGTCAATTAATTTTGAAATTCTATGTGTCGGATCCTGTGATACTGCAGTATATGTTTCTTTATCAGCAAGTTGTCTCCTGATCTCATTCACATAGTAGACACGATCGAGGACCACTATCGCACCACCTTTGTCAGCTGGTTTTATAATAATATCCCCATTACTCTTTAAACTCTCAATGGCTTGAGATTCAATCGAACTAAGATTATGTTTAAGGTGTAACTCCCCTTTCTTTATATCCTTGATCATCTTATCCATGTCAGTTTTAACAAGTGTTATGTAGGTCTCAATCGGATGATATGTGCGAGGTGGTTGAAAGTTGCTACGTGTCTTAATGTTTAGACTCCGTGTCGTAAAAGTCGTTCGTTCATTGGTGGATGCGGGGGGCAGAGAATTATCTGTCATGTTATCTCGTCCTGAGAAGTGTGCTTTTAGTCTAAGGGACCTAAAAAAATAGTTCATTTCCTTCTCAAATGTGAAAGTATCAAACCGTGGTGTTGGACAGTATGTCAGACCCTTCTGTAGCACCGTATATTCCGCTGGTGAAAGCGTGTATTTTGAAATATTAAAGACGAGGTCTGCCTTACCTGTGATCTCCTCGTCATCCCATGTGGTCTGTTGTGATCTCCTCTTCCCCCTCCTCGTCCCCTTCGGAAGCGTTGGCGTTGCCCTAAAAAAGGAGGGATAGGTGGTTGCTGTCCACCATAGTCGCTCCCAGAACTTGGTGATGAGGGATAGTTCGGGTAACCCCCATAATATGGTTGTCTCAATGGTTGGGACTCGCCACACTTCCATTTGTAGACTTGTCCTTTCTTATAGTCCTCCTCGTCTCTAGTGAATTTACTCTTCTTTCTGAGTTGTAACTTCTTTCTGAATTCGGAATTGGAGTTGGTAACCCTGGTCTTCAGGTTATTTAATTCCGTTTGTGGAAAGGTTGATGTCAATTGTCCTTCAATTGTCGTGATGCTCTCTGTCAGAGACTCAATTTCCCTTTGTAGTCGGTCAATAGTCAGGGTTATAATGTCAAAGGAGCACTTGTTTAAAATGCCTTCAAATGTCTCACAAAATTCTGGGTCATCAAAAAATAAGGTCGGGCGGAGGGGAACCCTCAACCCTCTCGGAATCCGTTTTACTTGAGAATACTCAACCAAAGTGGCAATATGCAGTTCTAAAGCAGTCTTTCTCCGAACTTCTTTTTCATACTCCTTGGCTCTAATTTCCTCGGTCGTTGTTGTTAGGAACTGTCGTGGAGCTGTTGCCCGAGCAAGGATTGCTGAAGTTTCGTCATCATTATACGAAAAAAGAGACATGAATAGATGGGATACCAGGAGCCCAGGAAAATTAGTCAATAGTCAAAGAGTAACCTGGCTCACTGGAGTGTGGTGCTCTTGAGAAAAATATCGTAATGTAAATTGGTATCTCAGGCACACAGAAAAATGAAAAAGAGAATTTTTTGCATCAATTCCTGTTTTTATTTTTATTGTCTTGTCAGTAATATGGGACGTTTCGGTTTCGCAGAACCTTCTTCAGCCAACTGACACTAAATAATAGAAACATATACATGTATTTACATATATTGAGAAAACAAATACACATGATGCAAATGATGACGGTTCAGGACAATCATATACAGGACATAATGAAAAATAAAGGACTAAATGTAAACAAATATCAAACAGGCATCTCTCCTAGAATCAATTAATCAATTATCATGTAATAGAGAGCATGAACCCACATAATGGAAATCCAACAGAGTAATGGTTCCTACTGTGATCAATCGTCACTTCTGATGAAAACCATAACAGTATCCTACATAATATTATAATGAAAATAATGTAATAGAAAATAAGTCAGTGACAATCTATATATTAATAAGGTATCTACCTGAGGAATCAAGGTCCTCAGGAACAAGCAAATCTATGTAGAAGTGCGAGTTCAGCCTTCTAACAGGGGCCGACGTGTATAAGGTATAGGTACCTGCAAGGCGTACAAGAAAGTGAGAGGAGATAAGGAATCATCATATCATAATCTGGAGGTATAGTATCCTCCATAATCTAGAACATTACTATAAGTAGTTACCTACTATTAAGGAAAAGAGTGACCAATTACTGTGATAAGGTCACTAAAATGCCCATAGGTCAGTATGGACCAAATGTAAGGGTCAAATAGTCCTAAAAAAAGAGAAAAGAGCACACATGTCACTCATAACGGAGGAGTACAAGCGAGGGATCATAAAAGATCTCAAATTTGTGATTAGATAATCAATTAAATGACCTCTGCAGGAACCAAAATAACCCACTGTGGTGCTGCTGTTCCTATTTCAAAAACAGCTGAAAAGAGAAGAGAAACATACATAAGGGATGAAAAACCCTTTTACTGCATTTCCAACTTCCATACAGACTAGTGGTGCCAATTAATGATGAGATGAATAAAATACCTTGTATATAGAGGCAGGCCGGTTTCTAGACAATAGGGAAAGGGAAAAGATAGAAAGTATAATTAGAGCGATCTCACCCATGTGCAATCATGTAGTGCTTCTCAGATGTGCGCATACCGTCCGGTCAGGGGAAGTGCAGGTGAAGATAATGCCGCCACCTCCGTGTTTATGTGAGAGAGGGGCGGGTGTAAAGCGATTTCCTGTTTCCGCCGTGTGGAACGCAGGAATCGCTCCGGAACGCATGTCGCGCATGCGCATTAGTGCCGTTATGCCCCTATTGTCTTATCAGCCTGTCAGGCTCATGTAATGGAGCGTAGAAAGCCGCAGACTGAATCAATAGATCTGCGGAAAAGAGGGAAAAGAAAAACAAATACAGGCATTAGTCGAAAACCAGGATAAATCTCTTATGATAGGGCTCTAAATCCACTAGAATGATGGAACATAATGTAGAATATGAGTAATACTAGATAAAACATCATATAAATGTCAAACTTAAGTATACCAAATCTTTCTGCAGGATTGATATCTATGTCTATATACATATGAGTGGTGGATTATGTGCATAGGATTGCAGCTGCACCTTATTTACGGAAAATACAGAAATGTACATAAAGCGAAAACTTCATAATTATAGCTAATCTTTATATTATACCACAAATAATCTCCAAGAGTATATACTAACAGGCAAGGCAGACCTCAAGGTTCTGTGTGAATGGAATTATTAAATACACCTAAGATTTCAGTATTTAGGGTCATATTCCCTGTTCAGACCTAATGGGGATAACGTCTGTAGGGTATGTATCCAATATAATTCTCTTTCTTTTAACCTGGCTATACGGTCACCCCCCCGTCGGCTGGTAGGGACGTGGTCAATAACTTGAAATCTTAATTGTGCCACATTGTGATTGTGGGTCATGAAATGGTGTGGTAAAGGTAAAAGATTCTGCCCACATCTAATAGTGGACTTATGTTTACTTATCCGGTCTCGGATATGTTGGATAGTTTCTCCAACATATCCGAGACCACAGGGACATCTTCTTCGAATATATCAATTCTAGAACACCGGGGTTGACTTTTACTAAACATGTAGGACCAAGGGAAGTCAATTTTCTGGACACGCTGGTCAGTGTTGATAGAATGGGTATTGTTGAAACAGACTTATATGTTAAACCTACAGATAAAAATAGCCTACTTAGATTTGATAGCTGCCATCCACGTCCTTTGAAGGAGGCCCTCCCACATTCACAACACATGAGGGTATCGAGAATTGTCTCAGACCCAGAGAAGCGAACAATGAGACATCTAGAGATGGAGAACAAATTTAGAGAAAGAGGTTATCCTAGGTTCATTTCTATACCCCGCACTGACGCTGTCCCACGCAACAAACGGACTGGTCCCTACGTGACCTGTGTCAACACTTATCATCCCTTTTCGATAGGTTTTAAGAAGATAATCAATAAACATTGGCCACTGCTGGGCCTATCTTATCCCACTGTTACTGAGTTTAGCAGACCTCCACTTTTCTGCTATAAAAAAGCCGCTAATCTTAAGAATAAATTAATTAGGGCCGATATAGGTTCTTCCAAAATAGTCCCAAGGCAGACTTTTTTGGCCACACCGAAACGGGGCAACTTTCCATGTTTGGGTTGCCTTCAATGTTCGCACATGACCAAGGGTGAAACATTCACCCACCCTAGGACTGGCAAGAGGTATACCATAAAAGAATTCTTTACCTGCAATTCGAGTTACGTGATTTACTTGATCAAATGTCCCTGTGGTCTCGGATATGTTGGAGAAACTATCCAACATATCCGAGACCGGATAAGTAAACATAAGTCCACTATTAGATGTGGGCAGAATCTTTTACCTTTACCACACCATTTCATGACCCACAATCACAATGTGGCACAATTAAGATTTCAAGTTATTGACCACGTCCCTACCAGCCGACGGGGGGGTGACCGTATAGCCAGGTTAAAAGAAAGAGAATTATATTGGATACATACCCTACAGACGTTATCCCCATTAGGTCTGAACAGGGAATATGACCCTAAATACTGAAATCTTAGGTGTATTTAATAATTCCATTCACACAGAACCTTGAGGTCTGCCTTGCCTGTTAGTATATACTCTTGGAGATTATTTGTGGTATAATATAAAGATTAGCTATAATTATGAAGTTTTCGCTTTATGTACATTTCTGTATTTTCCGTAAATAAGGTGCAGCTGCAATCCTATGCACATAATCCACCACTCATATGTATATAGACATAGATATCAATCCTGCAGAAAGATTTGGTATACTTAAGTTTGACATTTATATGATGTTTTATCTAGTATTACTCATATTCTACATTATGTTCCATCATTCTAGTGGATTTAGAGCCCTATCATAAGAGATTTATCCTGGTTTTCGACTAATGCCTGTATTTGTTTTTCTTTTCCCTCTTTTCCGCAGATCTATTGATTCAGTCTGCGGCTTTCTACGCTCCATTACATGAGCCTGACAGGCTGATAAGACAATAGGGGCATAACGGCACTAATGCGCATGCGCGACATGCGTTCCGGAGCGATTCCTGCGTTCCACACGGCGGAAACAGGAAATCGCTTTACACCCGCCCCTCTCTCACATAAACACGGAGGTGGCGGCATTATCTTCACCTGCACTTCCCCTGACCGGACGGTATGCGCACATCTGAGAAGCACTACATGATTGCACATGGGTGAGATCGCTCTAATTATACTTTCTATCTTTTCCCTTTCCCTATTGTCTAGAAACCGGCCTGCCTCTATATACAAGGTATTTTATTCATCTCATCATTAATTGGCACCACTAGTCTGTATGGAAGTTGGAAATGCAGTAAAAGGGTTTTTCATCCCTTATGTATGTTTCTCTTCTCTTTTCAGCTGTTTTTGAAATAGGAACAGCAGCACCACAGTGGGTTATTTTGGTTCCTGCAGAGGTCATTTAATTGATTATCTAATCACAAATTTGAGATCTTTTATGATCCCTCGCTTGTACTCCTCCGTTATGAGTGACATGTGTGCTCTTTTCTCTTTTTTTAGGACTATTTGACCCTTACATTTGGTCCATACTGACCTATGGGCATTTTAGTGACCTTATCACAGTAATTGGTCACTCTTTTCCTTAATAGTAGGTAACTACTTATAGTAATGTTCTAGATTATGGAGGATACTATACCTCCAGATTATGATATGATGATTCCTTATCTCCTCTCACTTTCTTGTACGCCTTGCAGGTACCTATACCTTATACACGTCGGCCCCTGTTAGAAGGCTGAACTCGCACTTCTACATAGATTTGCTTGTTCCTGAGGACCTTGATTCCTCAGGTAGATACCTTATTAATATATAGATTGTCACTGACTTATTTTCTATTACATTATTTTCATTATAATATTATGTAGGATACTGTTATGGTTTTCATCAGAAGTGACGATTGATCACAGTAGGAACCATTACTCTGTTGGATTTCCATTATGTGGGTTCATGCTCTCTATTACATGATAATTGATTAATTGATTCTAGGAGAGATGCCTGTTTGATATTTGTTTACATTTAGTCCTTTATTTTTCATTATGTCCTGTATATGATTGTCCTGAACCGTCATCATTTGCATCATGTGTATTTGTTTTCTCAATATATGTAAATACATGTATATGTTTCTATTATTTAGTGTCAGTTGGCTGAAGAAGGTTCTGCGAAACCGAAACGTCCCATATTACTGACAAGACAATAAAAATAAAAACAGGAATTGATGCAAAAAATTCTCTTTTTCATTTTTCTGTGTGCCTGAGATACCAATTTACATTACGATATTTTTCTCAAGAGCACCACACTCCAGTGAGCCAGGTTACTCTTTGACTATTGACTAATTTTCCTGGGCTCCTGGTATCCCATCTATTCATGTCTCTTTTTTCGTATAATGATGACGAAACTTCAGCAATCCTTGCTCGGGCAACAGCTCCACGACAGTTCCTAACAACAACGACCGAGGAAATTAGAGCCAAGGAGTATGAAAAAGAAGTTCGGAGAAAGACTGCTTTAGAACTGCATATTGCCACTTTGGTTGAGTATTCTCAAGTAAAACGGATTCCGAGAGGGTTGAGGGTTCCCCTCCGCCCGACCTTATTTTTTGATGACCCAGAATTTTGTGAGACATTTGAAGGCATTTTAAACAAGTGCTCCTTTGACATTATAACCCTGACTATTGACCGACTACAAAGGGAAATTGAGTCTCTGACAGAGAGCATCACGACAATTGAAGGACAATTGACATCAACCTTTCCACAAACGGAATTAAATAACCTGAAGACCAGGGTTACCAACTCCAATTCCGAATTCAGAAAGAAGTTACAACTCAGAAAGAAGAGTAAATTCACTAGAGACGAGGAGGACTATAAGAAAGGACAAGTCTACAAATGGAAGTGTGGCGAGTCCCAACCATTGAGACAACCATATTATGGGGGTTACCCGAACTATCCCTCATCACCAAGTTCTGGGAGCGACTATGGTGGACAGCAACCACCTATCCCTCCTTTTTTAGGGCAACGCCAACGCTTCCGAAGGGGACGAGGAGGGGGAAGAGGAGATCACAACAGACCACATGGGATGACGAGGAGATCACAGGTAAGGCAGACCTCGTCTTTAATATTTCAAAATACACGCTTTCACCAGCGGAATATACGGTGCTACAGAAGGGTCTGACATACTGTCCAACACCACGGTTTGATACTTTCACATTTGAGAAGGAAATGAACTATTTTTTTAGGTCCCTTAGACTAAAAGCACACTTCTCAGGACGAGATAACATGACAGATAATTCTCTGCCCCCGCATCCACCAATGAACGAACGACTTTTACGACACGGAGTCTAAACATTAAGACACGTAGCAACTTTCAACCACCTCGCACATATCATCCGATTGAGACCTACATAACACTTGTTAAAACTGACATGGATAAGATGATCAAGGATATAAAGAAAGGGGAGTTACACCTTAAACATAATCTTAGTTCGATTGAATCTCAAGCCATTGAGAGTTTAAAGAGTAATGGGGATATTATTATAAAACCAGCTGACAAAGGTGGTGCGATAGTGGTCCTCGATCGTGTCTACTATGTGAATGAGATCAGGAGACAACTTGCTGATACAGAAACATATACTGCAGTATCACAGGATCCGACACATAGAATTTCAAAATTAATTGACACATATATACAGAGGCATTTACAATTGGGAAATATTGATGATAAATTGGCCTGTTATTTGAAGAATCTCCATCCGACTATTCCAGTCTTTTACATACTTCCAAAGATCCATAAAGACTTGAGGAACCCACCTGGCAGACCTATAGTCGCATCAACTGATTCACTACTTTCCCCCATTGCCATCACTTTGGAGAAAATACTTTCACCTCTTGTACAGAAAACCCCAGCTTACCTTAAAGACACATCAGATTTCCTTGATTGCCTTAGAAATATTGGTACATTAGCATCGGACTGCTTGCTAGTAACACTAGATGTTAATAGTTTATATACCAGTATAAGTCATAGATTGGGACTAGAGGCGGTAGACTGGTTTCTCAATGAGTATGGTAACCTGACACCTTCAGGTAAAGAATTCTGTTTAGAGTCCTTAGAACTGGTACTTGGACAGAACTATTTTCTGTTTCAAGACCAGTTCTACATGCAACGAAAGGGGACTGCCATGGGTTCAAATGTGGCACCCCCTTATGCCAACATATTTATGTCTTATTTTGAACATAGACATATTTATACACATAATATGATGGAGACACACGTGAAACTCTGGAGAAGATATATTGATGACGTTTTTTTGATTTGGAAGGGTTCACTGACTGATTTTGACATCTTCTTCGAATATATCAATTCTAGAACACCGGGGTTGACTTTTACTAAACATGTAGGACCAAGGGAAGTCAATTTTCTGGACACGCTGGTCAGTGTTGATAGAATGGGTATTGTTGAAACAGACTTATATGTTAAACCTACAGATAAAAATAGCCTACTTAGATTTGATAGCTGCCATCCACGTCCTTTGAAGGAGGCCCTCCCACATTCACAACACATGAGGGTATCGAGAATTGTCTCAGACCCAGAGAAGCGAACAATGAGACATCTAGAGATGGAGAACAAATTTAGAGAAAGAGGTTATCCTAGGTTCATTTCTATACCCCGCACTGACGCTGTCCCACGCAACAAACGGACTGGTCCCTACGTGACCTGTGTCAACACTTATCATCCCTTTTCGATAGGTTTTAAGAAGATAATCAATAAACATTGGCCACTGCTGGGCCTATCTTATCCCACTGTTACTGAGTTTAGCAGACCTCCACTTTTCTGCTATAAAAAAGCCGCTAATCTTAAGAATAAATTAATTAGGGCCGATATAGGTTCTTCCAAAATAGTCCCAAGGCAGACTTTTTTGGCCACACCGAAACGGGGCAACTTTCCATGTTTGGGTTGCCTTCAATGTTCGCACATGACCAAGGGTGAAACATTCACCCACCCTAGGACTGGCAAGAGGTATACCATAAAAGAATTCTTTACCTGCAATTCGAGTTACGTGATTTACTTGATCAAATGTCCCTGTGGTCTCGGATATGTTGGAGAAACTATCCAACATATCCGAGACCGGATAAGTAAACATAAGTCCACTATTAGATGTGGGCAGAATCTTTTACCTTTACCACACCATTTCATGACCCACAATCACAATGTGGCACAATTAAGATTTCAAGTTATTGACCACGTCCCTACCAGCCGACGGGGGGGTGACCGTATAGCCAGGTTAAAAGAAAGAGAATTATATTGGATACATACCCTACAGACGTTATCCCCATTAGGTCTGAACAGGGAATATGACCCTAAATACTGAAATCTTAGGTGTATTTAATAATTCCATTCACACAGAACCTTGAGGTCTGCCTTGCCTGTTAGTATATACTCTTGGAGATTATTTGTGGTATAATATAAAGATTAGCTATAATTATGAAGTTTTCGCTTTATGTACATTTCTGTATTTTCCGTAAATAAGGTGCAGCTGCAATCCTATGCACATAATCCACCACTCATATGTATATAGACATAGATATCAATCCTGCAGAAAGATTTGGTATACTTAAGTTTGACATTTATATGATGTTTTATCTAGTATTACTCATATTCTACATTATGTTCCATCATTCTAGTGGATTTAGAGCCCTATCATAAGAGATTTATCCTGGTTTTCGACTAATGCCTGTATTTGTTTTTCTTTTCCCTCTTTTCCGCAGATCTATTGATTCAGTCTGCGGCTTTCTACGCTCCATTACATGAGCCTGACAGGCTGATAAGACAATAGGGGCATAACGGCACTAATGCGCATGCGCGACATGCGTTCCGGAGCGATTCCTGCGTTCCACACGGCGGAAACAGGAAATCGCTTTACACCCGCCCCTCTCTCACATAAACACGGAGGTGGCGGCATTATCTTCACCTGCACTTCCCCTGACCGGACGGTATGCGCACATCTGAGAAGCACTACATGATTGCACATGGGTGAGATCGCTCTAATTATACTTTCTATCTTTTCCCTTTCCCTATTGTCTAGAAACCGGCCTGCCTCTATATACAAGGTATTTTATTCATCTCATCATTAATTGGCACCACTAGTCTGTATGGAAGTTGGAAATGCAGTAAAAGGGTTTTTCATCCCTTATGTATGTTTCTCTTCTCTTTTCAGCTGTTTTTGAAATAGGAACAGCAGCACCACAGTGGGTTATTTTGGTTCCTGCAGAGGTCATTTAATTGATTATCTAATCACAAATTTGAGATCTTTTATGATCCCTCGCTTGTACTCCTCCGTTATGAGTGACATGTGTGCTCTTTTCTCTTTTTTTAGGACTATTTGACCCTTACATTTGGTCCATACTGACCTATGGGCATTTTAGTGACCTTATCACAGTAATTGGTCACTCTTTTCCTTAATAGTAGGTAACTACTTATAGTAATGTTCTAGATTATGGAGGATACTATACCTCCAGATTATGATATGATGATTCCTTATCTCCTCTCACTTTCTTGTACGCCTTGCAGGTACCTATACCTTATACACGTCGGCCCCTGTTAGAAGGCTGAACTCGCACTTCTACATAGATTTGCTTGTTCCTGAGGACCTTGATTCCTCAGGTAGATACCTTATTAATATATAGATTGTCACTGACTTATTTTCTATTACATTATTTTCATTATAATATTATGTAGGATACTGTTATGGTTTTCATCAGAAGTGACGATTGATCACAGTAGGAACCATTACTCTGTTGGATTTCCATTATGTGGGTTCATGCTCTCTATTACATGATAATTGATTAATTGATTCTAGGAGAGATGCCTGTTTGATATTTGTTTACATTTATTCCTTTATTTTTCATTATGTCCTGTATATGATTGTCCTGAACCGTCATCATTTGCATCATGTGTATTTGTTTTCTCAATATATGTAAATACATGTATATGTTTCTATTATTTAGTGTCAGTTGGCTGAAGAAGGTTCTGCGAAACCGAAACGTCCCATATTACTGACAAGACAATAAAAATAAAAACAGGAATTGATGCAAAAAATTCTCTTTTTCATTTTTCTGTGTGCCTGAGATACCAATTTACATTACGATATTTTTCTCAAGAGCACCACACTCCAGTGAGCCAGGTTACTCTTTGACTACTGAGGATGGAGAGCGTTTGTGAACAGCAGTTTTCAGCTCTTTCCACAGATTCTCGATTGGATTCAGGTCTGGACTTTGTCTTGGCCATTCTAACACCTGGATACGTTTATTTTTTAACCATTCCATTGTAGATTTTGCTTTATGTTTGGGATGATTGTCTTGTTGGAAGATAAATCTCCATCCCAGTCTCAGGTCTTTTGCAGACTCCAACAGGTTTTCTTCCAGAATGGTCCTGTATTTGGTTCCGCCCATATTCCCATCAATTTTAAACATCTTCCCTGTCCCTGCTTTAGACAAGCAGGCCCAAACAATGATGCTGCGACCACCATGTTTGACAGTGGGGATGGTGTTTTGAGGGTGATGAGCTGTGTTGCTTTTACGCCAAACATATCGTTTTGCATTGTGGCCACAAAGTTCGATTTTGGTTTCATCTGACCAGAGCACCTTATTCCACATGTTTGGTGTCTCTCAGGTGGCTTGTGGCAAACTTCAAACAAGTCTTTTTATGGATATCTTTGCGAAATAGCTTTCTTCTTGCCACTCTTCCATAAAGGCCAGATTTGTGGAGTGTACGACTGATTGTTGTCCTATAGACAGACTCTCCCACCTCAGCTGTAGATCTCTGCAGTTAATCCAGAGTGATCATGGGCCTTTTGGCTGCATCTCTGATCAGTCTTCTCCTTGTTCGAGATGAAAGTTTAGAGGGATGGCCGGGTCTTGGTAGATTTGCAGTGGTCTGATACTCCTTCCATTTTAAAATAATTACTTGCACAGTGCTCCTTGAGATGTTTAAAACTTGGGAAATCTTTTTGTATCCAAATCTGGCTTTAAACTTTGCCAAAACAGTATCTCAGACCTGCCTGGTGTGTTTCTTGGTCTTCATGATGCTCTCTGCACTTGAAACAGAACCCTGAGACTATCACAGAGCAGGTGCATTTATACGGAGACTTCATTACACACAGGTGGATTCTACTTATCATTACCAGTCATTTAAGCCAACATTGGATCATTCAGAGATCCTCACTGAACTTCAGGAGTGAGTTTGCTTCACTAAAAGTAAAGGGGCCGAATAATATTGCATGCCCTACTTTTCAATTTTTAATTTGTTAAAAGAGTTTAAAATATCCAATAAATTTTGTTCTACTTCATGCTGTGTCCCACTTGTTGATTCTTCACAAAACGTTTTTAATTTATATCTTTATGTTTGAAGCCTGAAATGTGGCAAAAGGTTGAAAAGTTCAAGGGGGCCAAATACTTTCACAAGGGGCATGGGTACTCAGAGCTGGGCCCTCTCTTCGTCCAGTTTAGGGCTTCAGGATCTCACGGCGACGTGACCCGGCTCTGTGGGCCCAGGCGCGGCAATAAAAAGGGGATGAAAAAAAATAATAAAGAGTTTTTATAAAATGTTCATGACGCCACCCGTGGGTCATGGCCAATGTGGCCACCGCTGCCATTCAGACCTCAGGGGATGATGTTGATGGTGACAGTTGGCACTGTGAGCCCTCCATGGGTAGAGCTTTGTCCCCAGGGCAGGTGTAGGGAAAAGACCAGTGCGTACCACCACTACCTGCAGAGCTCAGTGTCACTCGCTGACAGGCTGCTTCCACCTGTGCAGCGATTCAGTCTGCAGATCCGTAGGTGAGCTCCTGCTGCAGACGTACTAAAGAGTCTCACACAAAGTTCAGAGTTTAACCGGATACTTTACTCCACTGCTCGATGCACACAACACCACATTC